>JAQPZY010001590.1:3877500-4477500 GCA_029931535.1 Margaritifera margaritifera | reverse complement strand
ATCCTGGATCAACGATCTGCTTGATTTAGCGACATGTACCCAGATGAGTCTCAGCACTCATTCCCTGACAGCGAACTTATTTCTCTTCTCCTTGAAGACAAGTTAGCCCCTATCTCCATCAAGGGATACTGTTCCGTGATCTCAGACACGTTCAGTCTTCATGGAAGAGATGATTTTGGCCACAACAAGGTAATCTCTGACTTCAGGTCCAATTTTGACATATCCAGACCATGTTCACTCATATTATTCCCAGATGGAATCTCTCCTGGGTTTTGACATGGCCAAACTCATCTAGGTTTGAGCCACCATCTTCCCCCCTCACTGAAGCAGCTATCATTTACGACTTGCAATTTATGATAATGCTAACTTCAACATGTAGAGTGCGTGAGCTACATACAATATCCGTAGATCCGAACTACATGCAGTTCCGTTCTGACGGTTTAGTCATTCTAATGACACAACCTGGTTGCCCTCCTAAGAACAGGTTGCCATCACTAGTCAACAGCAGTAACTACTCGCTCCCTCTCCTTGATCGATCTGTCGAGAAAAGCAAAGCTGCAGGACCCTGTATGCACCCTCAGATGTTACCTGAGACGCATGGACAATATCTGCATCAACTGTAAAAGACTATTCCTACTGCAAATGGAAGGAATACAAGACATAACCTCACAAGCGCAGGACGCTTGGCTAAATGGAGTTATTAAATCAGTGTATTCTGAACTCTCACAGGATCAGGTACACTAATGAAGATTTCAGCTCACAAAATACAAGTGACTTCCTTGAGCCTGGCCTTGAACGTAATATCTCAATTCAGGACATAGCGGAGTCAGCTGACTGGCACGCCCAGTCTGCCTTCTCTAGCTTCCATTTGCATGTCATGGCCTCACTCAGGAGAACACTGAATCTTGTTGGGTTAATGGTAGCTGCACAGACAGTGGCCACTCCCCATTCATGAAAGCACAACCTTAGACCCAGACATGAATTTGACACTTTCATTAGATTTGCCTGGGAAACTTTTAATACTGAGACAATAATCAAGTATGGCATCCCACAGGAATCTCCCATGCATGTGTATAAACAAATTGTCTCTTGTTGTGCTAAACTAACATTAGGAGAACTTCATTCTTTTAGTAGAGCAATCATGCTCCTACTGTGTGACACAGGTAGAGGTAGGATGCTCAGCATTTCCTCCTTCTCTTACCTATTCTCCTGATGTAATGTGATCAGGTAATGTATGTGATGGAGAAAGCAAATTTTTTAGTAAATTATGTTTCTCTGATTATACTTACCTGAACACATTACAAATAATCCCTCCCACCCTTCCCCCCGCAATGCAAGCATCTTTTAAGGTTTCGCTCAAGTAAAAACTGGTACATCCAGGTATAACAGTAACCACCTACCAGGTAGAAAGGGGAATTAACATGTAAGAGTTGCTTCCCTTTGTCTATGTAAAGTATAGACATGAAGACGTTTTTCATCTTTCTGGGAGGGCTGGATTCGGATGTAGCAGAGAAAGTTATTCTGATGTAACGTGGTCAGGTAAGTATTATTAAAAAAACATAATTTACCCAAAAATTTGCTATTGCAATATTATCATCTTTATAGATCTACATAAGGATTTTATAAATTGGATATTTTACTCTGGATTGAACTAATTGCATTTTTGTTTAATTTGAAAGGATATTTTGTGAAAACCATAAATCACAAACTTGCTATTCCAGATAAAATCTTAATCATCAGTACATTAAAAATGCCTTTCTAAATGCGACATACAGCTTAGTGATCAAGACTAATTCAAGGTGCATTTGATTGTATGGCTCTATTTGAGTGAGTGTTCTCACAGTAGTCAAGTACTATTATTTCCAACATGCACAGACATTTGGAAATTGTACCAATTGCATGGTTTATATGGATCGAACATGCTGTCATAAAACATGGACTGTGCTTATGGCATGACCAATATATGCTGAAAACGTTTGAATAAATGCTTAAAATTGTTTTACATAATTTGAACGCATTTTTAAAAACATTCTCTGTTTTTAATCTATTTGTCTGTGTTAGCTTGTGTTTGTTATTTCAGACTTCATTCCTACAAGGTCTTTTGGGTAGAAATTTGAAATATTTAGCAACATTAAACAAGGAGCAGCTCTCCAGTTTCACAATCAACACAGTGCAAGTCTATGGACAGGAGAAATTTTTGATGGTAAGATATTAATTAATTTTAATTGAGCAGATGTTTTAAATTTTAAAAAATTAAAGCTTTCATTTTCATTTAGCAGGTTAGTTCAAAGTAATAAAACTACTCAACTTTATGCAAGTGGAGTAATGAAAAATATTTTGTCCTTGTTTGAGAGATAAACAATCATGGGGGGGAGGAGTTATTTGGCATTCAACTCCATTTTTAGATAGTTTCATTAGATTAACTGTATCTCCCAGGGCTTGAATTTAATGCTCACATACTTTGCAAACTACATCTGAATTTTGGAAAATGCAAGCTGCAATTTAAAGCTCTTGCATGTTTTTTGTGAGTGCTAAATTTTCCTGTGATATATAACAAATCATTAGTAAAACTCCATAAAGTAATAGCAGTAATACAAAACCTGCTACTACTGCATTGCTTTCTTTTTCCGGGACTCTTAGTCCCCAGTCCAAACTAATTATTCCCTCCTCTAATTGGTATTGGAGGGCCAGACATGAAAAGAACATGATTCCAGTCTAACTTCTTAGTCATAGCCAAGATGTGGAATACCATCCTCTTTTGACTTGGACCTAGAGTACAGAGCGAGGTGGGAAGACGGAATCTTTACGATAGTAGCAGGTAAGTATTACATAATTAAAATTAGTTTTACCTGCCAAAAATGACATTTTAATAGCAGTAATAGATTAACATCTATAATTGCATTGCTGAATTTACCAGTTAGGAGTTAGGCTGATATAGAAAACTATTGCCCTTACAGTAGGAGTGTTCAGTACTACAAGCTGTTAGAAGGTTGGGCCACATGCTGTGCCATCACTATAGGTCCCAACGAAAAAATGGAGGAGAAGGTAGTATGAGACCGCTAGAAAACAGCTTTCATAACATCATCCAAAGAGGAGTGATTCAAATAGGACCAAGATGTAACAATAGCCCGAACTTCATTGGCTTCAATTCTCATGATAGAAAAGTCCTTCTTATTGAGGGACTGATAATCTCTCTTGATAATGAAGACAATCCACCTGGAAATGGTGGCCACTGAAATATCAGGAATTCTTAAGAGAAAGGAAGAGATGCTTCCAACCTTTCCTTCTCCCTTTCGAGGAAGCAAAAAAAAAACCTTAAAGCCCTAACTGGTCAAAGGAGCCTATCTTGATCATCCCCACCACAGATAAGACTGAGACTGGGGATCTCAGTAGGTAGTGGAGCTACTGAAAGTAGCTGATTCTTAGCCAGAAGACTAGGTTGGCAAAGAAGAGAAACCGAATCATAATTACCACTGAACCATAAACAACCCTTTTCCGCTGACAAGGTATGAAACTCCTCGCTGATGCCAAGGACAGCATGAAAATGGTCTTAAGGGTAAGGTTCTCAATGCAAGCTTCACTCAAAGGTTCAGAAGAGGATTTTGACAATGCCCAAAGCACACACAAATGATCCCATCTAGGCATTAGTGAACGAGATACCAGTCTCTGAAGCGCAAAATACCTGATCAGAAAGATGAGGATCCAACCCAGTGGCTGAACCCCATCAGAACTTGAGGATGTTAGAAAGGGCTGCCCTAGAGCCTTTAATAGTGGACATTGAACATTCTCTCTCATCGAAAAGGAAGAGAAGAAAATCTGCAACTGTGCTTAAAGGGAGACGGCTAGGATCAATGCATTTTCTACTGCACCAATCGCAGAAGATTCTCCGCTCTACATTGTAAACCCTGGAAGTAAATTGCTTCCTAGTTCAGGTGATGCAGTTGGAAACCTTGCTCGAAAATTGGTCATTGCAGATTGATCGCTTGAGATGAGCCAAGCATACAGGTGGTGAATCCGTGGGCTGTTGTGGAGGAGAGAGACACTGTGCTGCAACAGCAGGTCCCTCCTCTGTGATAATCTCCTGGGCTCGTCTACCAATAGGATGAGTAGGTCATTGAACCATGACCATTGGGACCACAAATGGGGCTACCAGGATGAGCTGAGCATTGGAGATCCTTACTTGCTGGAATTTTCTGAAGCACCACTTGCTAAACAAGGCACAAAAACAACAACTAAAATTTACAAAAAGAACACAAATTACAAATTTAAAATAGCAAGGGCTGAGGAGGTAAACAATCAATACAAAAGGTAGGTGAAATGCCAAATGAAATTAAAGACATAAATGAAGGCAAATTTTGATGTGCAACTTAGCACAAGTGTTACACATACATCATCCAAGAAAAAAGAGGATGGTATTCCTTATGTTGGCTGTGACTAAGGACATTAATGCACCGTGTAGCATCAAAAGAAAAATGTTCCATAAAAAATTTAATTGCACTTATTATTTGAAACTTTATCTGGGTTTATGAAGATTCAACATTTGTGATTAATAGTTGTGGTAAACAAAATTTCCATCTTTGATGGTTCTTGGGGGGACAAAAATATGGGTAGGTATATTAATGCTGATTTCTGCTAGTTCTTTTTGATTTGGTCAAATTGTAATGTAATTTTTGCAGTGTTTTTTTAAACCCTTGTATAAAGTTGTTAATCTGTTTTCTGATCTACACTGGTTGGGTCAAGGGCTTCCAATACAACTGATTCAATACTGAGGTTTTTCTTCCTGGTGTGTAGTCATAATTGGATGTAACAAATCTGGCTGCTCACTTTTGGATATGTTCAAGTTTCTCCAGTAATAATTGGGAGTGAGGGTCCAGAACTGTACAAGCATATTCTAAAATAGGTCTGAGTCTTTGAAAGCTAGTTCTTTCATTCTTTCACATTTTGCAGGGAAAATGACAAGTTAGGTCTTAATGGGGGAAAAGTAAAATTTGCCTTGGTGCATATTTCTTGAATGTGAATGTTCCATTTCAGATCTCTAGTAACTGTGCTACTGAAATATTATATTTGGTAGAGATTTTTTAAATAAGTTGCTTACAAAGAATAGGACATACTACTTTTATGAAATTTGAATACTTGTGATTTGCATTATATTGCATTTTTCGGGGTTTGAAATGCATACTTATTTTTGTGACCATTTTAAAAAAAAGACCAGTTATAAACAAGGAAAAAAAATCAGCTGTTCATGTATTCTTTTTAATTCAAAATGATAATAAAAATTACAGTTGAAACTGATATCAAAATATTGCTGTTCCTTTTCACTCCCAAACTCCTGGTTAACAGTATAGATTAAATAAAGTGACTTGTGCAGAAAAAAATTGCCAGTAGAAATTGGATTTTGCACCCTGATATTTTCTCCAGTTGTGAAAAATGCAGTTAGAGTCAAAACTGTCAATAGTGGCCACCCATGGGAAAAGGCAAAACTGGCCTTTGTGCACAGGCGACCTGTGTACACAGGTTCACCTTTCAGAATTTGTTTTTGAACAAGAACCATGCACTTAACATCATTATCGCTATTATTATTATTATTATTATAAAGATTGTTTTAGGTGCACTATTCAACAAAAACGTAAAATATGCATATAAGTTGTTCTCTCTCAAATGTTCCACACAAGATTACTGTATCTTGCTCATTTTAATCCATCCTATAAATTAAATCATCACTGACATAAAATAATCACTGATCTTAGTTTGTTTTGTGAACCATGACAAAACACTAATTTCACTACTAATTGACAGCTTACATGTGACTGTAAAACAGAAGACTGACTCTTTGGTCAGCCAGCTTGTATAAATTTGGCTTGAAAACAGCTGTTCACACTTCAAAAACAAGATCTAGATTAGCCAGTTGCTCAACTCCCCCAGATCAAAAGACAGTCAGCTTATGTTAGAGACCTGGGATGAATAGGGAATCAAAAGAAGCTGTGTATGGATATTTTTTAGACCCATGAACCGGAACTTCACCTGCTTTTACAGACCAGATAAGTTTTAAATATTGAATGACCCCTGACCCTAATCAGAAAGGGATGTAATTCGTATCTCTTCTCAGAGATGAACTTCTTTCATCAGAGATAACTAACTCACAGGCAAATAGATGAAGAATTCAAACTATACCGGTCACACTGGCACAAAAGGCGACTTCCACTACTGCTTTCATAACATGACTATTTTTTCCACCATCCAGCAAACGAATTGCTTTGACCCTCTACCCTAATGATAAAACGAATTGCTTTGACCCTCTACCCTAATGATAAAAGCTGCCTCACCGTCAAATTTGACATATTGACAATTTGAGTTACATTGACAATGTGACTGGAGTAAAGTGAGTACAAGCAAGATAAGAAATGTTTGCACATCAATTCACATGATATTCCTTTATCTAAACAATGCCTTCCTCATGAAGCAAAAATTTAGTTTGGATAGACTGAGTAGTCACTGTAAATATGCTTACGGCAGGGAGAAACCGTTGTTTGGTGAGAAAACACCTGGCCGCTAACCACAGAAAATAGGTGAACATTGCACACATGACATTTATATAGGAAATTTACCATGAAGAATTTAGAATGTTCATTGTTACCAGGTGACCACGGGTTTGACTGTGGTAAAAAAGTTACATTTGAGTTACAGATGATGATGTCACAGTTGTGTTATGACTTATTTATTGAACCAAGCCTTTCACTGCATACAGATTTAATGAATGAGTAAACTCTTTGCTTTGACAGTCATCAGAGTGTAGAGAATAGTATCAATTGGCTTTGATGTCATTTATTGTCTCACCTGCAAAAATATAGGTGATACTTTGGTATCACTTTCTGTCAGTGTTGTTATTGTTGGTGTAGGCATCAACATTGAGCCTTTGCATTTAGTTAGTTTCCCAGCACAAGATTATGGTCCAGCACAGACACATTTTCCAGCAGGCTCATTTGTCCTGGCTGACTCATCGAGAAAGTCCCAAACACTTCATACTGAATGGTCCCTTCACCTATCAATCTTTCATTGGATTTGCACGCTTTGGAAGTATCTTATGAGAGATCTCTTTATGACAAGGTGGAACCACGAACTGCGCACCATTCATCTCTCTGGTTCTTGACCCAGAGGCCTGGGCCATGGATGCTCAGTCAGTTATTTGGGATGGGTTTTGGGGCTGAGTCTTAGCTCAAAAGTGTTTTGTTACCAAGATTAATTTAGAAGATAAAGATCTACTTGATCTACCAATAGACATCTCCAAGAAAAAACTGGTGATGCCCAACCTGCTCAATCAGCTCCAGTCACAGGTTTTTCCTATCTGCCCAAACAGGCTCCACCTACATGCCTGGCTCTTGTTAGAGAGCCATAAGCAGAAAGTATTTCACATCTTCAGTCATGGTGCAATCACACAAAGTAGAAGCCCTTCCACTTTGAAGGCATATGAGGGGTAGTGGTGCATCTGCATGATTGGTGCAAGGACAGCTACTCTGTCCCCTTGCAAGCCTCATTCTCTCAGCTTGCTGACTTTTTTCACTGGCTTTTCAAAGACAAGTTAGCTCCTATTACTATCAATGATTACTGCTCCATAATTTCTGACGGGCCCCAGGTAGCTGAGTGGTCTCGTCTTTCCCGATCACTGCCATCTCACCTCTGTCCACGTGGGTTCGAGTCTTGGGCTCGGCCAATGTGGTTATGTGAGAAAGCTTGCCAGTTTCTTCCCGTGGGTCGGTAGTTATTCACTGGATTTTCCTGGGTTCTTTCTCCACCAGATATACTGGCCACCATGTATAGCCTATCATGTGCTGAAAAAGGGCGTTAAACCTATCAAACCAAACTAATTTCTGACACATTTGGACATCATGGAAGAGGGGATATATTCTACAACAAGGACCTGTTGAACTTTATGGTCAATTTCGATTTAAATCGGCCCCAATCACTTACCTTGTTCCTCAAATGGAATCTCTCCTGGGTTCTGATATAGCTCAACTCAGACAAGTTCAAGCTCTTACAAAACATTTTTTTGATAGCCCTATCGTCAGCCTACAGGGTCAGTTCATTACATGACCTGTCAGTAGACCCAGACTATCTCAAGTTCCAATTGGATGGTGTGGTCATCTTAATGACACAACCAAGCTTTGTGACCAAGAATAGGTTGCCGTCTTCGGACAGTCAAAATGAACTACTGGAAATGCACGGAAAACATTTGTGGGTCCTGACAATGTTGCTTCCTTTCCTTTGGCATCTTGACTTAAGTGAATGATCCTCTAAATATTTTCTTGTACATATCACAGAACTTGATACGCCTTATGAAATTTTAGCACATAAGATTTGGGCAATCTCTGCATGACACATATTTGAATGAAATGTTTCGATCCAAGACATCATTGAAGCGGTCAGCTGCCATGCATGGTCAACCTTCTCTCTAGTGTTGCAGAGAAGGGAACTGAATCTGACGAGTCCAGTGTCTGCTGCCCAGACAGTTACTAGACCCTATTAATGTCATCACAACCTCTACAGATTTTGCTGGATTCACCCAAAAAAAATTCTTGGTAAGAAAATGCCATTCGTTTCTTAATACTTTTGTATAAATGTTCCGTGACCTTTGGTTGTGCTGCCTTTATTTTAGGGGAGCGGTTTTATCCTTCAGTTAGGGACTCCAGTCATTTTCCTTTGAAGGGTAAGTATGCTAGAGGTTGGATGCTTATGCATTTCCTCTTCCTATTACCTATATTGCTTATTCCCCTTACATTAATGTGATTGGGTAATGTATTCAATGGAGAAAGGAAATTGTAGTGTAAATTATGTTTTTCTCAGTATACTTACCAGATCACATCACTTTGAACCCCTCCCACACCTCCCTGCAAATGCGAGCATTCTCATTGATGTTTCGCGCAAGCTTAAATTAAATAACATCCAGTATACGGGTGGTCAACTAGTGATGACAAGGGGAGGCAATTATAATGGTATTGTGAAGAGTTTCTTTTCATAGATGCTATTTTAATTGCCCATATGATATATAAATGGGAAAGACAACATTTTGCATCTTTTCGGGAGGTTAATTTTCTTAACATTAATGTGATCATGTAAGTATTCTCATAGAAACATAATTTACTTTAAAATTTCCTTTCTTTTACACTGTTTTAGGTACAGACATGAAACCTGATGGGTTTATTCATTGTTGAGGTACCGCTATCAAATGCAAAAAGATTGTCACAGTGACATACTTTTCACAATCCTGTGATTATGTTAGTTCTTTTTCTGATACTTTTGCATGTATAATGATGAAACTTGATGAGTCTATTTATATTGAGGGATGTTTCTCACCATGGGCAAAAAGTAGATAACAGTGACCTGTTTTTCTTCCTCCAGTGACTTTACAGGTTTGTGGATTATGCATTTGCAGTGCAGGTGAGACATAACATTCCATGGAATTCTTGTATTATTTTAGATTCTGAATACTTAGTGATATATTTTCTGTATTGGTAGCTCCATGAAGTAGATGTTGCAGTGGCAGACATTCTGTCCCCTACAGAGACTAACTGTGATGTAGCCTGCCTCCTGTATGATGTCAGAAACCCAAGGTCCTTTGAGTTCTGTGCTCGCATGTACATGGTGAGTTATAGTTGAAATAATTTTTTATACCAAGTTTACACACTTATCTTACAATTATTATGGTCTGGAACTAAGACAAGAGAACCCTATAGTAATTACTTTTTCGAACAGTCTTTCTGTCTGTCAGTTTGTCCATCTGCCCATTTTTTAATACCTTTTAACCAGAATAGCTCAGTAAGTTCTTTTTTTTACATATTCGGGGCCATATAATGTACTTTTCAAATGTTTTATAATTTTGCTTTTCTTTCTTTGTTTCTTTATTTGTTTTTTTAATATTCCTACTGCTTGAAGAGGGCCTCTTTATTAATCCTGTCTGTCTGTCCGTCTCTATGTGCATCCTTGCTTCTGTCTGTTGGTCCTGAAAAGCTTGTGAACAGAATTTAGTTGGCATGTTTTTAAGCATATGTAGATGACCTTATAAACTTTTTATGCCACTAAAGAAATATTTCTTTTTTATTTGTATAAATTTTTGAACTTTTGGGATTTGGACTTGTTTTAGTGGAAACCTTGTTAGCACAATTGTTCAGAAAGCACTTGACACAATCACATTCATGACAAGTTTTCTGGGACCAAATCAGGGAGATTTGTGTTCACAATCAGGGAGATTGTGTCCAAATCTGGAAGATTATTGTAACGACCATTTTTGTCATATATTTAAGCGCAAGAGTGCAAATCATACCAAACCTAAGTAAAATAACTACAATGAATAATAGTTACTCAAGTTTATTAATTTTCTTATGTTATTTTCTTAATCTCACAAAAAATAATTTAAGAACCTTCACAAAAATAACTCTCTGTGCTTCAAAAACTAATGACACACTGGTACCTCCAAACACTCAAAGAAACTTTTTTTTTTTTTTTCAACATGTGTTGGTTGTCTTTCAGTCTTGTGGAGAAACTCTTTTTGCAGCGATACATAAATCATTTTGAAGGTCTGAGTTCAAAACAGTCACACTTTGCATTATCTTACACGATATTAATGATGACACAGTTTTTCCACATAAATTGGTGGTCCATCTGAATCTTCCTCAACATGCTGAAACAGCGCTCAGGGTCTGCATTACTGTGAGGCAAGCTGAGTGCTGCCAAAGAGAGCTTCACTAGATCTGGAGAATCTGGGTTTCTTCAAGGGTGTGGAAACTCTCCTCATGTCCACCCAGAAGACATCCAATGTTGTTTCTGCCTGAGTGAAACTGGGCAGGTCTGCGGTAGGGGAGAGCTGGAAGTCCCTGAACTTGTCTACAACTTGACACTGTTTGTCAGTTGCTGTACCCAGTGTGTCACTCAGCTGAAGCCCATCTTCTACTGAAAACTCTAATCTCCTCTTGCGATTCAGATAACCAAGGGCCTTCAAGGTCTGTCATGAAATGGAAACTTAGCTATAATCTTTGTTGTAATTTCCTCATAGAAGGACCTCGCACTCCTGAAGAAGCAGTTCAGCTGGGTTGGAGAAATGTTGTCTGGGTTGTTGTCAAAGAAACTTCTGGCTTACATACCCACTGCTAAAAAGAATTATCATGCTGGTTTTATGGCAACATAAAGTTGACTTTCTTAATGCTGGTTGATGCAGTAATAACACTCATCTTCGCAAACTTTCCCATGAATTTCCATAGAATTTGTTCCATCACCACATGGAGGTCTTCCACCATTGCATCACCAGTCTGGAACATAGTGTTAGAGTCATTCATTGGTTTCATGATGTATTGAAGAAAGTGGTACATCAGTTTCATCTCTGGGTTTTTAAGGTTCTCAGTGCATCTGTTCACTCTGATCCCCGTCTTCTCAACATCTTCATGGCTCTGGAAAATGACTGAAGAACTGGTCACTGTTGAAGGAAGCATGCAATGCATTTCTGAAGTGACAGCCACCTTGTGCTACAATGCTTGACCAGCTTGTACTCCTCGGTGTTGGTAAACTCCTTATACACCTCTCTACTCTTGGAACTGTAACTGAAGTGATAATAGGTATCGACCAGAAGTTCCTCAACTGGGACAGCCAATTTCTTCAAACCATATTGTGTGCAGGTACTGGCCAAATGGCAGATACACCCAAGATCGATTACAATTTGGTTGCTGCTCATGAACTCTGGATAGGACGGAATTTTTCTTGCCAATCATTGGATTCGCATTGTCACTGCTAAACCCTACAAGGTTCTTCCATGGGATCTGTCTATCTGTTAAAACTTCTTGAAGACAGCTGAAAAGGTTTTCACCATGTTGCAAATGGGCATAGCCAGGAATTTGGTTGTCACTCTGAGAATGTCACTGTCAAACACCTTTATAAGAATTTCTACAAACTTTTCATCACTGCTGTCATTAGACTTGTCCATCATCACTGAGAAAGGATTTTTCCTTGCATAGTAAAGTTACTTGATTTTCATACATGGGACCAAGTGCATTGTTAACCCTTAGTTCTTTTGCAGCGAAATTTCAGAGCCATTTGTGAGTCAGGAAACATAACCGTACACAGCTCACTAAAATGAGCAGCAACCAAGAATGGTAAATTATGCTCTGCCCCAAAGTTAGCAAACAGAACCTCTGCTTCAGTGACACTGTGTACTGATGTTGATGCAAACATTTGTATTACTTTAGGTACGTTATGTGACGATTTCTTGTTTGCAATGTGCTGCATACTTTTCAAGGGCCTTGTAAGATAATTTTTTCCCCGCTAGAAATTTTCAGATGTGTGTTGTAAGTTGTGCAGTACACAAAGCTTTCTCCATTTTCACTACGCTTCACACATTTTAATTTGCCTATCCAAGCACTCTTGAACTTGCAAACATATTTCTTTTTTTTTTCAGCAGCTTATTTTCTGTCGAAAATAGTTAAAGAATTGTTTTTACTTCTCAGGTTGCCTGCTATCTTTTATACACGATACATTTATTACTCAGTATTGAAATATTGAGTAAAACAACTTAAGTGTGTACAATAAATGCATCAGCAGTGTATTGAATGTTGTTTTAGCTGGAAATACCTATGCTTGGTAGATTTTTTATTTCCGGGAGTTTTTGTCAGCAAATCGGTAGATCCAAAGATGGGGTTGAAAATCAATAGACTACCAGACAATCCAGGAGACTTGACATGTATGAAATCAGATGAAATATGGTAGATATGTTTGTATGAATTTGTAGATGATTTGATTAGATTTGTAGGCCACTAAAACAATTTCTTTTTGTAATAAATGTTTTTGCACTTTTTGGACTTGCCTTTTTTGGTGAAAACCTTGTTAGTAGGATTATGCAAAAACCACTAGATATAGAAACACAAACTTTGGTTGGCATGTTTTTAAGCATATGTAGATGACCTGATTACATATTTAGACTACTAAAACAATTTTTGTATTTTGTTAAATTTTTGAGATTAAACATTTTGGGTGGAAACCTTGTTAGTACGATTGTGAAAAAAACCACTTGACATAGACAAATGAAATTTAATGGGCATGTTTGTATGCATATGTAGAGGACCTGCATTAATTTTCATTTCACTAAGGCATTTTTTCCAATCTTTTCATCAATTTGTTTAAACTCACTGATCATCGATATTTTTGGCTACATTGAGTTCATCATGTTTTACAAGCACAAATCTATTTTATTTATTTTTTTTCTTCAGAGTTATGTATGCTGCCAGAAGTACTTATATTTTACAATTTGATGTCTTCAAATATGTTGTCTGATCTTAACGTGTTAGAGTAAATCAACTACCTCACAAATCCAGCCCTCCCAAGTTAAAAAAGATGTTCAGCACATCTGTTGGATTGTTTTAGCAACAAAAGCGTTAAAAGGAAGTAAGACTAGAGTGGTCTCCTATTTGATAGAGGGATTGACACCAAATCTCATCATTCATCAGTTACAATTTCTGCTTATGCCTGGCAGCATGTTCTTTCTCAAGACTTCATAAATACTGAATCCACTTGTGCCTTTCCATCAGTTGAGCAATTCATTCAAGTTTTCTCACCTCAGGGAAGTATATTCCATTTACTTTTCTGTCTAAATATCACTCTTTCTTCATTGTAGATGAATAATTTTCACTTCAGTCCTCAAACTTCATTATACAATAAGATAATTGGTGTCATCTTATTTGCCTGCCCTCTGGTCTGTTTTACTTACAATTCAGCTCAGTATTCAACCCTTTTTGTTTGTTATATCAAGTAATTGGTAATTTATTCCATGCAGTAAGATCAGTTTTTCAATTTTCTCTGGCATTTTTAGCTCTATTGGTCATCGACCAGAAGAGCTTATGGGATGGTCTGTTGTCAGCTGTCTGTCATCTGTCTGTCCATTAGCACAAGTTTGTTATCACTACTGCTCCGAATCCAGAAGAATTGATTGTCATATTGACATAGGGTTGATACCAAAAGACTTTTCATTAATATCTAATTGGTCCTAAATGAAATGGTGCCCCAGAGACATCCAATATGGCTGCCACAATGAACATATTGAAAATCTTGTCACTAATTCTGATGAATGGATGGCCATATTGGCATGGGGTTTTCACCAAAGGTCTTCTAATGGTATCTAGTTTGTCCAAAATGAAAATCGTGCTGATTTTACAGTCAATATGGCTGAAACAGTGGCTAATTTGAAACTCTTATCACTCAAGAATATCAGAGATGGTTTCAGCATCCAGCAGTTAAAATGAAGCAATGGTCTTATCTTGAATTCTTGGAAATTCTTTTCAGACAGTATAGCGGTAGACCCTTCAAGCAACTTTTATTCTTCATGCATAGCATCCCCTTCACAGTAACTTAAAATGAAGACTGATTTCACCTGTATATGCCATTGTTTAGCTTTTGCTAATTGCATGTGTCAAGGACAGATGGCAAGTTTAAATGTTTTTTGGTAATAGTGTTTCAAGCTTGGAGAGGATAATTACCCCACCTCTGTTAATTGTATTGCATTTCAACACATATATGTAACATGCACACAGTCGTCCAAAGATATTTTACCAACTGTCACAGCCAAGCAGCTAAACTGGGCGAAATAGATAGCTTTCGAAGCACACATGCCCCCATCAATAATTTATGTTGGCTGAGTCCCTGAAGGTGAAAAGTTTGCCCATTCAGAAGAAAATTCTGCAATCCCGGCTATCACAGGCATCTCACACAGTTTTAGCCCCCACCACTGGTGCAACCAGGACAGATCATGGCACAAACTGTTGGGCCAGTACCAACATGGTACAGTGGCCCATCTGGACCAGTCATTGACATGCCATTACCACAGGCAAATACTAGTACTGGCAACAGCGATTTTTCACAGGATAACCAGTGCCAGAACTCTGCACCAGATACCAGCTGGCGCTGGACCATTCCTCTCTGATTCTGGTACAGTCTTGACCTACGCCTACAACTTCAGGGACTGGGTATGGTGATCTATTTTTGCTTCAAGACACAGATAGTGCCTGGAACCCAGTGGTGATAGTTCCAGCCCTAGTATCTAGCCAAGCATATCCAACACTATAATCAGTTAACCGTCTCATGCTACCCGGCACCAAACCCATGGTAGTATCATGAACCACCACCAGATCGATCCATCACTCATCCAGGCTCCATCATGACCCAGTACTGGCATGGATCATCAATGATACAGTGAATGTCAGAAGATAATCTTGTCCCAGAATGGAGAGACCCCCAGTTTTGTTCATTTTTTCCCATAACCAGCTGAGCCACTGCAGCCATCATGTGAGGTGTCTCTATCAACCCACTCTTCCAAGTTGAAGACTCCTACTCACAAGCGCCATTTTCCTTTCTTATCCAATGGCCTGAAGAGTAGACTGCCTTCCGTGCATTGATCACAATAGTGTTTTAGCTTCTTCCCCAGAGTTCTGTTCACCTTATCCAGCTCCATTATTGGCCTAATACAAGGTTCCCGCATCCATCTCTTAGTCATGAAAGAGCAGTTGTCCTTTAAATAACTCACATAGTCTGGTCAAGTCAGTGACATATTACATTGTTTTTAAAGTCAACTCCAAGACACACATGTCAATAGGCCTTTCTTCTCACACTGATAACTCCAATCAAATTTCAACCTGTCTTTCTACAAAACACTTAAACTGGTTTTTCACACTGGAGTCCCAGCTGTCAACAGGGTCATCATGGGCCTGCAAATGTCAAAAACTTCCTCTTTGCTAATAGACTGGAAATTCTTCCTCGACACATAAGAACTGGTTTAAAATGCCACAGTGATTTGATCCATGCTTGACTTAGTTTTGATGCCTATTCATTTCAGCAGTTTGAACACAACCTAAACCCTTCCATCAAGAAACCCACTGACAGGGAGTCGGTCATTCTTATGGCTTGTGTGCTTAAGAGGGCAGCTTAGCCATCACTGACTGATGCCATAGTTGTGTTCTTTATTCTACTGCTCTCAGAAAGAGAAGCAGTCCTATCTATAACCACTCTCTTGAAAAACCACCACAAAGCCATTCTCAGATTGCAACCACATTCTTCCAATCTCTTTTTCCATAGCCGCATTGAGGAGGTCAAGAAACAGGCCACCAATGAGGCAAACTTCTTTTAGGCCCAGTAATCCAGAGGCAAGCCCTTGTTTCTTAGTAGAAACAGGAAGGACCCCTCTAAAGCATGCCAGATTAATAGAAATCTTCCTTCAAGCCCTTTTCCTCATTGAGGACCAAGTTTCCAAGGGCAACTGATAACAAAACATGGGGAGACAAGGATTGGTTTTGAACAATCATCTTGACTTATCCTTCACACAGAAAATGATTCCTAGCTCACACAGTCCTTTTCCAACATCCCTTTGGGGGAAATGCTATAACACTTTGCCACAGAATGGGAGAGACTCTGCGCTGAAGTTCTGTAGGTCCAGCAAATCAACATGAAGGGCCTTCAGCTCAGGTTCAGCTCCCTTCCCCTGTTGACATGGTCTACATTTACTTCAGACATCCCAAGAGACCCATACAAAGCTGACATTCTGCAGCAAGAAATCGGCAGTCTACTTATAAAAGGGGCAGTAGAGATTGTTCGCAACTCTAACTCAGTGGGATTTTACTCCAAACTTTTCCTAATTCCAAAATCCAGTGGCAGTTTACATCCAGCCATAGATCAGAACTCTCTCAACCAATTCATTCTGGCACCATGGTTCAGAATGGAGACTCCGAGATCAGTTATCAGTGCCAATCATGGAGTAGATTTTGCAGTCAGCCTAGACCTCCAAAATATGGTCTGAATATCAGTCCCTGGATTTTCACGAGAATCATGGACTGAGTCGTGTCACACTTCCGACCCACCTCCGCATCAGTTATATCCAACTATCTGAACAACATTCTACAAAAGCACTAAGTGAGTTATCTTTTGAACCAACACATGAAATCCCTAGTTTCACTTCTGCTATGCTTTGGGATTCCTTGTCAACAAGAACAAATCTGATCTTATTCCATCCCAACTTTACATTCACCAGGGCATGGGGTTCAAACCTCTCTTAAACTTAGTCTGTCTGTCTCAGGAACAGGCATTGAAAATCATCTCAATAGTGTTTACCATTTGCTCGGAGAATAAAATTTCAGTCAAGGAATTCCTGATCACCTTATCGTTGGCCACTCCTGTCATGAGACTACTGCAGATGATCCTCCTATCCCAGTGGCGACTGAAACTTTTTTTTTTTTTTTGTAATCAATAATAATGTAAATATACAAGAGGCATAATAGCATAATATACAATACAGTTGATTTGAAGGAGTAATGCAATTTTACATTCTTTGTTATTGAAAAAAAAACATTTTAAGCTTCATTGAGCATTCAATAAATGTGTTTACTAAGTCTTTGCTGTTTTTATTTGTTCCCATCCATTCCTTATTTTTCCTGCCTTTGCCGAGGAATAAATTTTAAAACTTTGCCCATTAGACCAGATGATCAAAGTTTTGGACTATATGAGCTCATATGTCAGCAAATAGGAGCACCTCACTTGGCTTACGGTAGACATCCCGCTGCATGATCAACTGCCAGCAATTAGGATCTGCACAGACACCAGCATGACTGGCTTGGGTACCCACCTAAGCCCTCCTTCCATGAGCTTTCTTTACACATTAGTCTCCTGGAGATAAAGGCCATTGTGGATGCCTTTCAATCATGGCAGGATATGATGTCAGGAAAGGGCTTTCTTGATCTGTCTGACAACTTGACCATCGTCAAGTGCATCAGAAGGCAAAGGGGAACTAAGTCCACAGACCTCTGCCTTCTGATTTGGGATTTTCACAGGTGATGTCAGTCAGCAAATCTGCTGTCAAGTTCACCACATTCCAGGCAGTATTATTGTCCTAGCAGACTGACTGTCCCAATGGAATTGCCTGATTCACACCTTGGTCTTCAGTCAAATCTGCGTCCAATGAGGTCGGCCTCTTTTGGATCTATTGGTGACAAGGTGGAAAGCCAAACTTCTGACCTTTTTCTGTCTAGTACCAGATCCCAAAGCCTGGTAGTTGACACTCTTTCTCTGAATTGGGGTGGTCTGATCAGTGGTTCCCAACTGAGGTCGTGACCTAAATCAGGGTCCCAGGAGTCTTCAGTAGGGTCACAGAGGGTCATCAGAAGTAATCATATCATAAGCCTGAGGGTTGGGAGGTCCTGTTGGTGGCCAATTTAGAGTCGCACCAAAAAAAGTATGGGAATCACTGGTCTAGATGCATAGTCCTTTCCGCCAACTCCTCTGATTCCCAAAGTCTTGCAGAAAGCAAGGGAAACAGAGTGCTGTCTAATCCTGATTGCTTCCCTCCAGTGGGGAAAAAGTCATGGATCAGTGACCTATTGAATTCACAATGAGATCCTGCCATCTCCCCACTTGCTCAGAGAACTGTGAATGCAGGTTTTCCATCCAAATCCAGAATTACTGAACATGTACACCTGGCTAAAATCAAACAAGCACAGAGAAAGAAACAGTTCTTGGAACAAGTGGTGGATAGAATTGCTTGGGTGTGAAGGCTCACCACTCCGAAAGCCTATGAGGAGAATGGAAAGTGTTCTCCCAGTGGTGCGAACGGAATCACATCTCTCCCTTTAAAGACTGAGTGCTACAGATAGTTAACTTCCTCCTATGGCTCCTTGAGGAAAAAAAGTTAGCATCAATCACACTCAAGATCTACCTTTCCATGATTTACAACATGTTTCACCATCAGGTTAGGAAGGATACAAGCCAGAACAAAGAAATGTCTGACCTTCTGAACTCTGATTTGTATTAACCAAAAGCTTTGGCCCTTTGTCCAACTTTTATTGGTTCGTACATGGTTGAATAAAATGCCTTTTGAACAAATGTTTAGAGCTTCCTAGACTCACCTCTTGTACAAAACCAACTTCCAAATCGCTTTAGCTACAGCAGGCAGAATCAGTGAGATATATGCCTTGTTGGTCAACTCATTTTGTCTGCAGTTTTGCCACAATAGTTTAGATTTGATTATGACAGCCCCTGCTTTCATTGCCAAGAATAGGCTCCGCTCATAGGGAAAACAAGTCCTTGGTCTTGAAACCACTGTCTTCTTTGGACCCTTCATAACAGGGGCATCTATGGGAGACTGTCAGAAGTCAGAAGGGTACCTGCAACGAACTGAGCTGATCAGAAGAGGGGTATCTTGCTTGTTCTGATCACTCAGAAAAGGAAATGATGATATTTCCACTCAGTCTCTTGCATTCTGGATACATTGGTTTAACTTCTCAGCCAGCATGGAACTAACCCAAGACCAGGTGAATTTCTTATGCATATTGGCTCATGAGGTTAGGGCAGTCACCTTTAGCATAGCATTCAAGTGCAACTGCTCCAACAACTGACATCATTCAAGTCATGGTGGGACCTGTATCAGCAGCACAACAGGCTGCCTTCACAAATCATTCAGCAGCCTTGTAATGACATGGTTACTATACTTTGCTGGATTTATGGAACCCAAACTGCATCCATGCATAGACCATGTGCTAATTCTAACCCATATATCACACGAAACTCAAAGCTGCTTCATGTATACATGGGAGAAAGAAGACAGGGCCAACTCTGGGATAAGGGAATGTAACTCCCACCTTCACTTATTTTCCTAACATATTGTGAGCAGGTTATGTATTTGAGGTAGAGACAAATTTTGAGAGTAAAATATGTTTCTTTGTTAATAATTACCTAATCATAATACGCGCACACACTCCCAAGCACTCCTCACAGTTACAACCCTGAAGGGGCGTGTACATCCATTTCAGTAGATGATTGACAGGACTTGGCGTCAGTCTCTCTATACAAGGGGAGACCACTCTAGTCTGACTGCCACTTAGGCAAACAGAGAATAATTTAGCACTTGTTAAAGCAAACAAAAGACTTGTCTTTCTTAGTTAGAATGGCTGGGTTTGTGAGGCAGTGGATGTACTCCTAATGTATTATAATTGGGTAATTATTGTCAAAGAAACATTTTACTCCAAAACTTGGTATCTACAGTTCCCTATAACAAACAAGGCTTAGCAAATGTTCTACATACTGTGATGCCATGTCGCTTGTAAATTATCAGATTAATTCTGAAACAACTATGTGAGTTCTATCTACATGCCCTGAGAAGTTTTTGTTTTTTCTTATTATTTTCAAGTAAGACTGAGGGACAGTTGGGTTACACAGGCACTTGAATGATGGAGAGAGGTATTTATCTAGTCTATTTAGAGCACAGAACTTGAATATAAATCTGTTTTCTTTCAAGAAATTCTTGCATTGCAATACAGTTTAATTAACTATTGTTATGATACTGTACTACTGTATTGATAACATAATTATTCCCATCCTTTTCAGAAACATTTTATTGAAAGTCGAATCCCAACATTAATAGTAGCCACAAAGGTGGAACACCCTGAGGTACACCAGGATTATGAACTAACTCCTGCCCAGTTCTGCATCAAGTACAAGCTACCACCACCTCAACGATTCACCTGTATCGATAAAGTGAACAAAGATGTCTATGTCAAATTGGCAACAATGGCTGCCTATCCGTAAGTAGTTAACATGATTCATGTTTTATTGTCATTTATTTTACCCAACATACATGTGAGCTGGTTATTTTTGTTGTTTCAAATTTCTGTTGTTTCATTTATATCTTTGTTTATTTATGCATATTTATATGTTTGTAAGTGCATATTCACAATGTATTTATCTTGTATTTTTAGATGATATGAGCTTTTCAGGTCCATTTTATTGTGATTTGTAGAGACAAAAAGATATATGCGAGTTAAATACAAATGTGTGGAATGGCATATATTCTGTTGATATGATTACACACATCGTGGATTAATACATTAAACAGATACATCCACTGGAAGGTGAAAATGATCAATTTAGACTTTTGAGCACCAGATATTTTGCTGCTTTTCTCATTTCTTTAATATAAGCTGTTCTTACTCATCGAAATTGAATGCCAAACCTTTCTTAAGCAGTTTTATCATTTTAAATTACTGAGTGCATCTTAACCATAAAACCGTGTCCTCTCCTGATGCTGAAATTCAAACACTTCATGTTGGTTTGTCTCTCATACAGCTTAAAATAGAGTCAGGCTTTGTACAGTTTCAGATTGTGTTAATTGCTGACATACAAACTTTAAACTTGCAGTAAAGTGCTTTTTTGTTTGCCCATTATTTGGAAAATGGTGATTGGAAATGAGCTGCATCTATGAAACCAGACAAAGACCATAATTCGTGAAAAAAATGTAAAAAATACCATGACTTCTAGAGATAGAGTAAAGTGCTTGCTCTATAAATGGGCAGCCTTTTGCCTGTAACCCCATCATGTTGCCAGTTAGATTTATGAAAAAGATGTACCTCTCAGTGACCTGTTCAGAAATTCTCAAAGCATGGACTAAAGCTGTTGGTTATTTTAGCAGGAATTTTCATCAGTAGGAGGAAAATCCTATACAGCTTTCATTATTTATTTTAAATATTTAAAAGTAAAATATGCACAGCTAAGAGGGTACAGGATTGTAAAATTCATAAACTTTGGGTATGGATAGCTACTCAGTTTAGACAGATGGAAAATATGTGGATAGGATCACCATTCCCATGCCAGAAACTAAACACACACACAGAAGAAAACATTCTGTACATTTTGTTGTGTCCTCTGAACAAGAGAGAAGTAAAGGCAATTTAATTCTTTCACTTTGTTTATTCCTTATCAGTTATTGCTTTCCAAGAATCAGTTGTCTTAATAAAATTTTACATCTGTACAATTTTGTATTACTGTAAAACACTTACAATTCGTGGGGTTCCAATTTTTGAGGTTTTCGTGGGTGAGCCATACCACAAATTTAAAGTCACAACAAAATATCAACCAAGGCGACATTCCCCCCCCCCTCCGTCATATGCAATGGAAAATCATCACCTGTTTCTTTTTTTGTTTTAATACCACGGCTACCTGTGGTGCTGAGAATGTGATATTAACATTAGGATAAGTACATGCATGACAAAGAACACTGAAACTGATTGATTACAATTTAATTTGAATGAAAACTCCTGTAAGATAGTAATAACTCTCCCTGATGTACATTATAGTAATAAAAGCAGATTTACTCACTATCTGTGTCCTTCTTTATTTCCCAAAGTACATAATATTTTCATTTATGAATACATGTTTGCACAACTAACTGCTAAGTAAACAATCAGCTGATTAGTCCCGCTTTCACAAAGCTCATTTCATTCAGGTCTCTTCGAAGTGTTACTTTGTTATGTGTGCAGATAAGCCACTTTGCATGAATTGGCTTAAGGGTCGATGTTTTCAGGTCAACCGAGACCTGATTTTAATGTACATCTCCACTGTTCTCACATTCATTCAACTGATCAATCACCTTTGTTAAATACCACTCATGTAATCGAGATTTAAGTTCCTCCTTGTAAAAGTTGTTAACAGTTAAATCTAAGGGTTGCAACTTATCTGTGCATACGGCTGGCAGAAACATTGGTATAATCCCATTTTCCTTTACTTGAGACAACAGCCTTTCTCCGCGAAATGCGCTTTGAAAACATCAAAGATTGCTACTGCCTTTTGATTACACTGAGTAAGTGGAAGCAAGTCAGACACAGAGTTTACATAGGGTATAAGAATTTGGTCAGCAAACTGAATCATGGAATCCTCATTGCTCCAGTGAGTATCTGTACATGTCACGTCCCAGTCACTTGGAAATTTTACCCTTTGTCACGAGCACCTATCTGTCTTTCCAGCACAGATCAGCTGGGGTAGCAGTAGCAGGCCTGATTTGGTAGCGGTCTTTAAGAACACCTGAGAACCAAATTACTTAAGATTACAAGAGTGGTATTAAATGTGTTAGCTCAGACATGTGGAGAAAGAAGTCAGCATTTTCTTTAAGATCTCTGCATTTATGCCAGATGTTAGCAATGAATAACTTAATTACTCAACTTAATTACTGCAGTACAGATTAAACCTGTTTGCTCGCAATATACTAGTAAACTTATACATTTTTATTTTTGATCGATCCACGATATTAGGTACCCACGAACCACAAAATTTTGAAACCCATGAAAATAAAGTGTTTTACAGTATTTCATTCATATCAGCTTCAGAAAAGCCTCAGACCACCTAATTCAGTTGATACACAACACATACAAGTATATAGAGTCAGGTGTTATCCTTTTCCTTGGTCTTTCACCTTGCAGACTGACAGTTTTATTTGTGGGCTACATGCATCTGGAAATGGTCTACCAATACAAACCTCCACCAATTGGTCACTTTTTTTTTCCCGTTCACTTTTATTTCATTTGAATGACAGTGTAAATATTCTTGTTACTATTAGGTGGATAAAGTTCGTATAATGTCAGACAGCTAAGCTGTACAAATATGCACATTTATTTTATTCTAGTCCATGAACTAGTGGATTTTCCAATAGAAATAATTTTGATAATTCATTGGAGTGAATTATGAAAAATATTTGTTCACTGCACTCAATAGACATCGATAACATTATGACGAAGAAATTTGATCTGCCATTATATCACTTGCTTGGTCTATGGGTAAGTATGGCCACATATCACACAAGAGTACCAGGCTCAAATCCCCCAACATGCTTATTTTTTTATCTTCAGTTATTTTTTTTTTTATGTGCTATTTTGCCTTGAATTAGGAAAGAGAATTATGTTACTACTGATATTTTCCATGCAGATATACACAACACACAGCAGAACATAATTGTAAACAGCTGACATTATCACATGGGATACCATAAGAAATCTGTTACTTTAGTCTGTCATACATATTGCTAGCCAATACGTTTGAGCATTAAAAAAAAAAACAGAAAATTTGCTTGTTCCGAGTGAATAACGGATATATTTCATCTCAAAGGTGAAAACTCAAGCATTTTCACTTGTGACTTTTCACCCTCTCAATGAAATATATCCATTATTCACTTGATACAAGCAAATATCCTCTAAGGATAAATAACTAAATATATGGTAATTTTTGTTGTACTGTTTGTATATATTCTTATCAAGATATGGCAATAGTGCAGAACAACATTCTTAGCCAAGCCTTTAGTAGCTGAATTTACTAGCCAAAGAAAAATATTATGTATCTATATTATACAGTTCAACCCAAATGCCTTCACAGTTTAGTCTTTCTTTATATCGTTACTTGATTTCCATGAGAGAAGACTTTTATTGGTGGGTACATCACATCATATGTGATATTTATTTATGTTGTATGATGTTGATATCATTGAATTGTACACAACAAGTTCTAAGCATCATGCAGTTGAAATTGCATTTGTGCAATTCTAATGGAAATTATTTCAGCTCTTTGGGGAAGATAATGTCAGAAAATAATTGTAGACATTTGTTTTGATGAAGTGTTATGAACCAGTAAACCTATGATATTGACCACTGCTTTTATTTGGTCATTATGAAGTTTAATGGTTCATAAAACTTCATATTCACCTCAGCAGAGGTCAATAATTGTATAATATTTACATGGTCCAAGTCCACCAGTCTTACAGTTTAAGTGGTGTGTGGATAATCTTATGTTTGGTGTTGGCTGATGAATGGTCTCTGCCATGTAAACATAATGCATGCACACCACCACAACAGTTATATAATGTCAGGTGGACCATTATCCAGTTAATTCATACATAATGCGTTTGAGGTCACTTTGATCAATATACAGTCATTCCCAAAATCTACTTCTCACGCTTTACACAAACATAATGCTCTTTACAAATGCTCTTTACCAGTACCATCTGTTCATAAGTTAAAGTGTGCTACACTTTGTTAGTGAATGTTCATGGTTTTGATGGCTCCTGCAACTCACTTCATATGTATCCAGTTCCCTGACTGATGTCCCTTTACCTTGAATTCAAGTGTTCTTTCATCTTTTTCATAGGATTATACAAGGCTTCATGTCACCAGTCATGCTTCAGTGCTGTGCAGCATTCACAACAATGTATTAATGGCACATGACTTTCATTCCTCTTTGCAGCAACCTCAAACGTTTGGTGCACATGCTTCTGGTTCATCAGCATCCACTGTGGCTCCAGGAACAGCTCAGGTCTTGAATCCTTCCTAGTTATTTTTCTGTGACTGCAGTAGTGTTACATAGGTCACTGCGACCACTGGCACTTTGTTACAGTCCGTATACTATTATCACTGGGTCTGCAGATTTTGTAACACCCTGTATCTGGCATGTTCTCAGACTAACACAAATCTAACAGTCTCAGTCTCTTAAATTGCTGTACATGTTCGTATCAGTACGCCACTCTCTTGATAACTCGCACCCAGAACCTGCTTATAATGCAGGGTCAGGCATGGATCCCATTTTATTTTACTAGAAAATACCCCAAAAATTGGCCCCTATTTGTTGAACGTGAAAAAAATAGCTATCAAATTGATAAATGAAACCTTGATGTATCGCTTGTTTTATTGTCGAAAACAGTGGTTAGTACCCAGAAATTTGAATCAGCATCATGAAATTCTCAACTTTTATTAAGAAATCATATAATTTTGTCAATTTTCTTTCCAAACAACATTCTCAGTACAATATAAATAACAATATTTGACCAAATTTTGATCAATGAAAATGTCACTAATGCCTACTGGTGGCAACACTTTAATAAATAAATACCAATTTTTTTCAAATGAAATTTGTGTTTTACTTCTGTCTTTTAATTCGGTTTCAGTGTAATCATCATAAATGCAATATGTCCTCTTGTATTCAGATGTGAAAAATGTCATTCAACCGTCGCAGCTATGTCTGCGAGCATTTCCGTTTGAACCTAATTAAGTGCCGAATGTGTTTTGATCTCCGACTTGCAGCAGTATTTGTTGTGTTTTTACACTCAATTGAAAGCAGACCTGCTTTGTATTATCACGTTAATTACGTCTTTTGTATCAGATCTAATTAAGGGGGTGGAATAAAAGAAATGTTAAAGGCATGCAAAATCCTACCTGCGTAAGAGCTAGCGGTCACGGCCGTGTGTCAGGTCAACTCATTTCAATTGATCACTTGAACACTGTTATAAATATTATTATTTAAGTAATATCATTAAACTACCTTAAATTAGCCTACTCATTCACAGATCTGATCAAAGATAGCAAGGCAACCGAGAAAAATGAGTACTTGGTGAATAAAAAACTTTGTTTCACAGATATTGTTCATTACGGAGAAGCGAGTTCAGAGTTTGTAGTGAACTTAAAATTTCTAAATTGGCACCCAGATATTTCCTCAAGGATGATAATAAGTTTCACTAGTACTTGCAATGAAATCACGGCATCCATATTTTACTAATAGAACAATAAATAAATCGAGTTTCAACATCGATGGTTGTTTCACAAAATAAATGTCCCTAGTTTTTGACAAAAAGGAATCTTGTTTTGTTATAACTCAGCAACAACAAAAAGCAGTGACATAATACAAAATGTTTTCGCATACACGTGTTGTTGAAACTGATTGAACTAATGTTGTTAACGATCTTTCACAGGTTGGGTATCTTGAAAATAAAGGTAATTTATACAAAAAAGCGAACAACTACATTAGAAAAAAGCTCTTTGTTGACAATTATCCCCAATGCAATTATAAAACAAGCATTCTGCTATTAAACAGCTCCGTTACTCCCCCATGGTTTTCTCAATGTCCAGCAGGGATGGCATCCCCTTCTTAAGTTTTTTGAGGTCCCTCGGTAACTTGCGCCCTCGCTTATAGTGCAGTCTATGTTTTTGGACCCTGTTGTGCGCAAGTTATCAAGGGAGAGGTTTATAATCATAAATGTGTTATATTCATGAACAAAATGAATTATCTGATGTAACTATTTAGGAATATATTGGGGTTTGTTTCAGAACCAACATTATTCCAAAAGAGACAAAATGCTCTTAAGCCTTTTGCAGTTTTTATCAAGCCTGCCTTGGCAGAAGCTTGATATAGCGATCACTTTGACATCCATATGCATATCCGTGCATATGTCCATACATCCATCCACACCCTAGATTAACCTCAGTTTTCAGGTTTTGTATACACATGTATTTTAGCTAAATAAAAGTTGGTCTTATCAAAAAATGCTGCTCTTGTAATTATGCTTGCAGTTAATTATTAATTCAGCTTTTTATTGAAGAAGTTTACTCAGTTCAGTTTTGCACTGAAATATTTAGTGAACATTTTTACTCACCTGTCCCTAAGGCCAAGTAAGCTTATGTTATGGCCCTGCATCTATCATGTGTTGTGCAGTGTTTTTCCATCAACAATTGCTTGTTACCCCTTGAAAGGCCATACTTCTGTTCCAATTTTGATCAAACCTGGATTGGATTTGTATCATCAAGATCTTGGACATGTTTGATAACAAGTGAGATTCATGCATATTAATTACGTGATCTTGCATCAGATTGGCTGAGCTTGTTTCCACTATAGAGGCCATATTTCTGGTCCAAGTTTGATCAAACTTGGAATACTAGCTTATATCCTCAAGATTTTGGACAGTTTGCAAAATGAGTGAGAGCCATGCATATTAATGAGGTGATCATGGGTCTGATTGGTTGAGCTTAATACTTATCTTGAGGCTGTATTTTTGATAAGATTTTCATCAAGTATGTATGTATATATTAGCATTTAATGGTACCTCAGCACAACCATGGTTCTATGTTGCCAATTAAAAGCAAAGTTCTAAAAATGTTAACATGAAGAATTCCACAAAACTTCAGGAAGATAAATCCTTCCAAATAAATGTAGATATGAAGTACAACAAGATAAAATATAAAAGGTAAAGATGTTAAAATTCTATTAAAAAAAGGGTATAAAAGATGAAGATTTTAAATCCATGACAGCAATTTTTGTACATTTTTTTATTACTTTTTGGACTATGTTACACTGTCACACAGTTGAGCAAAAATCACTTAAGATAGAAAAATGAAATTTGGTTTACATATTTGTATTTATTATTTGTATGATCTTGCATCTGATTGACTGAGCTTGTCACCATTCTGGAAGCCATATTTCTGATAGATTTGTATCAGACTTGGATTATGGGCTTATATCATCAAACTCTTGCAAGAGTTCGATGCTGAGTGAGATCCACACATATGAATGAGGTGATCTTGTGTCTGGTTGGCTGAGCTTGTTAGCATAATAGAGGTCATATTTCTGATCAGATTTTGATTAAACTTGGAGTATAGGCTTATATGATCATTATTTCACACGAGTTTGATAGTGAGAGCCACACATATTAATGAAGTGATCTTGCATCTGATTGACTGGCTGAACTGTATTTTTGATCCAATATTGAGTAAACTGGGCCAATAGACTTGAATCATAATGGCCCAGAGTCCATCACGTGTCATACATCGTGCATCTATCAGCAGTTGCTATTTTAAACTCCTCAAAAAACCACTAGACCAATTTTGACTTGTGCTTGAAGGGACTTAAATTTGTGCAAATGATGCCAATCCACCATAAAATATGGCCACCATTACTAAAATCTAGAAAACAAAACTTTCAGTGACTTCTTTTTAAAAACTGCAGAACAGAATTTGATCAGATTTGACAGAAAGCTTCCTGGCTGGAAGGCCTTTTGATATTACACAAATGATGCTGATTCTCTTTTCAAATATGGCCTCCATTACTAAAAGTAGATAAACCCATCTGTTGTCTACCAACAATTGCTATTTTTCACTCCTTCTCAAAACCCACCAGACCTATTTTAACCAAACTTGGCACAGAGCATCCTGGCATAAATACCTTTCAGGTTTGTACAAATTATATCGATCTGCCATCAGATATGGCCACCATTACTAAAAATAGAAAAACCTTTAAATTACTACTTCACCAACACCACTGAACAGAATTGGACCAAATTTGACAGAAAGCATACAGGACTTTCATGTTTGTACAGTTGATGGTGATCCACTATCAAATATGGCTGTCTTTTTTTTAAAAACTAAAAGTAGAAAACCCTTAAATGACTTCTTCAAAACCACTCAACATAATTTGATCATATTGGACAGAAAGCATCCTGAAATGAAGACCTTTCGTTTTTTTACAAATGATGCTGATCTGCCATCAGATATGGCTACCATTACTTAAAATTTAAAAAACTTTAAACAACTTTTTCTCCAAAATAGAATTTGACCAAACTTATCAGAAAGCATCCAGGTATGAAGACCTTTCAGTTTTGTACAAATGATGCTGATTCACCATTAAGTATAGCCCCATTACTAAAAATAGAAAAACATTTAAATGACTTCTCAAAAACTGCTCAACAGAATTTGACCAAATTTGACAGAAAGGCTTTCAGTTTTGTACATCTGATGCTGATCCGCCATCAAATATGACCACCATTACTAAAATTAGAAACATCTTTAAATGAATTTTTCTCCAAAAAGACAGAACAGAACTTGATACTATTTGACAGAAAGCATCCAGGCTTGAAGACCTGTCAAATTTGTACAAATTATGCCAATTTGCCATCAAATATAGCTTACATTACTAAAATTAGAAAAACTTTTAAAATGAGTTCTTCTACAAAACAATTGAATAGAATTTGATCAAACCTGATAGAAAGCATTCTGGCATGAAAACCTTTCAGTTTCATACATATGATGCCAATCAGCCATCAAATATGGCTGCTGTTGTTAAAAATTGAAAAACATTTTTAAAATGACTTCTGATGAAAAACTGCTCAGCTGAATTTGGCTGCCATTACTAAAAATAATGCACATTTTTCGTTCAATATGGCCACCATTACTCAAAACAAACAATACTTTAAATAACTTACCTTGTTTTACAGAAAGCATTTTGGCATGAATGGCTTTTAGGTTTGTACAAATTATGCCAATCAGCCTTCAAATATTGCTGTTGTTACTAAAAGTAGAAAAACATTTACACAACTTTATCTATTAAAAAGAACTAATATTGAACAGAATTTGATCAACTTTGACGCAAAGCATTGTGGCACAGAGGCCTTTCAATATTGGACAGACAATGCTGATATGCCATCAGATATGGATGAAGATTTACAAACTTTAGAAACCTTGAAACAGTTGTTTTGACAACATATGTAATCAACAGCATTGGAAGAAATTTCAAGAGAAAGCATCCTGCTGACCCAGATTTCTTGCATATGACATTTCGGCAGATCAGGTGGGCAATCTCAGGCTCATTTGGACCACTTGTTTTACCTATTTTTGCATTTATTTGGACTTTTTAGCATGATTGAGCAAAAGCCCTTTCTTTGAGTTAGAAAAATGCAATTTGGTGGACATATATTTATTCTTAAACAAATGACCTGATAAGATTTTCAGGCCAATACAATTTTTTTTTAAATGTTTCCTTTTTGTAAAAAAATTTGGTTATTTATGCCTTTTCTGTCTTTAGAGCTGTCTTGTTACAACATTACAGATGTGTGGGCATATATGTTTTAGAATAAAGCACAAATTCCTGTTAAGTTTGCTTTTGTGGTTTTGTGGATTGGCTTGTCAACATCTTTTGTAATCCGTAAGCTAGTGTATTATGCCTTGCATTGTTGTCAGTATCTGTAGATTTTTCTTTTAGTTATTTGACAACTTTTTTCAAGATTACCACATGGTAATAGATATCAAAAGATTGCATAGATAGTGTAGGTTAGGTTTGATTGTTGTTATCAGTAGTAACGGGGATGATTTTATCTTTAAAACCCTCCCATATTTTTTGGAGGGGGTATATAATTTTACCCATGTTCATCCATCCCCTCATGTCACATACTGTTCTGTCCATTTCAAATTTTATTTCTGTAACTTTTGAAGGACTTAACGGATTGAAATCAAATTTGGTATGAAGTTTTACATCAAGATGATCTAGGACAAGTTCACTTTTTACCATTTAATGGCAGAATTTTATCTAGTTATGGCTCCTATTTGCCCTACATTTCATTCCACTAAATAACTTTTGAAGGATGTCATGGATTGAAATCAAATTTGGCACAAGGCTTCTCATTAAGAAGATCTAAGTTATGCTTGATTTACACCATTTTCCAGCAGAATTCAATAGATGCCATGTTTGACTTAAAACTTTGTCCTTCCATTTCATTTCCGCTCAGTAACTTTCTAAGAACTTCATTAACTGAAATCAGCTTTATTAGGCTTTGCATTAAAAAGATCTAGGTCAGGTTTGATTTTTACCATTTTGCAGCAAAAGTTGACAGAGTTGTGGTCCTTATTTGACTTTGAACTTTACTCTTCCATTTTCCTTCAGCGCATTCAGTTTTGAAGGACTTCATGGATTGGAAGGACTTCATGGATTTGAAGGACTTCATGGATTGGAAGGACTTCATGGATTTGAAGGACTTCATGGATTGGATTCAAATATGGTCTAAGGCTTTACATAAAAAATGGAAGTTTGATTTTCACCATTCTCCATCGGAATTTTACAGATTTAACTTTGCCCTTAAATAAATAACTTTTGGAGTACTTCAAGGATTTAAACCCAATCATGGGAGTTATTGATGATCCTTCCCAAATCGGTGCACCTCAGTGTACACTCAGTCTTTTTCTTATTTAGGTATGTCAAGTACAAAGCAGTTAGTTTCATTTAAATTTTGATTGAAGTAATTTGGCATAGATAGAGAAACTATTCAATAATATGACACATGCCATTTAATTGAGATATTTTCCCATAAAATATTTTATGACTTTTCATAGTATGCCATAGGAAGATGTGTTACAAGATCTGTAGACCTTTCTTACTTGTTGTCATAACTATTTATCCTAGAAACCTAATTCTTTTTTAAATTAAAAATAAAAACCTCTTTAGAATTGTGATCATACCTTGAGGAATTATTTGACTTGGTTTTTGAGTTTTTCTTTTCTTAGTTGAAAGGATTGGAGCAGCTGATACCTTGCATGGAAATGTACATTGTTTTGCAACCCTCCCCCGTTTGAAATTAAATTGGGCCAGTCTGTCCTTCCATTCTTCCATCCATCCTTTTGACCATCTGTCCCATTTTCATTTCAACACAATAACCCCCTTAATTATTACTAGATTTCATCCAAATTTGGTATGCGGATTGATATTGATGAGACCTTTTGCAGACGTTGATTGTCAGATCCACCCAATTTTTTTTCTGCACAATAAATCCCTTGTTATTATTGGATTTCAACCAAATTTGTCAGTCTTCTATGTCATCATTTAGCTGAGTTATAGCCTCTAATTATCAGACCCACCCACTTTTCTTTTCTTCACAATAAATCCATTGTTACTGTTGGATTTCAACCAAATTTGGTATGCTGCTTGATATTGATGAGACCTTGGCTGAGTTTGATTGTCAGCATTCTGCATCATTATTTAGCACAGTTATAACCATGATTGTCAGACCCACCCACATTTGTTTCTGCTCAAAAACTCCCTTAATTAAGTCGGCAGAGCCCTGTAGTAATTACATCAGTTTGTTAGTCAGTCCATCCATCAGCATTTCATTTCTGCAAGATATTTTACTGAAATTGTTGAATTTTAACAAAAATTTTGTATGCAGCTTTATATCGATGAGACCTCAAAAGAGTTCAATTACCAGTGTTTCACATGTAATTATAGAAGTTTTGCTCCCTGATTACTTGTGCTAACTTTGGTTTCTACAGCATAACTTTACCAAGGTATGTTGGATTTCAACCAAGATTTGTTTGTTCCTTTGTATTGATGAGATACTGAATCAGTTTGAGTTCCAGCATTCCATGACATCATTTACAGGAATTATGCTCCCTGATTGCCAGTCTTCCTGACTTTGGTTTCCACAGCATAACTTTACCAAGGTTTGTTGTTTTTCAACCAAATTTGGTATGGAGCTTGATATGGATGACACCTTGAATAAGTTTAATTTCCAACTTTCCTCATTACTGTGATGCACCCATTGTGAAGTGCTCTAGTTATTATTGGATTTCATCCATATTTGGTATGTAGTTTGATATTGATGAGACCTTGGTTGAGTTCGATTTAGAGCTTACATTGTCATCATTTATCAGAGTTACAGCCTAATTGTCAGACCCCTACTTTCATTTCTGCATAATAACTCCCTTAATTATTTTTGCATTTTTGCCAAATTTAGAATGCAGATTGACATTTATGAGACCTTGGCTGGATTTGATTGTCAGCTTTCTGCATCATCATTTAACAGAGTTATAACCCCTGATTGTCAGATCCATCCACTTTCTTTTCTGCACAATAAATCCCTTGTTATTAATCGATTTCAATCAAATTTGGTATGCTGCTTGATATCGATGGGACCTTGGCTGAATTTAATTGTCAGCCTCTTACATCATCATTTATCAGATTTATAGCTTCGTTTTCAGACCAGTGAACTTTCATTTACACATAATAACTCCATTAATTATTTTTGCATTTCAGCCAAATTTAGTATGCAGATTGATATTGGCTGGGTTCAGTTATTAGCTTACTTCATCATTGTTTAGTAGAGTTATAGTCCCAGATTGTCAGACCCACCCACTTTTGCCTCTGCACAATTATTCTCTTAATTATTATTGGATTTCAGCAAATTTGGAATACACCTTGATTTTCATGACACCTTGGCTGACTTTGATTTTCAGTGCTCTGTGTTATCTTTTAGCAAGGCTGTAGTCACTGATTGCCAGACCCACCCACTTCATTTCCACACAACTCCTTTATATATGATTTGATTTAGACCAAATTTGGTAGACTGCTTGATATTGATAGGACCTTGGCTGAGTTTGTTCATCAGCATTCTACATTATTATTTAGTGGAGGTATAGAGCCCCAGGTTGTTGGACCCGTATACTTTTATTTCTGCACAGTAGCTAAGTTAATTTTAATTGGATTTCAACCAAATTTGATATGCAGCTTGATATTGATGAGACTTCAGCTGAGTTGAGTTGTCAGTATTCTGTGTCATTTAGCAGAGTTTTTTGGCCATGATTGTTGTACCTAGTATTACACCTAGAATCCCTTGGGCGTGGGACAGTGTGTCCTTTGTCCCACAGCTATGGAGAACACATAAAATTTGAAAGGGACAATAATTTTTTTCATTATAAATAAAAGACAAAAAACCATGCCCAAGGAATGCACATGGATCAAAATTTGGGGGAAATAGAGGCAAAAATGTGCAGGAAACCTGCAATCCCGTGTTCAAAGTGCAACACTGCAGACACACCTACTTTCATTTCTGCACATGAATGACCTTCTTATTGGATATTAAATACATAATAGAAGGCATCTTGACATTATTGAGACCTCTGCTGAGTTTGATTTTCATTGTTGCTTAGGCACCTATTCAGCATGCAACATCATCTTTTAAGAGAGTTATGGACCCTGATTGTCAGACTCTCTAACTTTGCTTTCTGCGCAGTAACTCCCTTGATATGCAACATTATGTTAATGACACCTAGGCCTAGTTGTTGGATTTTTCAACATTTGATCTGCATCAGCAGAGTTGTGGTCCCTAATTGTTTGACCCACCCAGTTTTGTTTCCACACAATTCACTTAATTATTATCAGATTTCAAGAAAATAGTATATGCTGCACTATATTGTTATAACTTAAGCAGAATCTGATTATCATTATGTCATTGTTTAATGGAGTTAAGGCCACCGAATGTTCGACTCACATTTTTTATACAACTTTATGCTGGATTCCAATGTCAGTGTTCTACATCATCATAGTGTTGTCCTTTACAAATGTACCTTAACTCAATTACTATATCACCATTGTTACCTAGCCCTTTCCTCTACAAAACTACACTCTCCAACTTCCAATGAAAAGCAGGGGAATCAATTTCCAGAATTCGCTTGTTTTATATGCATGGCACCAGAATGTGTATTGTGTATTTTGTTCTTTTGTCAGACAGGATACTAATTTTTTTAAGTTTTTAATTACCAACAAAACAGATTTTATTAGCATGAATATAGCTGGTGATATTGCAATTTTACTTAATCTGGCAGAATCAGAATCATTCCACTGAAATAACTAACAAAAAATAATTAAATTCTATTGCCTCACAGCCTTTAAATGGTTCCTATCAACTTTAAATTTTGATTAGAGTCAACATTGGTAAATAAGAAGTAATATATATTAGAAGATGAAAAAAATACTTTGACACACTTGACTCCACCAAATGATAATTCTGTTGCAATACTTCATACCTACTGAGATCTCTTCAGTGCTTTATATTGTTGAACATTTTTAAAATATCAACATAAATTGTGTAAAACCTGAATATTTTTTTATATTGTATGTATCCATTTGATGGATCGCCAACTCCACCCATCTGTCAGTTGTTAACTAAGATTGCAACTAGCGTATATACTCATGTATAAGGCGGGTCCAAATGCAAACAACATGGACCCTGATCTGCCAGATCAGGGTCTATGTTGTTTGTTCTACTGATTAGTTCTAACAAACTGCATAGACCCAGATCTGCAGGCGCATTATGTGATGGCAGATCTGGGTCTATGCAGTTTGAAGTTGGTATGAGTTTATACACGAGTATATACGGTAGCAATGGTCCACTGACCACTGCTATCACTGGCTAGGTGCGAGTGTTGCATAATTTTATAGTCAACCTGTAAATTTTTTGGCCTGGCTTGTCAGAGTAGCCCTGACACCTTCATGACTGGCACTATATGAAATGTAATTATTAAAATAGTCATAACTTTAACTTTCTCATCCAATTTTCTTCACATTTTCAGTTTATACTGAAGAATTTATTTTGCTTTCAGTAGAAGTTTCTTTCTACTTTGATAAATAGCGTATGTACTCACTTATAAGTCAAGTCCAACTAAAAACTGCACAGACCCAGATCTGCCGGCACATAATATGGTGGCAGATCTGGGTCTATGCAGTTTGTTAGGAGTAATCAGTAGAACAAACAACATGATCTGTTAGTGCATTATCCCATTGCAGATCTGGGTCTATGTTGTTTGTAGTTGGACTGGACTTATAAAGTGCTTTTCTGATGAATATTTGGTACTATCTCTGCTCTGGTGATCCATCAGTTAAAGTTTTGATGCGATATTTGACATATTGTAACAGTTGTTGTAATTAGGATCAATGATTATATGTTACAGTGAAATTTTTGTTGGCCAAAGTGCAGCATAGTCATTTGGCATGTGTTTTTTAAGTCGTTAAATCCCTCTTCAGTTGCACCAGAACATATTAATTTTATTTTTTGTCTTTTTTTTAAGTGTTTATGCTTGTTAATTAAATTTAAATTTTCTTTAAAATTTTCTCTAAAGATCATGATAGAATACTACCATTCTTGAAGTTTGACCACATATAATTCTAGTATTAAATATCGTGTGTAGCAAGATTAATTGCCCCTCATTAATTTTGTAAAACAAATTATATACATCTCAGTAATATATGTTAGCATCAAGTGCCATTTTTAGTCATATTTATTTGAACTTCATGCATAATGATACACATATGATTCAAGCAGACCTGGAAATAATACTGCATTTCTTGAGTTATGTAGGATTGATGGTCTAGTATTTGAGTCAGTTTCTTTTGAAAATCATTAACAACTATATCTTTGTTCTTGCATGTAATGGGGTATACCTATTAAGCATTGAATTTAAATCTGATTTGGTAGACTTTTCAACTATATCATTGTTTTGGTCAGGTAGTACAGATTCTAGCATTTTAGAATAGTATACGGTCATTTTCATACATTTTTTTTGTCAGTGATGTCTCAGTGCCGCTTAACCTTGCCAGGTGCTAATAAAGATACAATCACTTGAAAACTATAAAATTTATAGAGTTTTTTATATACCAATTTATAGAGTATACATTTTATAATATATTAAGTCTAGAGAAAAACTTTATCTAGATACATGTATTACATATGATTCACATCATCAGGGTGAGTTTTCAAATCAATAAAAGGAAGTACCTTTGTCAGTGACAACATGTCACATCAAAGCAACACAATCCTGGTTGTACCATGCAATTCAAAATTGTATAACTTGATCAACACATGTATATAAGTCCCTTGCCAAAGATAACCGATTTGGTTAGTCAGTTATGTGTTGGATTAAGATTTGTTGCTTGCATTGGAACTCTAGTTTTTGTTGGACTTAAGCTTTGTTTTTAAATTCTAGGCTGGCAAGTGTATACATGCAAATCAGTACAGTAGTACATATAGTAGTACATAATTACACAAGACTTAACAAAGTACATAGATACATACATAGATACACTATTTTGTATTTATTTATTTTGTTGTTGTTGGGGCATGCATCTAACCTACCTACCTGCCTACCTACACCCACCTATCCACATACATACATACATACATACATACATACATACATACATACATACATACATACCAATCTACCTACCTACATACATACCTAACAGGTACATAACAGATTGAAACATATACACCACAGATATATATCATCATCATATACAGTTTCACATAATTTGACATGGATTTGCATGACAAATGCATCCACATTTGTATATACAATCATGCATATTACAGAATCAACATCACGTGTAGCTTTCGGGAACTTAGAACTCTGAATAATTTAGAGCAATTAAAATGGAAGTGAATAAGGGGTATGTGCAGAAGAAGAGCTAAACATTTTCAGCCAATTGTAAACTGTATACATAAAAGCTTGGCAAGCACAGGCTAGAACTTAGGTGCCATACAGACCCTGATCTGCTGTCGCATAATGCGTTGGCATATCTGGGTTTATGCAGTTTGTTAGGAGTAATCAGTTGGACTTGACTTATAAGTGAGAATATACTGTAAAAGATATTTGCACTTCATGCCATTCCAAATTTTAATATATTTCTTAAAAATCAAAGAATCAGCAATTCTTACATTATTTGAAACCAAATTCCACAAATGCTGCAACTGAACCAAACCTTTTTTTTTACCGTACCTGTCTGTTTTGTACTGCGATATTTCTTCCATATTTACATACCTGAAATAATATTTCAGGTCTTTTATGGTTAGAAGATAGTGCAAGCATAGAGGACTAATGCAATTTTAAAACAGTTGTGAGAACTTGCAGCAGAGTCACTTATCTTCTACATTTGTTGCTGCATTCAACTGAAACTTTGGTGTAATACTATATGTCCGAAGTTTATATGCTGATATGCTAGAAGATCCTGTCTCGCCTGCTTAAGCAGAAAGCATTTTTCATCAGTGTTAACAAGGTTAAAGTTTTTGTGTTTAACTTTTTGAAAGTCACATATATTCATCAGTTGCTGTATTCAGCTGAAAATTTAGGATAATATTACTATAAGATGTAAAGTTGATATACTGATGTGCAGGGAGTTCTTGTCTTGCCAGTCTCACCTGCTAAAGCATTATGGTTAACACTGTTAAAGTTTTGTGTACAATTTGATAAAAGTCGGATATAGGGGTTATACTGACAAGCATATGTATGTAGGAGAGACACTGGGTTCCACAGAACACTTGTGTTGGAATAGAAGTGAATTCATTTTCTTGTGTATTCTGAAAAATAAAATGCACAAATTTCACGGGGTAAATCAGTACTATACTCACGTATAAGCCGAGTCCAACTGCAAACAACATATATCCTGATCTGCTGTTGCATAATGTACCGACAGATCAGGTCTGTGTTGTTTGTTCTACTGATTAGTCCCTACAAGCTGCATAGACCCAGATCTGCCAGCACATTATGCGAAGGCAGATCTGGGTCTATGCAGTTTGCAGTTGGTATCGACTTATATGCAAGTATATATGGTATATTCTCAAACTATGATTCGATTTATATTTTGCATATTTTTTAATAAATGGTTGTGTCTGTAACCTTATTTGTTTAGTTCAAAATTTAGATTTTAATGATGTTTTATTTTACTCTACAGTACCATTATTCTACAGTTCACCAGAGCCTTTGTCCAAACAACAATATGGCGGATACTCCACACAGACTTGAGCAATTACATCATACTGTGAATTCATTTTATTTTTGTAGACATCAATTTTCATGGTTTTATGAAAAATTATATTTTCATCTGTACTTACATTTGGGATCGAGGAAGAGGTCATATTGTTTGCACAGAAGGATTATTGTTCATTGGGTCTTTTACATTCATGGTTTTTAGCAACCACAAAATACATGAAAATTGGTACCCCATAAAAAAGAAATAATTCACAGTGTATTTTTAGCCATGGTACTTAATTAGTACAAATGCTATTGAGAACCTACCGTATATACTCGCGTATAAGCCATTACCAACTGCAAACTGCATAGACCCAGATCTGCCGGCACATTATGTGACAGCAGATCTAGGTCTATGTTGTTTGCATTTGGACCAGGCTTATACATGAGTATATACGGTATATGACTCTGGTTGCTACCACATTATGGCAAAGCAAGCTTCATACAGGGTTTTATACAGGGCTCAGTAACTTGATAAACATTTGATGAATAAAGTGTCCTTATATGAGTGTTTTCCAATTGGCCTTGTTATAGGTACTCAGTCAGTTGTATTGGTCTATGTCTGGTTGTACAGGCCATTTTGATGTTGCCTCTAACCAATACAGTTTGACATGGCCCAATACAGTTAAACTTGGACTAGTAACAAGAGCAAAAGGAAAACAGCCATTTAATAAGATATAAGTGACAACTCTATTTGGGTTTATACATTTTACAGCTGTTGACCTAAAAGGATACAAGTATAAACATGATTCTAGTGCAGTGTTCTCCCCAAGATTGTTTTGCAAAAAGGGGTCAGCGTGACTCTTGGACTTGTAAGGGTCAGTATGACTCTTGGACTTGTAAGGGTCTGTTATGGACCTTGACTTGCATACACTGTAGTTTATGAATTGATGAACATTAGCATGATAAGTTTGTGTGTCTTGATATGCATGCACATTGCACACTATATTTCAGAGTGTAAATATTATTGAGATTGATTTTGCCTAGCTGGTTTGATTTGAAAGAAAGAAATAAGGTGAGCAGGGGACATGCAGATTTTAATCTTTGTTGCATACCTCAGCCTTCTTAGTAGACCTAAACCTTGAAAGGAGATTAAACAAGCAATCAACAGTGTCTAGAAATAGTAAAAACCTTGGTAGTGACAATTTTTGAACAGAGTGATTGTTGTAGTTATACTATGGTTCTTTGGCAAGTCTTGCCTAATCTCCAAAGCTTCTAAGAAATATCAGTATATTTAATAAATTATGCCCAACAAGAAGTAATGTTTATGAGACTGAATGTATTGTATATACTCGCGTATACTACAGATCCAAATGCAAACAACATAGACCCTGATCTGCCATTGCATAATGCGCTGGTAGATCAGGATCTATGTTGTTTGTTCAACTGATTAGTCTGCAAAGACACAGATCTGACGGCACATTATGCGATGGCAGATCTGGGTATATGCAGTTTGCAGTTGGTATAAGCTTATATGCGAGTATATACGGTAAGTTACTGGTATGTTAATCCTCACACTTTTCATTGTTTGCCCCAATAGAAGATGGAGAGATTATAATTTTATAGATACTTTGTGAATAGATGTTATTTTGTATGCAGTAATATTGACATACACTTGACAGAGTTTACATTGAATTACTAAATCAGCAGCTCTCAATCTTCAGCATTTTCTTGTCAATGACTTTTTGAAAAAATGTTATTTTCTACCGAAAACCACTCTATTTTTCCTCTTTTTTTTTTTTCCTTTTTTTTCAGACATTTGAAAGATGTGGCATTACGAGACAACAAGAAAGGACTGAAAATTGGAATAGCTGTAATATCACTTGCTGGACTTACCTATTTAATGTATCGACTTTTTAGGTCAGAGAGATAGTCATGTTTCCCCTGTGGTCAGCAGACAGTAGTGGTTTCCCTCAAGTTCTCTGCCAGTTTTAAGGATAAATTTTCACATGGAAGAGATTTAGAATGTGTGCTCCAGTTCAAAACCATTGGATATCAAACATAACTTCCTAGTAGAAGAGGTTTCCAGATATATAAAATGCAATGAATATTTAAATATGCACATAGTCGTAATGCTCGTTTTCATTGATTAATTGCTTAATTTAAGGCATATTTTTTTACAAGGCATTGATAAAAAGATAAGAGGTATCATGACCTTGAAGTATTCATGGTCATCTGATACAGAAATATCATGACCTTGAAGTATTCATGGTCATCTGATACAGAGATATCATGACCTTGAAGTATTCATGGTCATCTGATACAGAGATACCAGTTCGGTTGCAGATGCTTTGCAAAATGTTATCTTAGCATGTTAGTGATATGTGGGCTACATTCTGCTACTTTTACGCTTGTGTTTTTCATGTGGTAGTATCTCCTACAAAGAAATTGTAATGGAATTAAATCATATCATTTATATTTTGGGACCCCGTGTAAATGAATTAATGTACACTCAGAACTGTCTTAATTACATGAGATTTTTAATGAAGACTTTTGAAGAGTGAAAGTTTCTTATATACTTTATTATATATACTGTATATACTCATGTATAAGCCGAGTCCAAATGCAAAAAACAAAGACCCTGATCTGCTGGTGCATAATACACTGGTAGATCAGGGTCTATGTTGTTTTGTTTTACTGATTAGTCCCTACAAACTGCATAGACCCAGATCTGCCGGCACATTATGCGACGGCAGATCTGGGTCTATGCAGTTTGCAGTCGGTATTAGAATATACACCAGTATATACGGTAATTAGATGATAATATGTGATATTGCATACAATGATGAAAACAATATAAGAGAAATTTTAAGGCGAGTAAATGTTATGAAATGCACAAACTGAATACAAGGGAAGTTTGCCTTAGTCCTGTCATACGAATCCTTTTTCTACATTCATATCATTGTCTTAAAATGACTTACATCTTAAGATGCATCTGCAGAACATGATACTGTCAATAAAAATGTATAAGCAATTGTGAACATTAATTTTGACCTTTTTTATTCTCCAGCACAAGAGGGAATCAGAGAGTTAGTATGTCATCTTAATGTATAACTTAGCTGAACAACCTTCATTTCTTGAGAAAATCATACATTGTTCTTTATTTAAATGGAGTAAATTGCTTTTAACTTTCCTAAGTTTATAAATTTGAAGAGAAATTGTTTGCTTTTGTACTATGATTTTCTAGGTTCGAAGAAGATTAATCTCCAAGTTTTGTCTGACCTTCCCATCCCATCTTTAACCCTGTGTTATATATTCTGGATAGTTCTTGGTAAAGTTTCCGGTCTCCAACTATATAACATGGAGTGTGAGGGTCAGAGAAAACTCGGACATGGAAAACAGATTCCAATCTAATTTTCTTGACAAAGAAGAGCTGCCTCTGTTTGTCTCACCAATTCTGGAAACTAGAAAAACAAACTTGTATATGTGCATGTAATACTCTGTTATGGTTTGTATTTGTGGTGCATAGACTTAAAGAGTGCGCTGAAAACAGTGAATCAATTAGCGCTCCTGTTAAATACAGTATTTCTCCTACAATACAGATAATAACAGGCCAGTTTAATAAGTTTTCAAAATGTAGGGGGTGGGCTTATAGCCAGATAAAGATATCTGTTGTACCATATATACTCACTTATAAATGAAGGTGAACTGCAAACTGCACAGACCCAGATCTACCATCACATAATGTGCCAGCAGATCTGGTTCTATGCAGTTTGTTAGGAGTTAACATTAGAACAAACAACATGGGTCCTGATCTGCTGGCGTATTATGAGACAGCAGATCAGGGTCTATGCTTTTTGCAGTTGGACTCGACTTATAAGCAGGTATATATGGTAATTTGCTAAAATTTGGTAAAATGTGTGGGTGATCTTATTACCGTCTATACTTGCATATAAGCCAGGTCCAAATGCAAACAACATAGACCCTGATCTGCCATCGCATAATGCACCAGCAGATCAGGATCTATGTTGTTTGTTCTACTGATTAGTCCTTACAAACTGCATAGAGCCAGATCTGGCGGCGCATTATGCGACGGCAGATCTGGGTCTATGCAGTTTGCAGTTGGTATCGGCTTATACACGAGTTTATATGGTATCAAGAATTGGTTTTTTATATAATAAATACTGGGGGAAAAATATGCCCAGTAATCACTAAGCTCTCAGATTACAACAGTGTGATTTTAATTGAAATATTTAACATTAACTGTTAAAAGAGTCCACTAATAAAATCATAGCTGAAAGGCAGTGCTTAAAAAGCTATACAATTCCTTGAACTTCAGAACATGCGGGAAGACCTTATTAAAGTCAGCATTAAATATAAGTGGGTTGGGATCTTATTTACATGTCTATGTACAGTTTTGACTTCTGATTTGTTATGAACTCTTTGACCGATTTCAGCTTTATTTATGATACCAAACTTTTTGATAAGCTTTTCTTGCAAATTTTTAGCATTCTCTCTTTCCGATGAAAATACCCACCCATAGGTTACCATAACATGTCATACAAGTCACATATAGTATAAGTACAAGTATATCAGAAATATAGTCACTTAGAAAGTTCAAACTTCAAACTTTTAATTACCTCACATATATGACAACTTTGCTGATTATATTTTCAAGGTTTTGTAATTTATCAAGGCAAAGAACAACTGGCTACCTTCAATAGATTTTTATGCTCACTCCTTTTTTTTTAACATTAGCCATAAGGTGGAGCATATTATGTTATGATATTGTCTGCCTGTCTATCCTTCTGTCTGTTACCAATTTCATTTTTGTACAATAACTCGAGTTGTCCTCTATCAACAGTTACTAAGCTTTGTGAATAGCAGTTGGGATAAGGAAGAACCCTATTGATTTCAGGTTCGAAAGGTCAAAGGTCAAGGTAACTGTGACTGATAGAATGCCAATTTTCTCCGCACAATAACATTAGTTCTGCCTGACACCTTAACCAAACCTGGTGGATGACTTGCACTTTGAGTAAGAATGAAGCCTATTGATTTTGGAGTCAAAAGGTCAAAGGTAAAAGTTACTGTGACTGAAAGAAGAAAATTGGTTTCTGCACAATAACATTATTTTCACATCACAGACCTGGATCAAACATTGTGGATGGCCTGCACTTATGGTAAAGAAGAAGCCTATTGATTTTGGGGTCTAAAGGTCAATGGTCAAGGTCACTGGTTTCTACACCAAAATTTCAGTTATCTACACCAAAATTTCAGTTATCTACATAGAGGACTATCAAACATTGAGTATTATATAATGTGCCATTCGTGGTGTTGATGTTTTAAGATTTCTGTCAGACTTTGCTTTTCTCTCTATAACTTTCAAGCCATTAAATGAAACTTGGTATATTTAAAAATCATCATTAAAAGTTGTGTCATGAACTACATTGAGAGTCCAGTCTTTGAGGTCAAGGTAATCGTTACATATTTTGTTTCTTTCACACTTTCCTTTCTGCTCTCTAGTTTTCAAGCCATTTGAGATTAAGAAATGAAACTTCGGGTACTTATATATCATAATTGGAAGGTGTGTCACATGCCACATTGGTTGTCCTATCTACTAGGTCAAGGTCACAGGTTAGTAATTCATGTTTTCCCTCGTACTTTCCTTTCTGCTCTAACATTCAAGTTATTTGAGAGCAAGGGGGTGAAACTTGGTATATTTATACATCATCATTTGAAGGTGTGTTGCAAACCACATTGGGGTTCCTATCATCAAGGACACAGCTCAGTATTTTAAGCTTTTCCTCACAGTTTCCATTCCACTTTATAAGTGATGAAACTTGATCTGCATCATCATTAGAAGGTGTATTTCCAACCACAGTGGGGATCATATCTTCAAGGTCAAGGTCAAGCTGAAGATTTTCAGCTTTCCAGCACACTTTTCATTCTGGTCTATAAATTCAGAGCTGTTAGAGATTAAAGAATGAAACTTGGTATACTTGTATATTATTTTCAGAAGGTATGTGTGTTCTGTTGGTGGTCCTATCTTCAAGTCAAGGTCACAGGTCAGTATTTTAAATTTTACATCACACTTTCCTTCCACTCAATAACTTTAGAGCCCTTTTAGATTTAGGGATGAAGCTTTGTTCACTTATACATTGCCATTAGAAAGTGCCTCATGTATTATGTTGGGGGTCATATCTTCAGGGTCATGGTCATGGGTCAATATTTTCAGATTCCATTCATACTTTCTTTTCTACTCTGTAATTTAAGAGCTGTTTGAGATTAAAGATGACACTTGGTACATTTTCACATCATCAGTTGCAGGTGTGTCACATGCCACATTGGGCATTGTATCCAAGGTCAAGATCATGGATCAATATTTATTTTTTAAGTTTTCTTTCATATGTTCCTATCCATTTTATAACATTTGAGCAATTTGAGAATTGGGGATGAAACCTGCTATATTTGTCATGTACTGCATTCGAGGTTCTGTCTTCAAGGGCAATCTCAGAGACCAATATCTTAGGTTTCAGTGACATTTTCCCTCCCATTCTATAACTTATAAGCTGTTTGAAATAAATGACTCAAATTTGATAGACTTGTGTATTATCACGAGAAGATATGTTGCATTTCACATTTCAGCTTCTATCTTCAAGGTCAGGGTCACAAGTATATATTTCATTGTTGCTTTTGTTTCTACTTTATCTCTTAAAATCTGTTTAAGATTCAGGGATAAACCATGGTACATTTATGTTTCTCATGGAATTTCATGTATCACAGTCGAGGTTTTATCTTCAAGGTCAAGGTCACTGATCAGTTTATTCTCACTTTTATTTTAAATTTCATTTAAGATGGAGAAATGAAACATGGTCACATGGGTCACAGCCAGATTTCATCATTGTATATTTTGTTGACCTCACCACAGTAGGTAGAGGAGAAAGATTCACTTAATTTGTTTGTTTAATCTTTAAGGGACAATGTAAGGTTTTCTGTTTAAACTTATTTCTGAATCCTACATGACTGGAAACCCCATATTTGTTGTTATTATAACTTTCTATTGCATCATTAACTAATAATTGCATCTTTAAAAGTCATTGATAGATCAAGAAAAATTAAAACAAATGATGATAATTATTTGAATGAATTCTTTTAAATGAATTAATCCCAATTTTTGGTCAAAATTATTCACAATAGCTCTTCAAAAATAAACTGCACTTCTTTGAAAAGGTACATGGGGGACCCTGCTCCCATTAAATGTAAGCCCTTATCTTCTAACACAATAATTCACCATGCTCTATGTGATATTTACTGCTTTTATTATCCCCTTGCCAATGAAGTTGGGAGGGGATATAACGTTTTGCCCATTCATTCACAAGTTCATCCATTTGCTCGTTATCCTCAGTGTTTTGTTACCCCCTCAATATATCGAACCCAATTTCACCTACACTTATGAAAATTGTTATTTGGATGCATCTCAGTGAGTAACTCGGCCATACCTTAATCTCTTTTTTAATATTTAGAATAATTTATGATGATTTGAATGCTTGTAATATGCTTGACAAAAAATCAGAATTTGCAGTTTGGCCTACTTGGAAAGCTTCATAATACTTCTGGTTTGACTCTATAAGATTGCTAGATCCCTATTTTCTGTGTCTTTCTTCCATTAAGAAATGTAAAAAAAAAGGAAAACAGTGGCCAATTTTCTCAGTTTGGGACTGTATACTGCACAAAATCCTTCAGGTTACTTGAAATGACCATGCAATCAATACACATCTACAGTAGTGGCTGCTCAGCTCATCCTAGAATGATGTCACACAAAATAGCAAACCTGGCCTTAGTCAAGGGAGGTAATACAGTCTGAAATTTTGGATAGTCTTCATTAATTTTAACTGTAAATTTCGTGAATTCAACTGGAATAAATTTTACCAGAGAAATCTATTTTTAATCGACACATTTTACAAAAATCATTAAAATTTTTAGATTTATACGATTTTCTCCATAGTTGACCTTTCAGCACTGGAATGTCAATTAAGTTATTAACACATTAGGCATTTAAGTTACGGTGTCTTCATACTGTATATAACTTATAATGGGCTAAAACTTTTAAATTGTTTGACTTTAAATTTTGTGAAAAAAATACTTTGAAAAAATTATTTGGAAATAAAAACGTATTCACATTAAAAATGAATTTGTTTGTTAAGGATTTCAATGTCAGTGCTTGTATGAGGTGCAACATTTGATACCTTAAAGATATCTATGTATCCCACCCATGCACTTCAATGTCAGAAAGTTGTATTCATGAGATATTTAATTAAAAAGATTTTTCAACAATTGATAGAGAGTAAAAGTAATACACTGCTCCGTCGGTTTATTTAAAAATCTAAATTATCAAAGCCAAGAATAAAATGCTTGTTTACCTTTGATAATTTAGCAATAACATGTACTTCAATGTCAGAAAGTTGCATTCATGTGATATTTAATTAAAAAGACCATTCAATAATTGATAGAGAGTAAAAGTAATACACTTCTCCATCAATTTATTTTAAAATCTAAATTATCAAAGCCAAGAATAAAATGCTTGTTTACCTTTGATAATTTAGCAATAGTTGCCAATTTTTACTATTAAAGAGCTTGTTAATGTATTTTTATTGAATTTTGACAGAGATGAATTTTTTTTAAAAATCACCTTCCTTTCGATGCATCATAAACAGTTATGAACTTTGTGTCAATTACATATATGTAAAGTGAATGGTAGCAATATTGTACTTGTAGTATTAAGATCATAAAAATTAACCCACTTTTACCCCAACTTAGGCGCAATGTAAAAGTTGGTGTGTGCGTGGTTGCTCAGGTTGCAATTGGAGAGAAACAAACCAATTAACACCTGTATCCTTTAAAACAAGCAATATTAGTGGTGATCTGTAAGCAAAAGCATATGAACAGATTTTATTACCTTGAAGATACTTAATTTCGATTGATATTGAACCACAGGTGTGCAAAACATAATCATCATGCAACATTACCCTAACTGGTAGTGAAGATAATGCACAGATTGCATGCACTTTACATGTAGATGCCTAACCCAGTTGTTTTCAAGGCTGCATGTGCTGCATATTGGTTCTCATCATTTCTTTTTGAGGGCCCCTGGGGATTCATCATTTATATTTGTCAACAGTTGAGACAAATGTAGATTATTTTTTTAGCCCGAAAAAGTTGATTTTTAATCTTCTCAATACCATTTTCTTACTAAGATACACTTTACAATTCAGCGATTGACAAAAAGTTCATAACTTTATTACATACCCATTTTTCCTTGCATGGTTCATCTGGCAATTGATACATGGCTGTTCAATCCCTATTTCCGTTATGACACACCCAGATTGGAACTACTTAGGTGTCTTTGGCGTCTGTGTGCCAATATTTATAGAAGCAATGAGTCAGACTTTTATAAATCCCAGTTTGTTTGGACTTTTAATTCATTCAGTAAAGCTAACAATATTTTGAAAGTGTAACAGAAGGGTATGTAATAAATACAAAGCCGCATTCATGTTTTGTTCAAGTTGGGGAAAGAACTTGTTTGATATGGCTTTTGAATACATCTCAGCCTGACAGCCTTCATGTATTCCTACACCACATCAAACTCATTCTTTCTGCTGACTCCAAGCAAAACATGGATGCAATTTTGTGTATTTATTTGAACCTGTGTGAGGTTAACATGTTTTTCATTGAACTTTCTATGTGAGAATTCATTAAAAATACATAAACAGTCCCCTTAAAGCAAAGAAAAGTAATAAATGCAGTTTTCCCCATGTTATATGGACATTAATACATGACCACTATTAATGAAGGTGTATGCAAAGTTAATTTAATGTAAACCACATCACATGCATAGATATTACAACATCACTATATACAATTTACCGTCACACCTAGACATATCTCTCTCATGGCATAAACTAGTCACTTACACGGAAAGTTTTGAAATAGCAAATAGATTATTGCTAATGTATAGCTGAGACATTGAGTGAATTTAACATTTTTAAGAATATTCAAATGCAAACCAGTGTATTTATTTTAACGTACACTATTCTTGATACATCTTGTACTCTCTTGTTCTTAATTGGCATAATCAGTATACATGTTTACACTAATAATTCGTCTTTGAGAACTTATTTTTGAAATAGATACCAAGCTGACTTCCTCGTGTTAGCCAATATTTGACATTGAAGCTCATGCCTTGCATCTGCATTCAGTTTATAGTGGGCTGTTTAAATGCATTTCATACACTGCACTTTGATGAGAATCAAGTTTGACACTATTGGAAGTTTCTTGTTAAAAGTTCAAAATTACCATACAGAAATATCATCTAAAAGAGGGGGGGGGGGGGGGGGCCCGTGCACAGTAAAGACTAGATACTGATTTAGTCTTAGTTTTCTGAGTTTTACAAGAATTTGTGTGCTGGCTTTGCTTTTATTTTCTTTATGTTTTTTCAAAGCATTGTGTGTCACTTTATTGTTTTAAAGAGAAGTATGTATGTATAGAATTTAATGGCACATAAGTACAATCCAGGCTTCAAAGTGCTGAGTAGGTTTATGCATCCCAAAAAAAAGCATTCAGCACAAAGATAAGGGCTAAATGGGTAAAATGTTTAAAATACAAAGTCCTTTTTTTTATATATAAACCTAACTCTTTTCAATTGTCCAAGAGCTTCTCACCATGAACATCACCACAGGACACATCACAGGTCAAAAAGGTTGCCTCCATTTGTCGCTTCTTATAACATGCAGGAGGGCACATGAGGCCTGTTCTACATCTACAAGCCCACAGGGGGATGTTTTATAGAGAAACTTCATGTGATGTGAAGTTCACTGAAAATAGATGCAAAAACTTGCAACTAGTGGTTCTGTTTTTGAAATTTTTTGTTTTTATTTATGATACTGTTTAAAGTTACAAATTACCAAATGTTACTGATCTGCAAAAGGAAATTCATAATAGGAATGATATATATAAGGAGAAATATTTAAAGTCAGTAATTAGTTAGTTGAATGTGTACTTAATAAAAAGATATCGATAAACAGAATTAGTTCTTGTGTATTTCAACCCTCAGAGACCTAATAAATTGTTGTGCATTGGTACTAACAGCCATTATTGAGTGGCGGAGTGAAATTTAGCCTTAAATGGATCTGGAGATGAATGGATGGAAGTTTGTAGTGTAGATGTTTAGTGTCCTGTTTTCGGTTGAAATTATGTATTTTGTGGTGGACATTTATTTTGTGATGTAAGAGTGAACTTTTCAAGATTAGGCATTTTATACTCTTCATCTGTAAAAAAGAAATTAATAATAAAATACTGTCAGTACTCGCTTATAATTCAAGTTCAGCTGCAAACAACATAGACCCTTTTATGCCACCACATAATGCGTGGGCAGATCAGGGTCTGTGTTGTTTGTTCTACTGATTACTTCTTACAAACTGCATAGACCCAGATCTGCCTGAGCATTATGTGACAGCAGATCCGGGTCTGTACAGTTTGCAGTTGGACTCGACTTATAAGTGAGTATAGACAGTATTGTATTTCTTGGTGACCATTTACCATTCACTGTTGTATCACTTGGGATCGTCATTGTTTTCCTGTGAACTGTGTAAATTCAAATGTGATGATACCCCATAGATGCAAGCAAAAGATTTTACTAATTGAATTCAGAAAGGAGCTGAAGACCTACAGCAGCATGCAAATGCAAAAAAAGATGTGAACAAATTGACAGGATGGAATATTTTTATTTGAATATTCTTGAGAACCAGTGCAATCAGATATTTTTTAATTCAAAAGTAAATTGTTAATTATCCTAATTATGCTATTTCAAAGAGTAAATTGTATACAGAATGTATACATTCAGTTAATCTATTATCCATGTATGGGCAGTTTAATAAGTTGTAAATAAATTGAGGTATGGTGCAGTATAATATTTAGACACTAACATACACATATATGGATATGTCAACACTGAAATAAAATAAAAAAATTTCAGGCAGAATTTTTCACCAACACTCATATAGATACAACAACAGCAAAAGTGAAAACCAAAAAAATTACAGACCAGTCAGATTAAGACAATTAGCGATATGAATGCTAAATTTAGAAAAAAATTTTTACACATAAATAATGGCACAATACAGCAAGAGAATGGTTAAGAGAGATACATGTGCATTATAGGATATGCTTTATATATAAATTGCAAATATATGTAAGTAGCAATTTGAAAATAAGTGTGGTACTTGGAGGAAGTGGTGGTGGTGAAATTCTTTTATTGTATGGACTACATCACAGTTTAAAACAATGATGTAATACACAAGTTAAAATCAGATCATGATTTAAACTAATGTGCTATGTCAGAGTACACAACATAAAATTCCTGTAATACACAGATTAAAATCATAATGATTTCAATGTGTGTTCCATCACAGTTCACAACATAAAACGGATTTTGCACAAAAGTTAAAACCAACTTGAGCTTGTAAAAAATAGTGATGTAGTTGTACACATAAAATAGCAACATTAAATAAATAATAAATCATTTTTAACTATATATTAAATTTTGTTGCATCGAGAAATAGTAGTAACATATTTAAATTTTTATAGTTAAATACAGCAAAATGAACACTTCAATACTTGGCTCAGGGGGATTATTTTACAAAATGTATTACATTTTTTCTTCCCTAAATATTCACTAATAATGCATAAACAGTGTTCCTATTGTCCTCACTCAACAAGAGACGTGTAGTTTAATACATGTGAAAAGCAAACAAAGACACACTCAAAGCAGCAAGCCAAATGAACATCATGTTACATGCAGAGGAAAAACCACAAGGCCTAGAACAAAGTGTAACAGCTTGAATTGAAAAACACCATGGAAGAAAGACTGACTAAATCAGACAGAAAAAAACAGAAGAGGCATACAAGCCACTGGCAAGTGAATTAAACCTGCATACAGAAAAATTATTTTGTTCAACAAACTACAGCACATAATTTGAACATATTTTTCATTTTACAATAATTCAAGCAAAAATCAAACAAATGGATGAGAATCTCAAACAAATGGAGTGGTACAAGACGAGGAATTCAGAGCAGAGCAAATTGAAAATGAAGATCCAACAGAGAAAAATGGAACACTGTCTGTATGGAACTTTTAGCTGCATTTGGTTATTGGCTACGTCATTTACAAATTTCATTCATTGTCAAAACCAAAACAAGCAGTACAACATAAAAACAAAATGGCAGACTCTGTGCAAAGTGTGCCCACAAATGGTGGGGCCTCAGTAAAGACAGACACAGTGTGTCCTGTACAACAGCAAAGGCTGGACAAAATCTAATGTCAGAGACTTTGAAAATCAAACCAACTGTACAACCTAGCAACAACTATTACATGCCTGAAATGGTGAAGATTTTGAGTAGTTTAGATGCCCAAGACAAAAGGAAAACAATAAATATCATTCATCATTAGACACATTTTGAACAGTTTTGTACAGTGTGTTGCAGCAAAATCCAATTGATTAAAGATATAATCACCTTCTAAAATGTCTATTGAAGAGCTGTTTACCAAGAACTATTTAATTGTGCATGGATTATGGACAGATAAAATTGTGGCCTTGGTTAAAATACATCTAGCCTCAGACCAGAAGAGATTATGTGATTGCCTGTTGGCCATTGGTCAACGTCCATCAGTTAGCACAAGTTTGTTATCTCTACTTTTTTAAAACTACTTGGAGGTTTGCCATGAAACTGTACACACACATTCATCCCAAGGTCTAGTTGGTCCTAAATGAAAATGGTTCTGCTCAGACATTCAATATGGCCTCCACAGCAGCCATCTTGAACATCTTGTTATCACTACACCCGAATGAATGGCCATATGATTATGGGCTTTCTATAAAATATGGCCACTACAGCTTCCATCATGAAAATCTTGTTATCACTACTTCTCCTGAATGGAAAGTCATATCAACATGGTGTTTTGACCTGAAGACTTCTAATGATTTCTAGTTGGTATTAAATGGCCATCTTGAAAATCTTATCGGTACTCCACCTGAATGGATGGTCATATCAACATGGAGTTTTCAATAAAAGACTTCTTATGATGTGTAGTGGTCTTAAATGAAAATGATGCTAATCTGACATCCAATATGGCCACCACAGCAGCCATCTTGAAAATCCTTGTTACTCCTTCTGAACGGAAAGTAATATTGGCATGGGGTTATCACCAAACGACCTCTTATCATGTCTGGTTGGTTCAAAGTGAAAATGTTGTTGCCCGGACATTCAACATTGCCACCACAGTAGCAATCTTTAAAAACTTGTTATCGCTACTCCACCTGAATGGATGGTCATATCAACATGGGGTTTTCACTGAAAGACTTCTTATGGTATCTACTTAGTCCTTAATGGAAATGGTTCCGATCTGACCTCAATTGAGCCCACCATTGCAGCCATCTTGAAAATCTTGTTATTGCTACTCCATCTGATGAGGAAGTCATATCAGCATGGGGTTTCACCAGAAGACTTCTTATGGTGTCTGGTTGGTCTGAAGTAAAAATTGTGCCAATATGATATCCATTATAGCCGCCACAGCAGCCGTCTTGATGGAAAGATATATCGACATTGGGTTTTCACCAGAAGACTTCTAATGTGATGTCTAGTTGATACTAAATGAACATAGTGTCGATCCGACATCCTGTATGGCCACCATGACAGCTATATAGAAAATCTTGTTATTGTTACACCTCCTAAATGGAAAGTCAAATCGATATGGGGTTTTCACCAGAAGACTAATAATAATTTATATATGGTCCTGAATGAAATTGATGCTGATCTGATATCCAATGTGGCCACCATGGCAACCATCTAGAAAATCTTGTTATCGCTACTCCAGAAGAAGTGATCGTCATATCAACATAGGGTTTTCATCAACATATTGAAAATGTTGTCAATAATTATCCTGGATGATGGTCATATTGAAATGGGGTTTTCACCCAAAGTCTTCCAATGGTGTCTTGTTTGTCTTAAATAAAAATTGTGCCGATCTTACATGCAGTATGTCTGCCACAGAGTCTAATTTGAAAATCTTAGCGCTTAAGATTATCAGAGATGGTTTTGACACTTGTCAGTTAAAAGAACATATGGCCTTATCTTGAATTCCTGGAAATTCTTTTCAGACAGTAGAGTATCAATCTCTATGGACTCTTGTTTTGTTTCTGTAAACCTTTTTATGAATAAGTTCCACGTTTCATGTCTTGCAAAAAGTATGTAATGAATTCCCTTCCTCATTTTATCGATGTAAGAATTCTGTTTTTTTGCAGAAATAATTGTGTAGGATGTTGCTATGATGCCAACTGAAACAATTGCAATTTTGTCAAAATTTATGTAGATGATGTATATTGCTTTGTGCGAATTATCCAGTCAAACAGTATAAGTACATGAAAATTAGCTATTCTTACCAAATTGATGAATCTCGAGTCTAACGTCTATAGCAATTTGCTAATTTGTGAAATAGTTCTCTCAAGTCTGAGTAGTTGTATGTGGGTATTGGGGGTCATACAGGAATTAACATGGGCCCATATGTTACATGGAGATGGTGATATGAGGTCATACAGAAAATCCTATGTTAAAATGGTCCATACATTTAACATGGGAATGGTATTATGGGGTCAAAAGTATTTATAGGGTCATACGGGAAATCCTATGTTAAAATTGTCCATAGGTTTAACATGGAGATGGTATTTATGGGGTCAAAAGTGTTTATAGGGTTAAAAGTGTTTATGTAGTCCAACAGGAATGGTAATGTTCAAATTTTGATCTACAATCCAACACACCACCAATATTATCCAACACCCTCTTTTTGATTACTACCCAAACATACACCCCTACACCCCTACATACCAGCAACCGCTTTTTGATTACTATCCAACACACCACCCATACTATCCAGCAACCGCTTTTTGATTGCAATCCAACACTTATAGGGGTCTATGGGAATTTAACATGGGGGAAAAAAAAAAGTCAAAAGTGTATATCTTCAAAAGGTCGTAGGTTTATGGGGGTCTATGAGAATTTAACATGGGAATAGTTATCTACTATCCAATTACTTTGTTATCTACTATCCAATACATAGTTATCTACTATCCAATTAAATAGTTATCCAATACATAGTTATCTACTATCCAATTACACAGTTATCCAACACCCCATACACACTATCCAAAACGCCTTGTATAGTGTCTAAAAAGAAGCCACATCTACTATCAGACAAAAAGGGTATGATGTGAAACAAGAGGATGAAATCACTCACACTTACAATCCAACACCCACTTTTTGATGTACTATCCAACACCCACTTTTTGATTACTATCCAACACCCTATATACACTATCCAAAACGCCTTGTGTAGTGTCTAAAAACCCCACACCTAATATCAGACAAAAATGTATGATGGAAAAGAAGGGGGTGAAATCACACAAACGTACTATCCAACACTCACTTTTTGAGTACTATCCAACACCCACTTTTTGATTACTATCCAACACCCACTTTTTGATTAGTAATCATCACACACCCTACTATCCAACACCCACATTTTGATAGGTATGACGTAAAAAAGGGATGAAATCACACAAATATACTAGCCATCACTCACTTTTTGTGTACTATCCAACATCCACTTTTTGATTACTATCCAACACCCACTTGTTGATTACTATCCAACACCTGCTTTTTATATACTATCCAAAATCCACTTTTTGATTACTATCCAATACCCACTTTTTAATTACTATCCAACATGCTATGGGAGTGATCAAGACCCCCAATACTTACTAACCAATGAAAAGGGTAGGAGTGCTTTACACATAGTATACTTACATACACACAAATCTACTATCACATAAGAGTGGTAGGATGTAAAATAATGCAATGAAATATACACACACTATCATAGACAAGGAAGGGTGGATGGCAAATCTGGTGAACGCACCGCTTTATATGGGAAAAGCACGCACGTGAAGGAAGACATCCCTCCGATTCGGTACACAGATGCAAAAGAATACATGATCAAAATTGATATAGAGAAATATGAAAGAGCATGTCAATACAGTTTGATTTCAACAAATAAATAAATCAAAACCATTTATTTCAAAATCAGTATGTTTAATATTAAGAACAAGCTTCTCTAACTCAAACAGGAATACAAAACTGACAAGGTTTTAAACATGAACGTATTTACAGGGTTGACAACATTGTGAAGTCAGAGTTGACTTCCAATGATCCAAGAAGACACTGTCATTTTGCCATTGATGCAAACTCATTTTTGAGCTAAAGAAAAGAGACAGCCATAATGTTCACAAAACTATCTTTCTATTTTATCATCGTTTCTAGAGTACTCCCGATCAAAACAAGTCACTTAATGTTCTAAGGGAAATCCAAAATTGCATTGATGAAGAAAATACACACAATACTGTCCACACACCATGGAATCTGATCCTTGTAATCTCACATTTTTTAATTGAGTCGATACAGCGTTTCTTCTCATGAAGTCAATGATGTTGTCTTCCAGAGGAGGTAATCTATTAGAATCAAAATAGTCCACACTATGATCGTTGGGAAAGTAGACTGATACCCAATAGGTTCCTGGACGATGACTGTTGTCTGTGTTGATGATATAGGCTTGAACATCTTTAGGATTTCGATGGGGATGTTCATCTTTAGCACGCATCACAGGATTCCAAGGAGCTGTGTATGAACTGTGAGTCAGCAGGTAATAAAGTTCCCAGGTATCCATTTTGTTCTTTGTTTGTTTTTTTTTTCACAGGTAATGATAAGTCATGAGTTCACACCTGACTTTTTCCTTGAAAAGTTCTGTCAAATAAGTTGATGAACACCGGGTAGTCTCTGTACTCTGTTGCAAGAGAGCTTCGATGCGTTTCATGTCCAGAGAAGTCATTGGAGGCAAGGAATGGTCCCTCAAGTCTTTATACCACTTTCTCAGACTCGTCTCTTCTGAGATGAGAATCCATGCTTCTTCCAGATACTCATCCAACTTTCTTCTGAACTCATCATCAAACATTTGTTGTATTGTTTTTGATTACAATGATCGATTTGACATCCGTAACAATGTTAGCTCGTCAGGCCTGTGATTCTTTCAGCCAAGTAAGTAGCAAAACAGGAGAATAAATGTTATTGTTTTGGCCATCTTGACATTATGACTGTATTTTTGTCTTCTTCTTCTGGATCAAAAACATCCTCATTGCCTATCTCCATAGATTCTTCGTGTTTTATCTTTTTTCTTCTAATAGTCTAGGATCACTTTTCCTATACTGGTGATTTCCAGACTATTGTCAAATTCTGCATACAAGATGGAGTTCACTGTGTTTGGCAGAGTTACTGCAGCTGAAATTCCACATGACGATGGCCTGATTTTATAGGGTGGAAATGTCTTTCTTCGCTGCCTTGGTCTGGAGTGAAATCAAATCCCCACAAAGCATATCCACCTGCAAAATCCTCGTACGGGCAAAGTTGGTTCAAATGGTCTGGTACACAACGTCTGGCCATCTCGAGTGACTTCTATCTTGGACACGTTGAAGTGTTGGAACTCAAAAGGATTTTGATCGATGGGCCGCACTGCTGACGATGCCAATTAGCAAAAGTTTTGGTAGTTGCAGTTTTGGTTGGAAAACATGATCTTCGATCTTGAATCGGAGTCAAGAGGCAATGGTGAAGGTGTTTACTTCCACTCGTTGAAGTGGATACTTGGCTCTCGTTCTGCTTAGAGTTTGACTGATGTCGTTTCCCACTTTAGGTAAGACTTCCACACGGCGCACGTAGGGTCTGGCTTCTTTGATGCTAGTTTTGTTCTTGTTAGCATTAGCCATCAAATGAAACACGATACTCCTTCGATTCAGTCTCAGGCGTACATCCACTCCATTCAGCAAATGCTTGTCTTGCGACCACATGTCCAAATGCAAACGATTTATCCTTTCTATACTCCGCCCTTTGATTTTCTTTAGGCGGTTGTTAAATCCAACATTTTGAGGATCGTCAGCTTCTGTCAACTCTTTGTCGTTGAAGACATCCAATGTGTCAGGTTTCCATACCACGGAAGCATCCAGATGTGTATTCTTGGCTTCTTTCCCGTACGTCAAGAGATTTTCAAGGTAAGCTCGGTTAGGGTAAGTATCCATGCTGCTGCTCACCAGTTTGTTTTTCAAGTACAAATCCACATCGATTAACAACGAATGCACGAAATTGTTCACGAGAGCTACTCTGGCATCTTCCCCTGGATTGCTGCTGTCTACTTTGAAAACTTTGACTTTCAGGTATCGATGTAATCTTCGGTTTGTCGTTTGATTTTCATATTCGATAGGTGCTGAGGTGGTCAAGGACAACACAGGATAAAATTCTACCCATTTGGATTCTTGCATAGTCATCATCGTCGCTGGCATGGCAAACAGATCGAGTTCTGACTTGGAACATTCGCAAGAATCTCGGCGCATCATTTATTCCTTCTTTTTCAGTTAGTAATCAAAAACTTCCAATTCTCTGACAGACATTCTTCTTCTTTTCTTATTCTTTTTTTGATCATGTCTATGAGGTCTGGAAAGGTTTCAACGTCTCTTTCTGCCTCGTCCTTGCTGTGGTGTAGAGGAGGAATTAATGCCCTCGCCAGAAATGTGAAGCAAATTTATAGGGGTGTCTTGGCGACCCAAAAGGTCTTTTCCAGTTTGAAGCAACTTTTTTTCCTGCTTTCATGAAGGCTTCTTTAGGACTCTGTTAGTCGATGACTACGTTTAGGAGAAATTTTGTTCCTTGCGTCAAAGCTGCATCTTTTAAAGCATGCAATCCTCGAGTCACTATATATTTCAAGATGGGTACCACCATTCAAAAAGCTGATTTTAACATATCTCCTAAACCATGTCCTCGTTGTCGAGTGACTCCTTGGTATGGAGGATACATCTGTTTTTACAATTCACTGGAGAACCATTTTCGAAAATGTAGTTTCACGGTGACTTTGACTTTGGAGAATACAATATTTTGTCCCAGATCTCCCTTTATACTAATATTGACACTGTCAAAATACGATTTACTGGCAGAAAGATAATGACGATGTACAAAAATTATCAGTGAACGTGATAAGTATTTCCTTCTTTGTAAGCAGCTATGACACAATCCACTTTGAAAGGAATGACTCTTGGCAATGGAGCACATGTGTTTCCTACGACGTTATACTCGACGACATCAGAGTACACAAACATCAAATTCAATCCTTCGTTCAGTTCGATAGGGAAGCGAAAATACTTGTAGAATCGATAGTTGTTGTGAATGTCTTTTAAATGCGGTGCTATGTTCGCGTTTCCACCCAGAATAGCAAACAAACAAACTGGGAGAAAATCTGATAGACAGCGTTTTGCCATTGGAAAAATACATTTTAAGATGATGAGCAATTTTACGAGTTTTCTCCAGTGCATTGCCAAACTGATCGTTGAAAATAACTGAAATTGTTTCGACGAGACGTTGAGCATTAAAATAAAATCCTGCAGGAATCCTCGTGGAATAGATATTCAATTGGGGATTTGCTGGTGATGGTGTTTTGGATTCGTAAATGAGAGGGTCATTTTTGTCCAAGTGTTCTTGAACTTGTTCATTGAATATTTAGACAAGGAAGGTGGTTTTATCTCCAGCCACAATTTTGACTTGAGTGAGATATGATTTCTACTTCCGAATGAGCTTCGTGGTCCAATGTATGGTTTGAGGTAATTTGGCTGTGAAACAACATGATGTGTTGTTGGGAAACACATCCATAGAACTGTCACTAGGTAATGTTAAATAAAATTGGTTAGTCATAGTTCGATGGTTCTGGTCTCCTTGTCAAAGGAGAATGCTTTTCCAAATGTTCCAAAAGAGGGCTGCTACTGTTGTTATTGGAGGAATGGTGACTGGCTTTGGCAGCAAGGTAGTTGTTCTTGTTACTGTCAGTATATTTCAAGGAAGAAAGGACTGGGAAGAAGATAACCAATACAACTGCTGAGTATAATAGTCCACAATTGTTTATCTCCATGTTGCAAACTGAAATTTACAATGGCTGTTCCAATGGCATAATACACAACAAAGATTTGGCAGAAAAAGACTATTTGATTTTTAGAGACAAGTTCTCCACACCCACAGGGATTGTTTTTGTAGTGGCCACTTCTACTTCTTTTTTTATAGTTGATGACTTGTGAAGCTGCAATCCAAAAATCGAAATTAGGTGAATATCCTTTTCAACAAACTTTCACTTCTTGAAGTCTACGTTTTCCCATTTTATGTGTTCTTCGATCGAGAAATCTTTGGATGTCGTTCACGTCGCCTTCTTTCTTAGTCACTCATTGTAACTCAGGCAAGTAAAAAGTTCCTTTTAACACTTCTCCGTTCATATCTTCAAATTTATAGTTTTGTTTTACCAATGCGAACCAAATCTCCTGTGTTTTTTTTTCTTCCCCTCAATGATGCCTCAGACATTAAAAACAATTGCATTGCTTACACACAATATACCCACAAACATACTTATACACTATCACACAAGAGGGGTATTTATAATGAAGGGACTTTCTTTCTGTTTCATTTGACAATCATTTGAGTAGTGTCTCTTTTCCGAGTGATATAAGCGGCTGTGGAAAGGGCTGTATATGTCCATGTCTTTCACAAAATTTACAATAATAATAATAACAATAATGAGTACTTTGTACAGCGCCTAATCTTTGGAAGCTCTAAGTGCTTTACAATATTAGATAACACCTAAAAACATACATAATGATATGATTACAAAAACAAACACCATGAAATTAGAAAACAAAAACACGCTAAAAATAATTAAGGTAAGGAAACATTATTAAGTCTTTAAGTTTGTTCTTGCAATCGAAATAGGTGAGTTTTAAGAGCACTCTTGAATGAGATCACAGTATCTTTGTGTCTAAATTCAGTGGACAATTCGTTCCACGTTGCTGGGCCCTGGTATGCAAAAGAACGTTGTCCTTATGACTTCGTTTTGATAGTGAGAATAATGAGAATACGAGTACACATTGGTTAGGTGAGATAGGTATGTTGGACTGGAGCCAGTTGACGAAATGTAGCATAGAGAACAAATTTCATGTTTGATTCTGGATCGAATGGGTAGCCAGTATAGGGTAGAGAGCATGGGGAAGGTGTGCTCGGTTCGTGGTACTCTAAGGATGATCCGAGCTGCTGTGTTTTGAACTTTTTGAAGTTTCTGGAGTAGATACTGAGACGAACCAGTTGGAAGTTAATTACAATAGTCCAGTCTTGAAAGTACTAAGGAACACACAAGTGTTTTAGTGGCATCAACTGACAGAAAATTGCAAATGGAGCCGATGCCTCTCAGCTCCAGATATGCAGCCTTGCATATGTTCATGACATAGGTTTCGTACTGATTGTGTGAATTTAATGTCGGTGTTGCTGATACTTATTGTTTGAGGTAAAGGATGGGAATGAGAAAGTCTTTGTGTTGTAATCAGAATGGCTTCAGTTTTATCATCATTCATCTGCAAGCTTGTTACGTGTCATCCATGATTTCACATCGGAAATGCACCTCTCTACGCTTTGGATGGTAGCATCAACTTCAGTTGGGTGGCTAGATTTGTATATTTGGGTGTCATCAGCATACACTTGGTGAGACACTAGATGATGATCTATGACACAGATTGGCTGAGTGTATAGAATGAAGATAACAGGTCCAAGAACTGAACTCTGTGGAACACCAAAACATAGATCAACCGGGCTGGAGTGTTTTCCATTTACGGACACAATTTGTGTCCTGTTGACCAAGTAGGACTTGAACCATACTAAGGCTGTATCGTGAATGCCAAATACATGCTGGAGACGGTGAAGTAATATATCATGGTCTATTGTGTCAACTACTTTCAGAAGGGTAGTTTCGGTACTGTGGTGAGGGCGATATGCAGACTGTATATTGCTAAAAGGACTATTTGAATTCAGATCAGATACAAGCTGGGATAGAACAACTTTTTCTAAGATTTTTGACATGAATGGGAGGTTAGAAACTGGGCGGTAGTTCTTTAAATTGTTATCGTCAAGTGTCGGTTTCTTCAGCAGAGGCTTATAATGGCAGTTTTGAAAAATGATGGGAATTCCCCGGATGAGAGAGAAGTATTAACAACATTAGTTAGTGGAGGCAATATTGAACCTAAGCACTCGAGCAGCATTGATGTCAGAATTGGATCAAGTTCACACAACTTTGGAACACTCTTCATCACGATTGTACGTACTAAATCTATAAAGACAGGCTAAATTGCTGCTAAAGGTTGCCATTGAAATTCTGTATCGCAACTGTATGGTGACGATGAGTTAATTGAAATTGTGTTGTCAAGCTTATCTCTAATGGTTTATACTTTGTCATGAAAGAAATTTGCAAATAGGTCTGGGGTCTGGAAGGTCGACCGAAAAGAAGGTAGTTTAGAAGTGGTGTACATTTGTTCCTTGACATTAGCTAGTTAGTAATCTCAAAGAGCTCTTTGCAGCTGGAACTTTCAGTGATCTTAGGACTGTAGTATGCTGATTTTGCTGCATGGACTATTTTTGTGACATTCTTCTTAGCGACACTTCATAGATTTGCTTATGAATAGTGAGTCTGGTGGAAAGCCAAAGCCTTTCAGCCTTACGCCGTTCTCTTTCAGCAGTGTGAAGCTGGTCCCTAACACTGCTATACCATGGAGAACATTTTTGAATTGATACTCTGCACTTGGTTGCTGGGGCATGTTTGTCAAGCAATGAAAGCAGACAGTTATCAAGTTGTTATGCTGTAGAAGGTAACAAAGTTGTTAGGTTTGATTGGATGTCATGCATTGGTTGGGTTCTATTTATCATACGGAGGTTTTTCTTAATAGCAAACAAAGGTGGAGGGTTAGGGACTGATACATCAAGATGGCATACAATGCATTTAAAAAATGAAAATTGAGAAAATGACATTTTAAAAACTAAATTTCTAAATGAAAATTAAACATGATAAACTAAAAATGAAATTTGAAAAACAAATATTTGAAAATTCATTATGAAAACATTGAAAATGAAAATTTAAAAACAAATATCTGAAAATGAAATTTAAAAAAGTAAATCAGGAAATGAAAATTAAAAATGATAAATTGAATATGAAAATTTAAAAACCAAATTTGAATATGAGATTTGACGATGAAAATTTAAAAATGATAATTTGGAAAAATGAAAGTTAAAAATGAAAATTTAAAATTGAATTTTCAAAAAGTAAATCTGGAATGAAAATTAAAAATGATAAATTGAATATGAAAATTTAAAAACCAAATAATTTGAATATGAGATTTGACAATGAAAATTTTAAAATAAAAATTTAGAAAAATGAAAGTTAAAAATGAAAATTCAAAATAAAGTTTCAAAAAGTAAATCTGGAAATTAAAATTTAAAATGATAAATTGATAGCGAAAATTAAAAAATATTACAATTGAAAAACCAAATTTGAAAATGAGAATTGAAAAGGAAAATTTTAAAATAATGAAAATTAAAAAAATGAGAAATTTAAAATAAAAATTTACAAATATGAAAATTTAAAAATCTAATTTGAAAATGAAAGAAAAAATAAAGTTTAAATTAAAAAATTAAAATTTAAATTGAAAAATGAAAAATTGAAAATGAAATAGACAATATACATTTTAAAATATGGAAATTGAAAAACCAAATTTGCAAATGAAAACCGAAAATAAAAAATTACAAATGAAAAATGTTTAAAACTAAAGTTTCACAACAAAATTTAAAAATGAAAATGGAAAATGAAAGTTTTAAAATGAAAATTTAGAAAAATAAAATTTATTAATGAAAATTGAAAATGAAAAATTTGAAATGGAAAATTGAAAATGAAGATTTAGAACAATAAAATTTCAAAACTAAATTTGAAAATGAAATATTGAAAACAAAAACTTGCCTTTAAAATAAAATGGTCGACATCCTCCTCTACGATGGCAAACAGACAAAAGCACCGAATTTCTTAACCACCCTTACCCTCTTGTGTGATAGTATATAGGTATGTTTGTGTGTATAATGTGTGTAAGCACTCCTACCCTTGCTTGTTTGTGATTGTGTGTTTGTGTGTGATTTCATTCCCCTTCTTCTACATCCTAGCCTCTTGGGTGATAGTATATTTGTATGCTTGTATGTATAGTTTGTCTATATTCCCACCCCTTTCCATTGGATAGTAAATGTGGGGGTGTTGGATTGTAGATAACTGGGTGTTGATCGCTCTAACAGCGTATTGGATAGTAATTGTGGGGTACTGGGTCGCTCCAGCGGGTTCTCATGATATAGTGCGAGTGTTGAATAGTAGATAACTGGTTGCTGGATGGTAAATAACTGAGTGTTTGTCTCTGCAAATGGTGTTTTGATGGCATAGTGTTGGTTATGGATAGTCGATAACTGGATGCTGGATGGTAAATAACTGGGTGTTAGTCAATCCAAACGGTGTGTTGATGGTATAGTGTAGGTTCTGGATAGTAGATAAGTGTGTCATAGATGGTAGATAACTTGGTGATGGTCACTTCAAGCGGAGTGTTGATGGTATAGTGTGGGTACTTGCCAGTAGATAACTGAGTGTTGATCACTCGAAACGGCGTATTGGTTAGTAAGTATAGTTTTAACATGAAATTTTCCGTTAGAGGTCATAGAGACCCACAATGTTAAACTTATGGACATTTTAACATTACCTTTCACGTTAGAGGTCATAGAGACCCCAAACCAAAAATTATACCTTCAATGATAAAGTCTCATCTTTTGAATTAACTAGTGCTCCAGAATTCTCATGTATAACCTACTTACTGGAATTAGGATTTTCTCAAATCAATTTCCGTGGACTAGACGTTTCGTATATCCGTTCTTTTATATATTTGTTTCGACCTAAAACCCCTCTAAGCTTTGGCCACCAGCAGAGTTGCCAATATATAAAGTTTCTAATTTAGAATTAATAGATTTTTTTTTTACCAGTAATAAGTATTTTATTACAAGTGAGACGCAACATATTTATTTTCATAAATATTAAGAAAGCCGTTTGATAGTAGGATATACCTACACTAGAGCTTCCACTGATTCCACAAGACTAGACTATTCATTTGAATTTTGGACGCCATGTCGTGTGTGTGTTAGTTTCGTTTACCAACAGATTCTTTGTAGCAAATTTATGAACAGTACGTGCAAAGACATGACAACCTTTGGGACTTGAACTGTTTAAATTTAACAGTGTTCATGTAAACCGTCGTTCTAAATATTCTGGAAGTCACTTTTTGGGCAGCTGGAATGTGAACAAAAATCTTCAGTAGCTACCAAACGACTTTCTTTCTTGACTGATCTTGACTCTCTTTGTCAAGTGGAGGTAGATAGTGTTGGATATGGGTCAATCATATCTTCTTCAGAATCGCTAGCATGAACTTCTGTCAACACTTTTTGGAGAGTGTTGAGTTACACAGAACGTCGTCGCCGCTTGCTTCTGGAAATGTGATTCTTTCATAACAGTAGATGGTTCAAATTTATTTTTACTAGGTTACATCTTTCTGTATAGAGTACACCTCGACCTAAGAAAATGCACTCATTCAGTTTTCAATCTGTGAAGATGGAAGAGTCACAACAGATGGCACTTCTGTTCAGATATTTACAGAGAGTCATTCGAAAGTATACTTCCAACAAGACTTCCGACTACTCCTCTCGAGATAAAAGTCAAGATACCTGCTATATCTGTTAGGAAAAAAAGGATATTGGGTTCTAGAATGTCCACATAGTCAAAGAAAAGGAACCTCTAAAGCAGGAGAAAAGACAGACAAAAGTAACGATACCTGTTGTCAATGTCAAAAAAAAAAAAAAGACTTGCCTTCAGAGTGTCCCAAGAAAAATGAAAACAAAGAGAAGGAGCATTCAGAAAGAGAAACAGAAGAAGAACCCATTCCAGTCAAGAAATTCAAGAAGGCGAGAAATGCAGAAAAAACAGCAGAAGAGGAAGACCCCATACCAGTAGAGAAATTCAAAAGTGAAAGACAGTATAAAAGTGGACTTGTGTGGTGTTTAATAAAATTTAATTGTGATTCTCATTTCATAGAATATACGAAAGAAAACGTAAGTGTCTCTTTATCTTAATCCTTTTTTTTAGTATGGATGAGATATTCAAACATACTTTTCCGACAACAAATGGCGTGTTGGAGAGTAAGTGTGGGGTGTTGGATAGTAAGTTTAAGGTGTTGGATAGTATGTGACTGGATATTGTTCACTCTACCTTTTTCGTTGCTTAGTAAGTGGATGGTGTTGATCCCGGCAAACGCCGTGAAATTTTGAATTTTGTATACATATTTTTTCACAATTTTGTAAAAATTTTATTAAAATTTTTAATTTTATTTCACACTTTGTAAAAAAAATTTCAGTTGTAAATTTGTCCGGACATTTTTCAGTCTTCACTAAATTCCGTATATTTTGTTTATGTTTTTTTTTCAACTTGTGAGAATACTGTAAATTTGTAAATTTCTCTCTTTTAAAATTGTTTTGACAATTCGTAACAATTATTTTTAAAAATTTTTTATTATGGGCGAAATTGCTTTTGTAATTACCGCTAAATTCTGTATTAGTAAAGTCCGTATAAGTTTCGGAATTTTAGTACTACCTTAATCTTGGCCAAGTTTTTATATTTTGCCTGGATTATTTCCAGTCTCCGCTCAAGTCCTGTACAATTTTGGAACTTTAGTGCTACTTTTAGTCATAGCAAATGTTTTAAAAAGATGTCCGGATATTTTTCAGTCTTCATTAAAGTCCGGTACAATTTCGGAATTTTAGTTGTACTTGTAGTCTCGGCTATTTGAATATTATGTTTCGGAGTTTTCTCAGTCTCCGCTAGAGTCCGGGACAGTTTCGTGATTTTAGTACTATTTTTAGTCTCAATTTAATCTAATGCTCATGGATTTTCCTAGTCCGTTAATTTTGTGACAATTTCGTAATTTAGCATTACTTTTAGTCACATCCATTTTAGTGGTATTATGAGTTGGTTTCCTTTATTATAGCTATTTATAGCATCAGTAGAATACATGCAAATTTATCAACACCGCCACCATAATTTGAGGTATAGGTAATGCTTTATATATAAAACTCGAATATATGCATGTAGCCACTAAGCACAAGATGACTTGTTGGATAGTATGTGTACCATCTGAGGTGACGCACTTCTAACAATGTAGCACCAATTGAGGTCAATCACTTCTAACAATGTTACAACATATCCTCAATGTTAAATTCCCGTTATGACCCCATAGTGCCATCTCCATGTTAAATTCACGTTTGAGCCCGTAAATTAAGGTCAACAACTTCTAACAATGATACCATGTATCCTCAATGTTAATCCTAGGGACCACTTTAGCATTGGATTTCCCGTATGACCCCATGTCGCCATCTCCATGTAACCTATGAGCCAATGTTAATTCCTATGTGACCCCCAATACCCACATACAACTAAAAGTCTGACTGGTTCAATCATTTTTTATTTGTGAAATAATGCCATCAAGGTAATTCTCAAAGTGTTTATTCTGATTTATTTAACTTAAAATATTTACAAATATTAAAGTACCATATTTTGAGATGCAAAAACTTATATATAACTGCTTTGAATTTGTTGGACGTCACAATTTTATGTGTAAAAGTGCATCACCATCTTAAGAGGTCACATTGATTTTTTAATCGATTATTACACCATATGCAGTGCCCCCTCTCATTACTAATCAACTGTTTCATCTACCTGGTTTTTGTAGAACAAAATATAGTCTAGAGTGCGTAACAAAATTAGCATTTTAGTTTTAGCTCCACTAGTCATAGACGGGAAAAGTATATGGGATGGCCTGTTGTCCTTCGTCTGTCCATTACAACAAGTTTCTTATCGCTACTCCTCCTAAACTACTCAGAAGATTTCTATGAAACATTACACACACCTTAATCCCATGGTCTAGTTGGTCTTAATTGAAAATGGTGTCGCTTTGACATCAAGGCCATTCTTGAAAATCTTTTTATCGCTAATCCTCCTGAATAAATGGTTATTTCAGAATGGGGCTTTCACTAAAAAGACGTCTTATGATGTCTGGCTAATGGCTGCCACGGCAGCCATCTTGAAAATTGTGTTATCGCTTCTCCTTCTGAACGGAAAGTCACATCGACGTGGGGTTTTTTTTATATAAAATTGCTTGTAATGTCTAGCTGCTTCTAAATTAAATGGTATAGATATGACCTCCAATATGGCCGCCAACTAAAAAAAATCTTGTTTTCGTAACTCCTCCTAGATGGATGATCATATCCACATGGGGTTTTTACCAAAAGACTTCTTATGATGTCTGGTTGGTCTTAAACGAAAATGGTGCCGAACGAACGTCTAACATGGCCGCCATTTTAAAATCTTGCTATTTCTACAACTCTGAAACGGAACGTCGTATCAACATGAAGTTTTCACCAGAAGACTTCTTATGTTGTCTAGTTGCTCCTAAATGAACATAAGACTGATCTGGCATCGATCTTGAAAATCTTGTTATCGCCACTCCTCCTGGATGGATGGCGATATTTACAACAGGTTTTCGCTAAAAGACTTCTTGTAATATCTAGTTTGTCCTAAATGAAATTAGAGACAAGCTTATATCCAATATATCAATTTGAAAATCTTAGTTAAAAAGAAGAAACGGTCTTGTATTGGATTCCTGGAAATTCGTTTCATGCAGCAAATTATCAGTCTCTTTCAGGGAATATTGTTGATGCATGTTATGTACGAAAATTAACGTTTAAACAATAGCTAAAATATCTTAAAATGAATAAGAGAAAGTTCACGTTTTAAAATGTTATAAAAAAGAAAGAACGAAAAATACACATCAAAATAACTGCCAAGACATAACCATTTTGCCACGGTTTGTAGTTACTACTATACAACGTCCGAAACGATAACCTTTAAACATATATAGGTTGCATTAATTATACAGCAGGAACAAAAAGGCACTGCATTGAAACTTTTACCTGGGTTCCTTCTATGCCTCACCAAATATCTATGTCGTACCAATGAGACTTCCATGCACTTGACACATTGCCTTTGAGTATCTGATTTGTCTTTTTTTATGACAATTATACAGGTATCTTTACATTTGTGAACAAAAATTAAAATGTACAGATGTAATTTATTTTTATATTGTATGCTATTTATAATAAAAAATTGCAATGAAAGAAACCTATTTGCTGATTTTGGTCATTAATCAACATGTAATTTTTTGTAAACCATTTCGCTCCTTTTTTTGTAATAGACGAATGAAACTTATAACTGTGTATTCTACAGACATTAAAGTTGTAATACTGTTGCTTTTATTTGAATACTTTCTAACTGCATCCATTTTTCCCCATTTTAAAAAGATGTAGCATCTCAGATTTGGGGACTACTTTCATCCATTTTATTTCGTGTTGTACATTTATTTTCAAACACAAATTGTTAAAACAAAGTATACCAATATGCATATAAGAGATTAGGTTTCCTATTGATGCAATTAAACGTGACTTTTCGGATTTTATTTCATAATAAGAATGAAAAACAAAATAATATCCTCTCTATCACGACACCAAATTTCACCTTCGGAAACATTCCATGAGTAATAAAGATTGAGGTAAATAGCCCCAGGGAATAGGTACCCTGCACTTCCTTTGATGCTCCTTGGAACTCGAACTAGGGAGTGACTGTCGGCCTTATTTGCATATCAACACGGAATCAAACATAGATTCAGAAAGGGCTTAGATACCAATTCTTGTGTATTTTTAACCTCACTTACAGACTTTTTGCAACAACATAATGGTTTTTCATTATTTAGGACAGACCAATGTGATCAATGTGACACCTAAGGTGACAACAGGTGACACTTAACAATGAATATTGTAGAGCAACTCTGTTGTACGAGTTTATTTTCACGAATGTAAGTTCAATGGTATGGTGTACAGATGAAAAAAACCTATACTTTACATGGACCCGATTCCTACATCCATAAAATTGCAACCAAGTCTAAATGGATTAGGGATAGGTACAGAAGACTTATAATTGCTCCGTATCAGATAGAATTGGCAGATGTAAAAATAAATTGTATTTTGGACAAGCAGTTGTAAAAATGAATTGTATTTTGGACAAGCAGATGTAAAAATAAATTGTATTTTGGACAAGCTAGTTGGAATTTTAGAAAAGTTGGCTAGGAAAAATATTCACTTGTTAGATTTCGATATAACGCAATATTTTTTAAAAATCGTTCATATGGAAGAAATGGTACCGTATCTATTAAACAAGCACAACTTTACTACGGATAAGACAAACATAAACACATCTAACTGATACACAACAGACAATGATAGCATTGTAGGCGTGGACTGTCTTTCTTGGTTTTATAATACTGTCATTTTGAAATAAAGAAGAAATGTATTTGTCTGTTAACATCCCAGGATATCAAAACATATTGGTACTCACATTCTGGGCGTTTTGGGATAGCCTGATACAAGACTAGCACAAATGTTTGGCAGCCTTTTGGCAAAGGAAAACTGTTTAACAAGACTCTATGGTTCAGGTATAGACTATTTTAATATTAAATTTACAGAACAGTGGAGAAGGTTAGTTAGCCCTACTCTATACTTGTTTACAACAGATGCAAACAAGTATTGGGAAACCTACCAACAAAGAAAATAACAGGCATTGGATACAGTTTATCGAATAATTGTGAGGAAGAAAGGATTGTTGAATTCTTTTTGTCTGCCTTTAGCGGATAAATTATGCAGTTAATAAAGAAAGCATTTCGAAGATAGGCAAAACATACGTAACACAAAATGAAAGTATTTATTCTGTGGTAAACCTGATAATCTTGACGAACAAGGGTTAATAGATAAAAACTTTATAAAAATACCAAACTTCAACAATAAGAATGATAAAAACTCTTTACCATTATATGATTTAGAAGAGAAGGACCATCGCAATAAAATACATAGTCATACATATAAAGCTAAATGAGTTAGAACCAAAACACAGACATTTTATAGAATAAAATTGTGCAAGAATGAACAGGAGTAAAAACAAATGGTTTCAAAAATATATACAACACATGGAGGAGCTGGATAGTATTCTGGAATAGCATGGAGGACCAGACAGAACACAATTACTTTCCTTTGTTTCAAGCTGGAGATTTTATTTCCATTGCCAGCAAAGTTAAAAAGATCTATTTTGCGTATGGAAGGTTACAAAGATTTCTTTTGGACCTTGGCAAGGTTCCCAACTTAAAGCATGCAACAAACTGCGATGGTTTGAATATTTTCTACTTATCTGGAGAATGAGGAAACAAGTTGCAAATTAAAGCTGTGTGAGTTGCGTTGGCATGAGTCGTGGTCCTTAAAAAGTAATGGTTATGGAATATATAACAGTAACAGATGTAATAAATTTGAACTTTTGGATTGAAACTGAGATCTAACACATATGATGGTGATAAGGAAGAATTACCGAGGGAATAGACAACTATACAGACCAGAGATGTACATGGTAAAATTAACACACGAACTTGCGGAAAGATAGAAAAACTAACAGAAGAAAGTGTTTACAGCGTGGAAGCTATACAAGATATAACATACACAGGTAAACCGAGATATATTTTAGAGTTATCCAGAGGGTTTGGAGTATTTCGCTCAAACTAATTTTTCGAGAATTAAATTGAATATAAACACATAGGCACTAAAGTTAAGTTTAGCTTTAAAGCAGGTAGGTTAAAAACAACACAGGCAAAAAAAAAATGCTAAGAATTTTAATTTTAAAAATTTTGTTATGTCTGGCAAGAATTTACAGTTTTCTTTTTCTTTCAAACAGGTCTGATGATACCTATTTCAATGTTTTCATAATTAAAAGTAATCTGTAAATCTGCGTTTTCTTTTTCTTATACATTGGAGTATGTTTTGTTTAATTTATATTTTTTTGTGTTCTACATCAACAGATTAGCACTTTTATTCCCTTTAATACTATTCTTTGACACAAGTAGCTTTGACCGCACTATTATCCCATTGACCACGCTATTATCCCATTAACCACACTATTATCCCATTAACCACGCTATTATCCCATTAACCACACTATTATCCCATTGACCACACTATAATCCCATTCAAGCTTGTGAATAAATAGGCATTATGTCTTGAAACTGACAATGTTTTGTCATCATGTTAAAATCATTAAATATTTCACATCTCTAAACACTGTTGAATGAATACAATGTAACTTTGTGCCATTATTTATGCTGTGCACAAAAAAATATCCTGTGTTTGCGTCACTAATTATCTCAGTATGACCAAAGTAGTCAGTTCTTAAATTTGATTTTAAACGTTTTCTTATAACGCTAGGAGTCTTGTAGTGAGAAAATATATATACCATGCTAGACTTTTTAAATTTGTTATTTTAGTCTAGTCGTATCCCCTGTACGAATGTGTGAGCTTGAAAATATATAATATATTAATCGAACTGTTAATTTGATCACTATTTCAATACAGTGAGTGTGCTTATGAACTCTGAAATATGCATGTATCAAAATCCTATTATTAAACAGTTATGTTTTAAATTTTTATTATAATAAAACTGCATTCTTTTTCAAATCTGGATTTTAATTGGGACATTTTTGTAAGGATACAATTTGATTTCCACTGAAGTTGCACAATTTTATGACATAATTTCAATGATTTAATCGACAAAGCTTATGAATGAAATTGTTCATCTTCTTAATTAATTGCATCAAGATTCACAGTTCAGTAAGATTTGAATTATAAAAGAGTAATTTAGGCATTACAGCTGTAAAAAAAAAAAAAAAAAATTAAAATATAATTTGAAAAATGTAGCAATTTGTTATACTACTAATACTATTTAGAAGATGTGTATACTCAGCCTTTTTTTCGTATTAGGGAAGTAAATAATTCCTACTTTAACTGGTGTCATATCTAATTGTCAATTTTCAAGTTTCTTACTAAGGAGCCGACCATTTCATTTTCAGGGGTGGGAGTGGGCACTAGGTTATTGTTTCGATCCAGGATATTTTTTGTTCTCTTTTATCTCAAGATAATAATTGGTCCAACAAATATGATGGATACAATAGGTTCTCTTTTGTATAACTCAGAGGAGCAAGAATATTTTTGTTTCAAGCTATTTTTGAGGACCTGAAATAAAAAAAATTATATATATATATATATATATATATATATATATATATATATATATATATATATATATATATATATATATATATATATATATATATATATATATAACACATCTAAGCCCCCTCTCTCCTTGCTGAACATTTAATGGGTCACATCACTCTGCACCATCGCCGCTAAGTACAAAGGACTCACGGTACTAATTAAATTGAAAAATGGAAACCAGTGTAGAAATGGGTGAAGATAAAACAGAGTAGATATGGGTTTGGCTGGCCATAATTGGTTGATAATGAAAAATTAAATTTTAGTAAAAAGAATCTTTTAGAGCTTATCCTATTTGTAACTAAAAACTTTCTTTTGGTGGAATTTTAATCCGTTTACAGACATGATTTTTAGCACTCATTACTGAAATTAGCACCTGATTCTTTAGGTGCGGAATTGAAAACACATTCAAACATATGTAGAAGAAAAAAAAACATGCTGCGGCTCATATGGTTTTCACCACACAGAAGCTTGTATCAAGGATAGGTCTATATTATTGAGAAATATAGGTTTGATCTTGAGCATTTAGAAATTTATTTTAAATTATTGAATTTTTAATAGCATGGTGTTTCCATTGATTTACTATAGGAGTTGAATTAGTACCGTGAGTCCTGAAAAAGACCGGAACAATGAAGCTTGGACGACTCATGTAAGTTTTAGATAGATAAACGAACATAAAGCTAGACATGCGAGAATATCCAAATGTACGACTGGTTCTAGTATTATGCAAAAACTTAAACAAATGAATAGACCATTGGCAATTTCAGTCGGAATTATAGACTGGTTAGTTAACCGTGTTTTAATTTATATAATAATATATTTGTATCTCGAGTTGTAGATCCAGACAGAAACAATTTTTGACTGGTTTTCAAACATGGTATTAAACAAACATTGATTTGAAATTATTCATGAGCACATAGAAAAAGTGCCAGTAATCATGGCGGACCCCAGCGATGGACGCATTCAGAAGATGGAAGTGGACTATAGTTCCACGGTTGATGAAAAATTACCAAAGTGTGAAAAGCTGGCAAAGGTTGGCTTCTTTCTAGTGTAATGGTTCCGAAAGTAAATGTTACGATGCACCTACCTTGTTTGATATATATTGAAAGGGGGTGGGGGCCATATATGTCGAATTCACCACGAAGCCTCGTTACAAATGAAATTTAAGAGTATCGGTAAATATATGTTGGGAAAAAGTGTGAGGGAGGAGTCCAGAGACTGTAACAAATATAACACAAAGGAAGACACAACTCCTCTCACCTCCGCACCTATACTTATAGCTCGGCAATCTGTTTCTATTCTCATCTCATAATGAAGAATAGTATTCGCTTTCCGTCCAGTTTGCTTATACTCCTCCCCCCCCCCCTACACACACACACACACAGGGGCTCGTTACAAAGGAAATTAAGAGTATCGGTCAGTGGATAGAGGGCTGGGGAGTCCAAACCTGTAACAATCTAACACGAGGGAAGACGCGATTCCTCACCCCTCTGTATTTCCAACCCTGCTAGCTTGTCCTATTTTCGTCTCCTGATGTAAAACTTACGCCAGCTGTAATCAATAACGGATCAATTTCAAACCATCTCAACAGACCTCATTCAATTTATGACATATTGGAGAAAATTCTACACTTGTTGGCTGATTTAGAATTCAGGAATATAAGGATGGAAGTTTCCGTTAGCATTCGGATAGTCTTTGATTTCACCCATGATACGGGACATGTACTATTATCAGTGCAAGTCAGATCCCTTTTTAGTTGGATGTCTCAATTTTATTCAGATTGTGAATGATGTTTTGCATTTAGAAAAACAAATATAAAAATGTCACATTTGCCATACCCATTGTTTTCATGGAAATTACCATGTATATTCGCTTATAAGTTGAGTCCAATTGCAAACAACGTAGACTCTGGTCAACTGTCACATAATGCACCAGCAGGTCAGGCTCTACATTGTTTGTTCTACTGATTAGTCCGAACAAACTGCATAGACCCTGATTGGCTGGCACATTATGCAAGAGCAGATCAATGTGTATGTTGTTTTCAGTTGGATTTATCAGCAAGTAATGACAGTAATTGCCATCAGGAAATTATGGTTGCATTTGGCAATTTTGATGATTGCTGGAACCAATATAGGTCTTGCCCAAAGATACATATTTGATTACAAGGAATAGCTATCTGTTGTAGGCTGGAAATTAGGTTGGTTCCAAAATGCCACATAATGGTTAAATCTCATGTTTTGCTGAAGTAAAAATTCTTTTCTTTTTCAGCAAGGGAAACTGAATGAAGCTTTGGATATATTATTGGCACTGGAGAAACAGACTAGGACTGTAAGTATATTTAACTATAACAATTACATGATTCCTTTGAGAGATGTTTCATCACTGGCTGACACAAGGCCATATAATTGCAATGGTTTATCATGGTGCACTGTTGTGACATTGTATACTTTTTTCTGGTATCATGCAGCTGAAACGGCATTTGAATTATTTTTAAGTAAGCTAAATTTCACCATTTTGTACTAAATCATCTGATGAAACAATTATTGACTTTTTCATTGAATTTGAAAGTTTTATGAACTAGTAAACCTATTATATCGACCTCCACTTTGTTTGGGTCAATATGAGGTTTACTGATCTTGAAACTTCATGTTCACCATAAGAAAGATCTATAATTAGGGCCCCATTTTGAGATGCAGTAGCTCTATATAGTATTCACCTTTTCCATCCATTCATCTGTTTGTCAGTCCATCTGTTCACACTTTAACTGGCATAGTTCTGCAATCCTTGCACATAACTGAATGCCATTTGATAAGTGAATTGCATCTTACATGTAGATGTGCCTTTTAAAGGTTTTGTCTTTTTGGATCAAATTTTATTGTCCCTCCAGTACAGCAGATCCTTGTATCCAGCATTGCTGAGGAACCATTCAGCATATTTGGATACAATTTGGTGTGTCTCAAGACCTAGATATGCCTTTTAGGTTCCATTCTGCAGTTATTCTGAATGAAGGAAAGGAAAAAGGTGAAGGAAAGGTAAAAGGTGAAGTTGTGTGCATTTGCAACATGCACTGTGGAGAGAATGTTGGTATACTTCTATGTTACTTTCATGTACTGTAACTGCAATTTCTTCATATATGGTATTAGGGAAACAAAATGCAGCCAAAATCAGACAGCTGATCTAAATGGCTGCTCCAGTATGATTAAGCAGTGAGCTTGATTTAATAATCCAAAGTACATTAACTTTAGCAGTTATTAAAGAAGGAAAAAGGATTTTTCCTAGTGTAGACAATAGTAACTTCCAAAAGTGCAATAAATAAATTATAAAATATTTTGTAAAAATGAAAAGAAGTTATTGGTTAGTTTTTTTCCCCCCAATTCACCTCTGAAGTGTAGGAAGTGAAAAAGACCAACTGAAGCTAGCAGTCTGTTAATAGATGCACATCTAAAGTAAGGCCAAGCTGTATACTCTACAACCCAAATTACACCCATCAATCATTACACAGTTTAAAGGGGAATTTAATTTTTTTTTCAATAATACCTAAGATATATAAAAGTTTTGGTTTGGTTTGGTTTACGGCACAGCAACACAAGTAGGTTATTTAGTGCCAAGGCAATTGGAGTAAAGTGCCTTGCCCAAGGGCACACTATGGTAGCTGACCCAGGCTGGTCTGGTGATAGGATTTGAACCCGCAGCCTTTCGCTCGTGAATCTGGCGCGCTAACCGCTGAGCCACCGCAGCTCAAGATGTAAAAGTTCTTTTTTATATAACCAGAATTACCAGTGAGGAAAATCTGGGAAACTCTTTTCATTAAAAATCAAACCCTGTGCAAAGTACGAAACTGTAGAGAGGATCCTCATGTTTTGTCTTGTCAACTCCATTTTGGATAGAGTTATGGCTCTTGACAGTTAACTTCATATCTGCACATGAGATGTTGCTTGTAACTGGCATAGCTCATAAACCATTCAACATATTCAGATGCAATATGTTATGAATATTGTCTCATAGACTTGCATATATCTTGTATGAGTTTCATCTTGTTTAAAAGAGTTATGCCCTTATTGGTTTTCCTCCTGTCTTTGGTTTCCACAAGATAACTTCATCCAAATTTGTTGGATTTTAACCAGATTTGGCATGATGCTTCAGATTGATAAGATCATGAGTGAGTTTGATTTCCAGCATTCCATGACATCATTGACAGGAGTTTATGGCCCATGATTGCTCATTCGCCAGACTTTGGTTCTGCAGCATAACTTTGATAAGCTTTGTTGCATTTCAGCCAAAATTAGGCATGCAGCTTTACATTGATGTGATATTGAATGAGTTTTATTTCAAGTGTTCCACATTATAACTTAGAAGAGTTCTGGCCCCTGATTGTCCATTTTCCTAACTTTGCTTTCCACAGTATAACTTTACTCAGGAATATTGTCTTTAAGCCAGAGTTATCATGTAGTTTGATATTGCCGAGACCATAAACAAGTTGGATTTCCAGCATTCCACATTATCATTTTCAAGAGTTATGGCCCCTGCGTGTTCTTCAAACTTTGCTTTTCCAACTAAAGTTCTTCCGTTTAAGGCTCTGCCAAGTAATTTGTAGAACTCTAGTTGTGTAACACAATGTAACCCCTAAAAACTGAAAACCCTTGGGACCAAATGTAATTTTTGGTTTTGAGAGGTTTTTGGTTTATTGTGGGTTTCACAGATGTGAACAAATGTTTTTCTGTATATAAGTAGATTTTCAAGCATCATTGATACCAACCTTAATTTTTAGAAGAAAAAAAAATTCTTTTTTAAAACACAAAGAAGTATTATTCACATGATTTGAGAGAGACAGCGAGAGAATTTTGCTCATGTGTGCGTGTGTGAAATAGGAAAAGCGCTTATGTGACTAGAGATAATTGTTCTGACATCTTGACATGCAAGCGAATACAGCTGACAGTCATAGGTACTTAAATACATGTATGTACTGATTTTTCTCCTTTAAAACTCGGTTGAGTGAATCTGACTTTTAGAATGTTGTTTTGTTGGTCTTCATTGGCAAAGTATGAAAAGCGAGGTCACAGGCCTGGTTATTAAACTCTGGAGATTTAATTTAAAAAAAAAAGAAAAGTTCTATTGATCATTTATGCAAACAAATAGCATCAATCACGATTAGTTAATTAGCAGATAAACATAATCTTTTTAAATTGACTCATCTGCATCTTATTAACAATTTACCTTATAAGCTGTCCCTTCTTTAAGGTGCAAAGACTTCGGATTAGCATATTGTCTGCCCTGATCTGAGTCATGTGTGACAAGTATTGTTTTTACCAGGTGTGCCCTTGGGGCATTTCCAGATCATTGACTCATTAATAAGCCTACTACAGTATTTGCTAACCATAACTAATCTGGCCCAGTGTGTGTCAGGTGTGTGTTTTACTTAAAGCATGACCACCAGCTATTTCTGGACCATATATATCAATGTTTTATGGAATTTAGCATAAAAAATACATTTCCAGATTTGAAATGAATTTCAGTTTTATGGAGTTTTTATTGTGCATAATTGAAAATTTGGGACCACAAATTTGTTTCGGTTTTTGGAGTTGAGGGGTTTCAGTTTATTGGGGGGAAAAAATTATATATTTGAGGAGGAAAAATTCAGGACCAAACAAAAATTGTAATCATGAGGGGATTTTGGTATACCGTGGGTTTGGGTTCTGAGGGGTTTCACTGTAATATTTTATCATTTTCTATTTAAATCCATCTGGAGGGAAGGCAACATCATCTTTTTTAGGTGTACCATTAATAGCAAAGAATTACAATTACACAGACAAAAATAGTTTCAGACCCTCCACACCCTTAAAAGGAAAAAAAAAAGATAAAAGTGTGTTCCTCTTCATTTGGTTGATTTAAATGAAACAACTATCAGTAAAAATTATTGTAAACTTACTATTTGTATGCGATTTATTTTGGCAGAATTCATTGGAAGATCATATTTAGAAGTTCAGTATCAATGAATAGACATTTGAAAAACATAGTTACACAAACAGTTTCAGATCCATAAAATTATTAGCTTGACACCTGGAAATTGCCAAATTTAGTAGCATCCAAAAAACCGGTGTACAGTTTATTTTGTTATTGAAGAGATGCAGTCAACCTTGGTTTCCATGTCACAAGATGTAGAACAATTATAATCCATCCTTCAGCAATAGTCCTTATCCGCCATCAGATACCTCACTAATCAGCCAGTGCCTGATATGATATTCCTAGATATTATTTTCATCTAAATCCCCTCCCCCCGAATCACTTAAAAAAAGCCTTCAAAAACATGTCCATCCTTAAGTTGGCTGGTAAAGAGAGATTCCACTGTATTTCAGTTAGTTGCCATCTGATGTGTGCTTTGATTGTGAATTTTCAATTTAATGAAGTAGATTCCTTCTCAAAAGTATTTTCTGTGCACTTTGAACTATCAACTACTGTGAATTAATATTTATTCATAGTGTACCATTTTTTGTGGTTGCTGCAAACCATATTTTGATACTCATGAAAATAAATAAATTTATAATGATCTGGACCTAAATTTGCATCTGGAATTCAACAGTTTAATCTGAATTTAAGTATATCTTAGTAGTAAGTTTAACCAATCAAAAGTCATAGATTTTAAGACATGTAGATCTTTTGGGGGATCTGTATTATGCATTTGAATGATAAAAATGGCCAAATTTAAGAATACACAAAGATTTTATCAACATCACTATCTTAAATTTGTTCCAGGTTGCAGACACTCATTCCACCAGTCGTGTGTTGGAGGCAATTGTTAGATTGTGTTTTGAAACGAAAAACTGGGATGCCTTGAATGAAAATATTGTGGCTCTAACCAAGAAGAGGAGTCAGATAAAACAGGTAAATCACTTGATTTGTATGTAGTGGATGTGTTTTTGTTTTGACATTGCAATCCTAATCTAAAGACAAGTAGAAATTGTAGTTCCATTTAAATGCATTCAGAATAAAATGCTACACTTCATCTCAAAAGATTCAATTTTATTGCACAAGACCATTCACAGCTATCGTATTCTCTCATGCATAGCTTGAGGTTACGTCAGTGGAACCCTAAGAGGGACAATTTTGGTTATGCTTGAGAGGGATCACAAATGCAGATGACAGTGGGTTGCCAAATTGAAACAATAAATGTTTACATCAAAGTTCAAAATTAAACAATGTGGATCTCTTTTGTTGTTTCAGAAAAACAACACCTTGTATATGAAAAGATTTGGTACTGCTGTATGTCTTGAAGTAAAATAGTATCTGATAGAATATGCATTAGAGTTGATGTTACACACACACAAACACACACACACAATTGCACCTTGGTTGGTTTGTCAGTGGGATATTTTGCATATACCTCTGTTCCCCTATAATGATTCAGACAGGGATTTGTGAAATTTAGGTGGAAACTGGCAGTGTGGGGTGGAAAAATATAAATATTCCTTAGGCATGCTTAAGGTGAAAAATGCACGCACAGGTATTTTGATTTGATAAAGATTTCCACTAATATTAACCTCCCGAATACCGTGGTCATTTAAATAAAGAATTCTAAAGTAGAAATTTTAAGATGTTTCAGAATGTTTGTGTTTCTGTCAGTACTCTTGAAATTAAGATCTCACTTTTGTTTGCAGTTACAGTAAATTAATATATTTTGCTCATGCTTTGCAGATAATGTATGGAAGTAAACATCAGTAAGCATGTGTTCCATATTTTTCAGTCTGTGACCAAGATGATACAGGAAGCCTGCACCTATGTTGAAAAAACACCAAATATTGAAATTAAACTTAAATTAATTGATACTTTGAGAACTGTAACAGCAGGAAAGGTTAGTATATTAACTTAGTGAAACACAGTCATTGAGATTTTTGTCTCTTGTCTGCAATTAGAACGTATCCAGACATAGATATAACTTTTCTACCTGAGCCATCATCAGGGTATCTCTGTGTAGACTCAGTAATCCAAGCAATTCCAAAGATAATAATCCTCAATACAAGAACCAAGTGGCATAGATATCCCTTTTTCACCAGAGGTGTCATAATGGAGTCCCTCTCTTCCCTCAATTATCCAAGCCATTCTGAAGATAATAGTCATCAATACAAGAAAAGAGTGACATATATATCTCTTTTCCGCCAGATATGTCGTCATGGAGTTCATTTCTTGCTTCAGTTATCCAAGCCATTATGAAGATAATAGTGCTCAATACAAGAACGGATTGACATAGATATCCCTTTTCTACCTGAGGTGCCATCATGGACTTCTTATCTTGCCTAATTATCCAAACCATTCTGAAGATATTAGTCCTCAATACAAGAACAAGGTGACATTGATATCAGCTTTGTACCCATGGCAGCAGGAACAACAGTAAGTTTTTCTGTGCTGCCTAAGAAAGGAAGTTAGACAAAGGACTATATTGAATAAGGGCCATTTTCTGCCCACGTTTTTATGAAAAAAATAAATACTCAGAAATTTAATGACTCTTTGTGTCATTGTATTATTCCAGATACAATTCACACTCTTCTACAGCAATTATGCTTATAGGTTTATTTTTCATACCAAAACACGACCTTTGAAAATGGGCTGGTGTTGGAAATTGAAGATAAAATGCTCAATTTGAGCAACTTTAAAGTAGAAAAACAATATTTGCACAGGCTTGCTCCAATAATACATTTTCACAGATTTAGTATTTTTTGTGAAAAACAAACTTCTTTCAAATTATCATATTGGAGCAGGGTTGCGCTTTTCACTCAAAACTAAAAATTATCGATTTTTACTGTCTAGGTAGCGTTGGCATTTTATTTCCCCGTTCACAGTCGCTACCTACGTATCACCGCGCGTGAACAAATAGAACAGCATTTTCTACAGTGCGTTCTTATATTTCTTCCAGTATTTTCATTAAAAAATTCAGTAAAAATAACAAATCGGATTTTTTAAACAATATTATTCATTCATTTCTGTATTTCTTTATCCTTTCTAAATTGAAATGGGCATGCGATTTTTTAGAGAGGCGCTAGAGGGGAATTTGGAAACTAAAGTAAACAGAGACTGAGCGGAGTCAACATTAACTATACTTTTTTACATTGCCAATTTTTTACAAAAGCATGCCATAACTAATAGTAAGGTAAGTATATTTCCATTATTTTTTTTTAATAATGAAAGAGAATATCGCTTTATGTTCATTTCTATTACCATACTTAACCTGTCAACTAAATGATATGCATCCTGTACACAGTACAGTATTGTAGTGCATTTACGTAAACACTCAGATAGAAAGGATTCAACCAGCGTATACTTAAACACATATTATTAACTCGGTCATTCTTCATATTGAAACAATATTAACTTGTTAAAAATTGTGCATGAAGTGAGTAAACAACATAGGATCATCTGCACCCAACTAGACAATTGAAAACGAAAAATCAATGTTGAGCATATCTACATAATAGAGCATCTATTTATAGTCTATGTTCACAGCTCAAATGGTAGAGCGTTTACATGCAAAGCCGACGTACCGGGTTCGAATCCCACCATCAACTTTTTTTTTTTCTCGACCTTTTTCCCAATTATGTATTTCATACAACTAATACCTCTAATATCAATAATTTTCAATTTAAAGGTTAGGTACTTTATTGACTGAGAACTCGATTTTCGTAAGCCACAAAAAATACCGAAAAATAATACCAAAACAATTGCCCAACACTGAATTCATTTATATGAGCATCAATATTTTCCAAATATGTCATATTTATTTTTTAGGGAATGAAAATTTTTGTTGGGTATTGTATTCATCTAAAAGTAAACTAGAGTGGATGGGCCTAATATCCTTGCATCAGACTTCTGGAGAAATTCATATTGAGAATAATAATATTTGGCAAAAATATTGAAAATGACGGTAGTGTAAGCAGTGTTGTATAACAATTATTATTCAGTAACTATATAGTATAATTTTTATACGTTTATTTATATTCAAGTTTTTAAGACTATTTTTATCACATTTTGATATGCAGTCATCAACATTTTTTTTTAAAAGTGTACCAGACAAATGTAAATTTTTACTTACTAAATCAAAGATTTTTCCTAACATTTACTGAAAAATAAACATTACATCATATTTTTCACAATCACTGCTAACAATGTTTACAGTCTGAATGAAAGCTAAAGTGACTGGATGTTTTTTTTAGTTTCTTAAATTAAAAACCTACTTGCATTACTTCCACTCCCACCCACCAAAGAACAAATGGGTTCAAAAAATATTTAATCGTGCATATTTATGGCCATGGCAATTTTTTTTTTCATTTTATTTCATATTCACTTCAACTTTATACAGTTATCTATCATGTATGAAAACACAAAGTGTTACCGAAGATATGATATAACATAAAGAGCTGAAAGTCCTTTATTCTAAGGAAAATATGCATCATTTCTGTGCACACCACTCCAACTGCAAGAGAGTTATTCACTACTGGAAGCAACGAGGCAGTCCTTGTCCTTGATGGCACATATATATATATACAAAAGAGCTCCAACTATAACTTCCAACGACGTTCAAACAGTTTACATAAAAATCGACCATTAATCAAACCCATGATGGTTGTGGGAACTGATGGTTATATTTTAACTGTTTTAGGCCCATATTTAGCTGACCATTATAACAACGATGCAAGCATCACTAAACATATTGTAAGAACAAATGCTGAAGACATTACAAGTTGGTTACAGGAGGGCAATGTTTTTATTGTAGACAGGGGTTTCCGTGACTCTGTTGATTTCCTACAGGAACAAGGATTTAAAGTTGAGATGCCAGTGTTTCTTCAAAAAGGACAGAGGCAGCATTCAACAGAAGATGCCAACATTTCTAGACTGGTGACAAAAGTACGCTGGGTAGTCAAGAGTGTTAATGCGCGAGTAAAACAGTGGAAGTTTTTCAACAAAGTAGTGCCAAATACACTTGTTCCACATATTGGGGACTTCCTTAGGATTGTTTGTTCATTAATGAATAAATTCCGACCACCACTGGCCAACATGGATCCTTCAACAGCTGCGATTGCAAGAAGGATGCTTGAAAAGGCAAAGGAACCAAACAGGGTTCAAATCCTGGTTCAAGAAAACAACTTAGTGAACAAGCGCAAAGTCTACTTCAAGATGTATGCATCCACTCATGAATTGAATGAATTCCCCGGGCTATCAATCGAGTACATGCGTGACATCACTATGGGCATCTATCAAGTTAAACAGGCTCCAAACTCTACCAGTGGACATCTCACAGATGAAGGGCACTATGAGGTTATGGCATGCATAGATTTTCCAGGTCTGCTACACATAAAAATCCAGTCTCGGTACTCCCGAAATAAAATCCATTCACTGTGGATCCAATACAAGCCAAACAATTCCACAGACTCCATCGAAGGATGGTATTGTACCTGCAAGATTGGTGCTCGGGTTGTTGGGTGTTGTGCACATGTATCTAGTGTTCTATGGTTTCTGGGCTGCAAAAGATGGGAAAAAGAGGAGTTGACAAAGAAAACATCACTAACTTGTCATGTTAAGGATGCATCATCTATTACAGAATCTCAACATGACAATATCGAGGAATCTATTGAGGAGTGATTTATACAGCATGACCCCTAGCTTTATCAGTAGTCATCTAGCTCCTTTTATGTATATATGACATATGATGATTTTTGTATAATTTGTGTAGTCATCCATATCAAGTTGATTCTATGATTATGGCGTATGTGAATGTGCAGCCGTGGTCAGTTATGTCACAAAGTAATAAAATAGTATAGATCTAGCCGACTGTTTATACATTAAAGTTTCTTATGACGTGTTGTCCAGACAGTAAAGATTTTAAAGATTGTTACTGTATAGTTTTTGGCCACCTGCCCGTGTCCCTAGTAGGGATCAACGGTCAAATACACAAAAACTGCAATTACAGTTTCTGTCCCCAACTTTATTTACTGATATATGTTGTGTGTATTTGGTGTTACAAGCAAAAGGATTTGCGATTAGTTGTGGTCAACTGCTACAGTTAGGTACTATCTGTTTATTATTTGCATCTCTTTTCAAATTAGCAGATGCTTCATCATAATTAAATCTAACTGGTTAGTTTATTTTTAACACTTATCATAACCTCCGATTATTTACAAAGCCTTCCAACGATATATTATTACGGTTGTTGCGTAGGAATACAGGCATGCACGTCGGCCTACAATAGTGCACATGTATAGTCTACATAACTCCATTTGCACAACATTTGCCTTGGAAATCTCTTTCAAATTATAAAAGTCCAAGTCATAATGTGACTAGTTTTAGTTTTAACGTATATTTATGAACACACATATATATATATATCTAACGCTATTTTATTCGCTGAAATGTTCTTGTAGATGATATTGAATTTTATCATTGCCCCAACGAGGGCCCCAATTTGAGTCCATACAAAGAATTTAATATACATGTGTGTAAACGTATGAGTGAGTGTCTGTGTGTGTGACAGAGAGAGATATATATAGTCTTGCATATTTATTCTAAGCAAAGAAAGGGTACAAAAATACTTACATTGACTCACTTTTGATTAAAGCTATCGTATGCGCTTAATCCAAATGTGGTTCCTTGCAAGTTGCATTCATCTGTAGCACGCCATATAAACCCTCGAATTGTGTGCGATGTAAGTCAATGTCATTGCAGACTATGTAATTGCTGCTTAATAACATTAGAAAATTAATAGTAAAATTAGTTTTGCAATTTGCTCATTAGGAGTAAAAGTTACTAATAAACTTGTACATCCTCTCGCATCACAGACAACTGTATATTCACTAAGTAAATAACTGCATTCCCACACTGGTTTAAAAATAGACGCACTAGGTCTATCAAGTACAACATCTATAGTCTGTTTCTTTTCTCTGTCTTTACTGTTCTCTTATGATGCCATATCACCTTCCGTTATTTAGTTGTTTTGAATAAGTTGTAAATAACATTTTGATTGTACATGAGAGAGAGAACAAGATTTTGCATGATTTAAAAAAAAATATATTCAACTACAGGTATAGACATGCCATCAGAGACATATATGTTTTTGATGTTATGTGTGTGTAATGTATATGTATGTATGTGTGTATATATATATATATATATATATATATATAGAGAGAGAGAGAGAGAGAGAGTTGATGGTAGTGGTTGTTGTGGTTCTATTACGCATGGCGGACATATGCACAGAACCATCCAATATTATTACTTCTGAAAAATATTTAACATTTTTCACAAGTTAATTAAAGTTTTGAATCAATAAATTTTTAATTATTATTCATGTCCATATTCTATCTTTAAGGAAGAATATTATGATTAATTGCCTTTTTCTGAAAATGGAACTTAACACAGTTTTAAGTTGATTTACAAGTTAGATGTATTATTTTTTGGCTACGAGGGCTCCAATTTGGATTAGTTTTAAAATTTAAACCTTATTTATGCAGCTTTATACACCCAAAAATAATACAAGTACATATTGCAATTTTTAATTTAGTGAATAGTTCATAGATAAGCAGTGTCAATGAGAAGTACATGGAAGACACTTTTCATGGTATTTTTTAATGATTTTTTGACACTCTGTTACCATGGCAACTGGCATGTGAGCACGAAACTGATGTGAAAAATAAACGTTAACCATCTCATACATGTAGTATACATCATATAAAGACAATTGGAAAGGGGGCAGAAAATGGCCCTTATTCAATACAGTCCTTTCCTGCCCTGCAAAAATTACAAAGTGTTCTTGTCTTGCCATTTTCTGAGAAAAATGTGAGACATAGTGAGCATGACATCATCTGGCATCTGTATGCTCTTCCCAAATCTATTTTAGCGTTATAGCACAACAAATGTTGAACATAGTACCATGAAATTTTTATATGCTTTATTATTATCATGAGTACCGTATATACTCGCGTATAAGCCAATACCAACTGCAAACTGCATAGACCCTGATCTGCCGGCACATTATGCGAGAGCAGATCAGGGTCTATGTTGTTTGCATTTGGACCGGGTTTATATGCAAGTATATACGGTAGATGACCCGATTAAATTTTCTGACCATTAACAGCAATTTCTCAAAATTTTGTAAACACATTTTTGAATGTTTGGGAAACCACTTATGGTTGACAAAGGAATCTGGTGGGCCTCTTTGTGCTCACATGTAGATGACTTGATTTGTTTTTAGGTTATTGAAGAAATTTTAAACCTTTTTAATGCATTTATGAACTTTTTGGACCTTTTTTTTTTAAACAAAAACTTTGTTAACACAATTTAGCATAAATCATGTGAAGTTGACATGAAATTTTGCGTACAAATTTTGTATGAATAAATAGATTACATAATCAGATTTGCGTTCCATTGTAATAATTTTGAAAAGTTTTCTACAGTTTTTAATTTTTTTTGGACTTCTTTTTCAGTCTGCATGTTTTGCAAATACAAATCAGGTTTATTCATTGATATTTTTCACTAGATATATGTTGAGATAGAGCGAGCAAGGTTAACGAGGACAATTGCAAAAATTAAGGAGGATCAAGGCAAGGTTGCGGAGGCTGCAAACATTCTACAGGAACTGCAGGTATGGTCCTTTATAGTTTTATTGTTTTGTTTTTTTTTATGAAAAAATGAGTGACATGATAGTGTTAAACAAGTTACATTGTAGGAGGGAGGGTCTCACATTATTCATGAACCGAGGATTTGCACAAATTTAAATTCTGTTTTACCTTGTATGTAAATATGTTGAGGCTTATAAGGAAAACTGGCCTATTAACAAAGCAGAGGTTGCATGAATGCAAAATTTGGTGTCTTTGACGTAAAATAATCAATTTGGCTGGAAAAAGATCCTGATTTGCATCCATGTGATGCAAAAAGTTGGGATGCATGCAGGAAAAAAGCTATTGCAACCTCAGACAAAGGTTTGCCATGTTCAATGTTAGAAATTAATAAATAAATAACTAGTCATTAAGGATTCACAAAAGAAAACTTTGAACAATAATGCATCATTGTTATTCTTTGTTGATAATAACATATTTGGAATTATCTTTGTAAACCTTTTCTGCAAGCTGTTAGATATTTTGTCTTATACACAATCTTTTCATTAAGGTCTTTAAATGCTAAATACCCATGAGTTTTTGTTTTGATTTTTAGTACCATACTTACCACAGTTGCTAAAATAGACATGGTATATATTAATGACAAGAAAAGTATATGTACACATGAATTTTATTGAGTTATTGTAATGTTTGTGAAAATTTTAAACAAATTATATAATAAAGTATGTAATAAATCACAATTCTATTTAACAATGAGTAAATGCTGTTTCCTGGATGCATTTAATATTTACAAATTGATTGGCAACTATAATCTGTATATTTTGTACAAAATATAAGCAAAACCCTTTTAAGTCATCCACTACCAAAATAAACTCCATGATCATCGACATGTATATATTTTCAAACTTGGCAGAGATTGGAGAAGCCAGCTCAGTAAAATGATTGGCATGACAAAACTGATCCTTTGATATTACACTTTAAAGCTGCCCCCCCCCCAAAAAAAAAAATATATATGCGTGAAAATCCCTAAAACCTGCAATTTTCAATCCCAGAATTAACTTAAATCAGATATTTTATATATAAGGATGTGACAGTTGCGTCCCAGATATTTCTTGAATGAAGAGGAAAGTGAACCATGAGCAGACTGATTTGTGACAAAATTACTCACTATGACAAGTTGCAAAAAGGAATAAAAACAGCTTAGATTCTGCATACAACATGAAATTGTACAGAAGTATTTTGACGTAAACTGCTTGAAGAAACTGTACGAGGACATACTACCCCAGAAAATCTTGGACTTTTTAAGAGAAAGTGGTTTATGCAACAAATTTTAATAATATTTGAAAGATTTTACATGTGTTACCTGTATCTGTTATTTTGTATACATTATACAGAATTTTAACATTTGTTACACTTTATATTTTATCTTCTTGTACTTAATTTTAAATTTTTTGGAAGGGTTTGACTTCCTAAATTGTTGTGCAATTCATTTTTACATTTTGTTGGCACTACATAGACACTTTTGTGCGGAGGTGCTGTAAAATACTACTACATATACACGCCACTGTAGATAACAAGAGAAACATGGAGACAAAGTTTGTTTGTCTTTTCAGTCAAATCTTTACCCTGTGGACAATCATATGAAACTGTTTAGTGCTACCGTAAGGAAATTCAACAGTTTGTCAGATCCTCCATTTCCATACTGTCAGATCCTCCATTTCCAATACTGCTTGATAATGTTTTATTATGGATAAGACAAACCCTTTTGTTCCTTTCTGTGCACAAAATTAGGCTACCTATGACCCTATCTAAAAGTCCATTTAGGAGTGCATTTTGTTAATTTGTATTACCTACATATGGGAATCCTCAGCCGCATATCACCATGAAAATTTGGATACAAAGCTTCTTATTTCAACATGAAAAATATAAATATATTCCTTAAGTGTACAGGAAAAACAATTTTCTAACCTGATATACCTTGGATTATGACCCATAATAGTTAAATATTATTCTTTTGCACTTTATGACTTTTGAATGTTTGAACCTTGTGACCTTGAGATTAGTTGCCAATGTTAACACTGTTATATAAATCTTAGACACCCAAGGAATAAGTGGTGACAGTTTCAAATACCAATCTATGTCTGTTACTTTACAAAGCTAGGGCAAAAAAGTAGTGCGCATACTAAAATTTGCATTTTTCACTAGGAACATGAGCAAGGTGAAGGTCGAGTTTCTTGAGATTTAAGTTTTTTAATCATGCTTTTAAATTCAGAGATATGAGTAAAATCAATTGATTTTAGGAATGAAATTAAAATACTATTAAGTTAATCAGAACGGTAGGTAAATGTTAATTAATGTAGCACTAAACAGTTTTCAGCTATGGCCTGAGTTGAGGATGGACTCTTTCACCTTTGTAACCACCCATTATCAAAATAAAACTCCATAACATCAAAATGTATATATTTTTAGACTCTTCAGTGATTGGAGAAGCCAAATCAATAAAACAATTGGCATAGCAAATCTGATCCTTCAGAGGTTACCTTCCTTAAAATCCCACTAAATCTCTCAACCCATAACACATGAAAATTCCTAAAACTTTCAATTTTCAACCCCACAACGAACCTATACTGAAGAAAATCATGGATAATACATGTATAAGGAGATGACAGTTGCATTCCAGATATTGCTTAAATAGAGAGGAAAGTTGACCATGAACCAATTTTCCATAAAATTATTATGAAAATGTCCATAAAGGAGTAAAAATAGAGAAAATAGATATCCATTCACGCATATTGTAGGTTAAAAATGAATCTTTAACTTGGCTAGCACCAATTTATGTTTCTGCACTAGAATCATCCCCTTGTGTATACATTATTTCATGCATGACACCACTGTAAATAAAATGGGAGAAATGTGGAGACAAAGTATGGATATCTCTTCAGTCACATATTTTCCCTATGGCCACTCATATAAAACTGTTTAGTGCCAGCTTAGTCACTTTACAGCAGTTTGTTACCCTTGTAAGAAATTAACTGATATGGACAAAATTCCACAGTTCTGTACTTGTTTACCATTGAAAGACCTAAAGAGCATGCAGAAGGCAAAATTAACTTCCTACTCTCCTGTGACAGACCACTCGCTTTTTTGAAAATGATCTCTGTAGAAGGAACATATGGTATAGCTCTTGTCCATTTGTTCATCCAGTTTAGTTTTGCATTTAGGTTACTCTACATTTGTGTTTTAAGAATACATTTGTAGTTGAATTTTATTTCTGCTTCTTATTTTCTTCTTAAAATACATTACTGGATCATAATACATCAGGAGTATATCTGCTTTTTTGCAAATACAGTGGTATTATGATCAGGTAAGTACTATCAAAGAAAGATATTTAACCTGGGAAAAATCGATAAAAAAACAAACAGCCCTGCTATGCATCATTCACCCTTTAAAGAAGCACTTCATTGTTCCTGATTGGTGTATCAGGAATACCTTCTTTGGCATACCCTCTTTGTAAACTGCAAGAGTCAAATTTTAAAGAATTTAAAAATATACAGACAATTCTAGTTACACATATCACTTGATTTTTTGTGTAAATTAAACAGTCACATTTCAGTATAGTGTAGATAATTTCTATTAAAAAGTGTCATTCCAAATAAATAGGTAAATGGATATGAATTTGAATGACATACACCAATCATTCTCATTTAAAACATGATACAAAAAAGCAATAGGGCACAAGTCACATTTATAAAGGATCTTATATGAGTAATCATTTCCAGTGTTTAAAAAATATGTGATGGTATATGAAATGTTCTAGCAGTGACTCCATATAATCAAAGTCTTAAGTGGATTATAAACTTTACCTTGTTGATTACATTAGTTGTCTTGATGGTGCTGATGTATAATAATCTTTTAATAGTTTTTTCTTTAGTCAGTTATCATTTAACAGTTTCTTATTAATAAATGGTTATTTTATGATCTGCATTTCAGGTGGAAACGTTTGGATCAATGGACAAAAAAGAGAAGGTGGAGTTTATCTTGGAACAGATGCGACTTTGTCTGGCAAAGAAGGATTACATTCGTACACAAATCATAAGCAAGAAGATCAACACCAAATATTTCGAAGAAGCTGGAACAACAGTAAGTGTTTCTGTGCTGCCTAAGAAAGGAAGTTGGAACAATTTCCTGTCCTGCAGTAGTTTACCGAGTTTTTTGTTTCGCCATTTTTTGATAAAAATAATGTGAGACACGGTGAGCTTGATGCCATCTTGTGACACTGGTGGTGACGTAAACTCAGATGTTAAAGGTTTTTGTTTGCAAACCCAAGACCACATTCCATGGAACCCTCATTACTATATCACCATGGGCAGCAAGATAATAAGGCATGGTTTAATTGTAAAGGACTCAGAATATACTTTACCCTATATATCTTTTATTTATCCATTTTTAGCATCAGTGTATTATGTTCCTATAGTTGTATATTGCTCTAGATGTCAATATATGATACTGAGGTAAAAATAGAGTATATATCATGATACATAAATCATGCTAATTTTGTTGTGAACAACTTCTGATCTGCTTGACGTGGTCATTACACTTTATTAGCACTTGCTCTCCAGCCATTTTAATATATGTACAGAGTATTTCTTTATTAAAAGCAGTAAGAATATAGAAAAATTTAAAAAAATAAAATGTATAAATTTTTTTTGAAATCTGCAAATCCAATCAATGCATTTTCTTGCAAGTGATATTTATGGTGCAAAATTTTGCAGGATCACTTTTAGTGCATGCCCAGACTGGAACATTTTAGGTGTTTTCACTGACATCCAATGTTGATCTTAGATGTACCCAATAAAACTTTTCTAAATACCAATTTGTTTTGAGTTCCATTTACACTGTATAGTTAAGAATATTTGGAAAGCATAAAAAAGAAGCGGAATGTAATAAATACAAAACCTCATCAATGATTTGCTCAGGGAAATGAACTAGTTTGATATGGTGTATGAGTACATTGAGGCCATCAGAACGAGACATATCCCTATGCCATAGCAAACTCATTCTTTCTGCTGACTTGGAACAAAACATGTATGTAGTAGTGCTGCAGGGGTGGTAATATGATATATCAGGTTTATTTTTTAAAATATTGATATTACTGATATATATTATTGTATAATTGCTCTGTTCCTTACATCTGCCTTTTGTCAAGCATGATGCATGAAATTTTGTTCTTGTTTGCTTATGTGTTATTTATGCCTGACTCAACAGAGCTTATGGAATAGCATTGCATCTGTCATGCATTGGTTGTCATCAGTCATCTGTCGTTCATCCATCAACAATTACTTCTTACCACTCTAGAGTCCATATTTCTGATCCAATTTTGATCAAACTTGGAATATGTGCTTATATCATTACAATCTCTTATGAGTTTGATAATGAGCAAGATCCATGCATATTAATGAGGTGATCTTGCATCTGAGTTTCTGAACTTGTTACCACCCTGAAGATCAAATTTCTTATCCAATTTCGATCAAACTTGAAACATGCGTTTATATTGTTAAGATCTCGGATGAGTTTTATAATGAGCGAGATCCTTGCATATTAATGAATCTTGCATCTGATTGACTGAGCTTGTTACCAGTCTGGAAGCCATATTTCTAATCTGATTTTGATCAGATTTAAATATATGCTTATATCATTAAGATCAAGGATAATTTCGATAATGAGCAAGATCCACACAGATTAATGAGGTGATCTTGCATCTGATTGGCTGACTTGTTACCACTCTGTAGGCCATATTTCAAATCTGATTGTGATCAAACTTGCAATATATAGTGATGTCATCAAGATCTCGTGAGTTCAGTAATGAGTAAGATCTACATGTACTAATTAGATGATTATTGTGTCTGATTGGCTGAGCTTGTTACCACTCTGGAGGCCATATCTCTGATCCGATCTTGATAAAACTTGGAATGTATGCTTATATCATAAAGCTCTAGGACAAGTTTGATAATGAGTGAGAAGCATGAATAGTAATGAGGTCCTCTTGCATCAGATTGACTGAGCTTCTTACCACTGTAGAAGCCATATTACTGATCTGATTTTTTATGAGGTGATCTTGGATCTGATTGGATGAGTTTTTTTTACCACTCTAGAAGCTGTATTTTTGGTGGAATTTTGATCAAACTTGGTTAATTGACCTATGTTATCAGGTTCTTGGTTGAGTATGATTATGAGTGAAATTCATGTATATTAATGACATGGTGGACCTTTGGTAACGCTCAAGCCATTATATTTCTGATCAGGTTTTGATAAAACTTGTTAAATAGTCTTAAATTATCAAGATGTTGGATGAGTGTGAAAATGAGCAATATTTATGCATGCTAATGAGGTTATCTTGTATCTGAAGGGCTAAGATTCTTACCACTCTGGAGACTGAATTCCAGTTGGATTTTGCTCCATCTTGGTAAAAAAAAAGCTTATATTGGCATTGTCGTAAACAGGTTACAGGTTCTAAATTAAGTGAGATCTGCACATATTAATGAGATACCTTGCATCTTGTCAGAATCTGAAAATAAGAACAGCAATTTTGTCTCAACTGTGTGACTCTTGATCAAATCTTACATTTTTTCATGTTGATTTATTCAAGATAGAGATGGTATGCAAATAAATGTGTCTTATTTCAGATAGTTGGTTTAAAATTTGTTGCTGATTTTTTGGGAAAAAGGAAACTTTTAATTAGTATCATTCTTTTGAGCCATCGACTTGAAGTTCATGGATTTGTCATAGACTTTTTACTTCGTGTTTTTGCACATTTTAATTTTTATTCCTGTTCCTTTAGGAGCTGAAGTTGAAGTACTACCAGCTAATGATAGAAGTAGATGAGCATGATGGATCTTACCTGTCGATCTGTAAACATTACAGGGCTGTTTACGACACACCAGAAATCAAAGAAAACCCAGAGAAGATGAAAGAGGTATAGCATCTGAGCATTTTAGCTCGACTATCAGAAGAATAAGGAAAGTTTATGTGTCCCACCCTGGTTAAATTTTTGGGCTTGTTCTTGTTTATATCTCCTTGATTTCTCTGTCAAATACATTACCCGATCACATTAACATTAGGAATTACTTTCAGCTACATCTAGAATCCTGCCATCCCAGAAAGATGAAAAACGTCTTTTCATCTATATAATGATATAGACAAAGGGGAGTAACTCTCACAGATATGCATGGCCACCTGGCGGGAAAAAGGGTAGGTAATCTTTAACAGTTGCTCCCCTTCATCAGTATCATACATAGACGGAAAGACTTTTTTCGACTTTCAGAGAGGGCTGTATTAAGGAGATAACAGAAAGTAATTCCTAATGTAAGTATTTTCAGAGAAACATAATTTACTACAGAATTTCCTTTTTCATCCTGAGTGGCTTGGTTTTGGTAGGAATATTGTTTCTTATCAGTATCTCAATATTCTACCCAACGATGTGTTACATATTTACTCTAGTTGAGGTTTTCGATCTTAAACTGTATACACTTGGACTTAGTTTCAGGTTAAAGTGTTAGGGCAAGTTCTTATTTGTACCTATATGATCTGTATTTTCTTCACATCACCGTCATGATGCTTATTTATTTTAGGGCTGTTACAAAATAATTAAACATGGGTCAGGTGTATAATGTGCCGTTTTCAGTACTCTTCTTATCATATGGTAATGAAACTTGATAATGGAAGTATTTGGAGAAATATTACACTGCTATATTAAAATTGTGTTACCATGATCAACTAACTGTTCATGCTTGAAGAATTTGTATACACCTGCTACAAGCCAAGTTCATTGATGCAGAATAACTCGAGTTCTCCACTGTCTACCATTATAAAATTTTGTAAATAGCTTGTATTTGTGTTAAGGAAGAATCCTGTCGATTTTGGGGTCAAATAAGGTCACTGTGACTGAAAGAAGAACAAGGCTTTTTGCACAATAACAGTAGTTTTACATCTCATACATTGACCAAACTTTGTGGTTGGCTTGCACTTGGGGTAAAGAAAAGTCAAATTATTTAGGTCAAAAGGTCACAGGTCAGTGCCACTGTGACTGAAAGAATATGATGGATTCCACACAATAACTTTAGTTTTATGCGACAGAAAGGGACTAAACTTTGTGGATAGATTGCACTTGGAGTAAGGTAGGAGCCTATTGATTTTGGGGTCAAAAGGTTGAAAGTCAAGGTCACTGTGGCTGAAAAATGAAAAAATGGTTTTTACACAAAAGTTTAGGTCTCGACCATGTACCTTCACCAAAGTTTGTGAACGGCTCACACTTTGATTCTTTTTTGACAAAAACCTTGTTAGCATGATAAAACAACAACTATTTGAGGTAGACAAATGAGATGGGCTAAGCATGTTTGTATGCATATGTGGATGACCTGATTAAATTTTCATGCAGTTATAGCATTATTTGAGAGTTTATAAACTTCTGAAATTTTTGGACTTTTTGGTGGGCAGTGGGGTCGTACATGTTTTACATTCACAAATCTAGTTATATTTTAATTATGTTGGTCATATATATGTATAGAGAGAAAGAAAGAAAGAGAGAGAGATAGCTCTTGGAAACTATTAGTCCAACAGTTCCAAAATTTTGCACATTTCATAATCTTGACAAGTGCTTTTCCATCATCTGTTTGTTATGGTCATTGTGACCATTATATTACACATGAAAAACATCTTTGATAATGCAGTTTGTTTAAATGTATTGACAGTTATTGACTATAGTGTAATCAGAACTTAAATGTGGAAGAATCTTGAAATAAGTCAACATGACCTACTTTTTTCTTGACTATTCAATGAACAGAGATACTGTGTTTTACAATGGCATCTGTGTTATACTTGTGCCATCATATAAACAACACAGAATTTCTTTAGGGTATACTCTGGAAGAACATTTGCAGATTGTCTGTTGTGTATGCAGTCCTTGGACAGTTGATTGGGAGGGGGAATAGTCACTGTAACATCCTTGCAGATTGTTGTGTATGCAGTCCTTGGAGCTTTGATTGGGAGGGGGAATAGTCACTGTAACATCCTTGCAGATTGTTGTGTATGCAGCCATTTGAGGGTTGATTGGGAGGGGGAGTAGTCACTATAGCATCCTTTTTGTACTTGTTCATATTAGGAGTCACTTTGAATTGTCAAGCTATATTGTTCTCTGATAGCTCTTGATTTGTTATGATTTTCCTTCTCTTTTATTTTCATCCCCAAGCATTTCAAAGAAGAGGAACGGTTCAAAAATGTGTGAAACCATTCATCTGTTTGCCCACATTCCCCTCTGTCCATTTCACTATCTCCTAATAAATGTGCAGTTGAATTCACTGATTGTGGTAGTTAACTTGCTCATATAGTAGCCATGTGCAAAGGGGGCATTATTTTTGGCCCCTTCTCCTGTGGTCTCTGGGGAGGGGGACAACAGATAAAATGTACTAAAATTTCAATTACGATGACATTTTTTAAATTTTATATTTTATATATATATATATATATATATATATATATATATATATATATAGAGAGAGAGAGAGAGAGAGAGGGGGGGGGTCATTACAGGAAGCCATAATATATAACACAGAATTTGCTGGTAGTGGGTTGGGGATTTAGGGCCTAAAATTATGCTGTTTCAAGTAAGCACTTTGTGAATAGCAATCAGTTTTTAATGATGAGCTATCAAAGTAAAGTTAAACTTCAAGTTAGAAAACTTTTGTTCTCTCTTAAGTAGAGTAGGCATAATTGTTTTGTTTGAGGCATCTGTTTCATATCCTGCTTTGATATTCTAAATTCAGACATTAAAGAATTTATCAGTTTATAATATTGTACACAAACTGTGTTGTACCTTACTTTGTAATGCATAACACAACTATTTTGCTAAATTAAATAACAGTAGTGACTACAATTATGATCCTTTCTGATTTGGAACTCAAGTTTTGGGATAGATAAGTCTGAAAACTAAGATAAATCATATCTTTTCCTCTTATTAATTTAAAAAAATTGCTTGAAAGAATGGAAGAATCTAGTATTTCATAGATCTATATTTTTGCTACAGGCTCTTCGATATGTGGTCTTATACCTGATCCTAGCCCCATATGATAATGATCAGTCAGACTTAATACACAGAGCAAAAGAAGACAAGAACTTAGAGGAGATCCCCAAATATAGGTAGGTATTTATCAAGGCATGTAGATCTGTGATTCAAATTAGTTTTCCATGTAATTATGTCACCACTTATGTGAGGAAATTATTGTTTTATGTTTGCATCAAACAGATGGAAAGACAAAGGTGTCACTTTGTTACAGCAGCAGTATTGCAATTAAATTCAAGTTTTGTATATGCCCACCATAAGGTGGAATAGATTATGTTATGATGTCCATCAATATGTTCATCTGTCTGTTCCCTATTTCATTTCTGCACAAAAACTCAAGTTTTTCACCAACTACAGTCACCAAACTTTCTGTATGGCTTGCACTTGGGATAAAGAAGGATCCTATTCATTTCTGGGTCAAAAGGTCATGGGTCAAGGTCACTGTGACTGAAAAAAAAAAAAATGGTTTCTGCATAATAACATTAGATCTACATCACAGACCTGGACCAAACATTGTGGATGGCTTGCACTTGGGGTGAGGAAGGAGCCTATTAGTTTTGAGATAAAAAGGTCAAGGGTTACTGGGACTGAAAAAAGAAAAATGGTTTCTGCCCAAACATTTCAGTTCTTGACCATGTACCTTAACCAGAGTTTGTGGCTGACTTACACTTTTGTTAAGAAAGAAGCTTATTGATTTGGAGGTCAAAGGTCACAGTCACTGTGACTGAAAGAAGAAAAATGGTTTTAATATCGGTAACACATTACCTGCTGTTATTGCATTGCCGTATCTTTTACTGGTACTAGTCCCCAGTTAAGGGTGATTATGATATCCTTGGTCCAGAATAAAAAAAAACAGCATGATCCCAGTCTGATACATTAGTCAACTTCAATGATTCAGAATATCATCCTTCTTTTCCGTGTGCAGTTCTCTCGTGTCTCTTGGGCACTCAAAGTTTTCATTATTTGCACAGTCTTTTGGCATCTTGACTGTCAATTGTATCCTTTTTTTTTGGTATTTGATTTTTCTCTCCAGTCCTTGCATAATTTTCATTTGTCTGTGTCCCTTTTTGTTTAATTTGAGATTTTGAGTGCCTTGCTAGCAAAGTGTTGCTTAATTTGTATCCTTCTCTTTGTGATCAGTGTTAGGGTAAGTATTATCCTCCCAGTCCTTCTTCCAGTTTATTATATTTTGTATTTCCTTTCAGCATTCAATATGCCTCAAGGTGTGGGTAAATGGGATCATAAAAAGGGTGCATGGGATACACACCCCACCTGCTTAGCATGCACTGCATGTCTATGCATGGATGGTTGTCCATTTTGTTGCCTTTGGCCTGATGATGTAAGGGACTTGGTAGAAAGTAGCCATGACTGTAGAACCAGGAAGTGACCCGCTTCTTCCTCTTTGTCAGGAGTGGTCCAGGGCACTTCCTGATTCATGGAAGTCGCCAACTCCCATAAGGGAGGTGTCCATTGCTCTTTCCGGGGTATATAAATGGCCCTCTCACACAAGGGTGGTATCAATGACACATGAAAGGAAGTTGTCAGCTTCTGCGAGAGAGGGATCCTTGGCACTTCCTGGTTGAGGGAAGTCACCATCACCTAGCAGTGAGACTTGCTTTTCCAACACAAGGGAAGCATGGTCTTATTGCTCGAGTAGACCTGTTTTTAAATCAAGAGGGTCTCATTTGTTGGAGTCCAGTTCCCTGAACAGAAACTTCCCATTAAGGTCTACATCATCTGACCAGTCATTGCCTGATGCACTCACTAGGGTACCGGATAAAGTGTCAAGTGACAGTCACCTAGTGTCTGTCAGGTACTGAGCACTGTGTTCCAGACACTGGACGCCCTTCACTGGGTATGGTGATTGGTACCTACTAGCTTCTGTCTCTGGTCACCGGGCACCAAGTGCTGGGCACTAGGTTTAGGCACCAGACACTGGTCTTTGGGTCAGGCACAGTGTTTTGACCACCAGTCTTGGGAAAGGTACATAGTTGATACATCCCCTTTCTCTATGTTATGATTCAAACCCTATCAGCAATGGGCTCAGTTTTGATGATCCATTTAGGAGAAGGGAATGTGTCAATACACCTCCTTTCTTGATTTTCCCGTTCAACCATCACATGTCTTTGAGACTCCCACCGTTCAGTGGTGATTCTGTTATGTTTCCCTTTCCTCCCATGACACTCTGGTGTAGGAAAGTTGCCATCAGCTGGTAGTGAGTCCCATCTTCTTGATGCAAGGCAAATGCAGCCGTCTTCTCGCTCAAGTAGACCTGTTTACAGATATAGGGGATCTCGTTCGTTGGACTAAAGTTCCCTGAATAGAGACTCCCCCCATCAGGTCTTCATTAGCTGATAGGTCATTGCTCATGCACCAGATGCCAGTCACCAGGCAATGGTCACTGGGTAATGCGTCAGGTAACGGTTACTGGGTGTCTGTCACCAAGTGCCAGTCACCAAGCAAGGCAATTAGTACCAGTCTCCCAGTGTCTGTCACCAAGCACCAAGCACCAGTCACCTGGTTTAGGCACCAGGCATTGGTCATCGGCCTTGACCACTTGTCTAAGGAAAGGGATTGGGTCGATTGCCCCTCCTTTTCCCTATGTTACCATTCAATCCCTATGGGGAATGGGCCCTGGGCTTTGGTCACCCATTTAGTGAAAGGGACTGGGTCGACACCCTTGCCCCCTTTCTTTAAGTTCCCGTTCAACCCCTGTGGGGCTTGGGGACTCCTATCACCCATTAGTGAGTTGGCCATGTCTCCCTTTCCTCCCATGACACCATGGATGATATTCCAGTAGCTCAATGGGTCAGCAGACCAGACAGACTGTATACACTCCCCGTCCCTTCTGGTTCCATTTTCAGAGAAACAAGATTGGGGCTGCCAACCTTCTGATGTTGAGAAGGTATTATCAATCCCTTTCTCCAATGAGAGAGCAAGAAGAGAGGAACAACAAGTCAGAGACAGGGCAATGAACCTACAATTATAAAGACCCCTTCTCCAAGGAGGGAGAAAAGAAGGTATCGTCTAGTCTCACCCCAAGATCGAAGACAGGATGACAAACTCTCAATTTTGGTATGATGCAAATGAGTTCTCAGACCACCCATTTGCATCAGGCCCTTCTTTTTGGGATCCTCATCTACATCTCACCCTTTGTGTCAGGTAACAGAGGACGAAGAAGTTTGGACCTTTGACAAGTTTACAGCCTCCTTTCCCCAGATCTGTGTCTAAAGTCCTTGGGAGCTTCTGACACGAGAATCTTCTCCAGTTTGGAGAGCCTCTCCAGGGCACAAGCTAAAACAGACGTTCTGTTACTTCCACACTCAGCAATGGTTGAGGAGTTAACACAGAAGTTGTCATGAGGCCAAGAGTCAGCCAGACAGCAGAAGGGGTTGTCTGACCCCTTTTCAACGATTTGGTTCTTGGTTTCTACCTCCAGTTGCCAGGTCCATTCACCCATTTGGCCACTTAAGTCCTCGCTTTGGACTCTGATGCTGCCCATGTGGGGATATTGCCTGGAACCTGGGCCTTCTCTCTGTTTAGCCCCATAAGTTTTAATGTGGAGATGCTATTTGGAGGCTAATTGTAAGATTTGAGGAATAAGCAGCACCTGTCCCTGGCCATGGTCCCGGGTCTGGCTGAACCATCGAGGGTTGGTAGGTTCTCCTTCCAAATGTTTTAAGCAGGGGCCTCAGCAGAACTGTCAGACCCATTTTAAGACTCCCTACCGCCTGTCTTTCACACATTGAGGCGGCTGGAACCCCAGATGAGTCCCTATCTACAGATCCTTTCATAAGGAGACAGTTGGACCTGGGAAGTCACATTCTCTCCTGCCAAGTCTCCCTCTTCCGACATCTGAGTGCAGTATCTGACCAGGGACCTGATACATGTCCCAGAACCTCTTTCTGTACACTAGTGCCTCAGATTCAGTTGAAGCGTTCACCTGGAACCCGAGGGGATAGTTCTGCATGGCTTGTGGTCTCTGGAAGAATCTTCCCTTCATATCTACAAGCCAGAGCTACAAACAAAAAAATGGGATCCACACCCGACTCCGCATTATAAGTGTGTTCGCGAGTTATCCGGGCTCAAGTTATTGAGGAGTGGTGTATAACTATATATCATTAAAAGGTGTGTCACATGCCACACTTTGGGTCATCTCTTAAAGGTGAAGGTCACAGGTCAGGTATTTTAGATTTCAGTCACATTTGCCCTTCTGCGTTTTGACATAATAGCTGTTTAAGATAAACAGATGAAGCTTGGCATTTATTTATTTTTTCATTTATTCATTCATTTATGCAAAAGTGTATTTATTGTTTATGAATTATGTATTGTATTGTCTATGTGCATTTGTGCATATGTCAAATCAATAAAGTTCTGTTCTGTTCTGTTCCTTATATTGTCATTAGAAGATGTCTTGTATTGCATTTTTGGGGTCTTATTCTCAAGGTCACAGGTCAATATTTTAAGGTTTTTTTTTTTTGTTTCTGCTTTATATCATACAAGCTATTTGAGGCACAAAGATGAGCAATGATACACTTGTGCTTCTCATTTTGATGGTGTCTCATGTATCACAGTCAAGGTTTTATCTCAAGGTTAATGTCACTAATCACTTTTCCTGTAATGCCTTTTGAGATAGGGCAGTGAAACTATGTTATTTTATTACTTTATATGTTTGGCCAGTAACTTTACAGCTCTGTTTTAAATGTCTTAGAATTTTTTTCAAACTTCATAGGTAGAGTACACTTGCGCAGGGGCAGTTCCCTATTGATTCTGAGGCTTAGAGGTGAAAGGTCAAGGTCACAGGATACAACATTGCAATTGTTTGTTTTCAGCTCAATAAGTCTAATTTCTTTGGCCTGATTTTCATCAAACTTCATATGTTGTCTACACTTGTGCAGGGGCACTTCCCAGTTGAATCTGAGGCAGAGAGGTAAAACATATCATAGGAGTTGACATTGTAGTTTCTTTGGTTTCTGCTTGATAGGTCAAGTTTTCTGGATCCAGTTTTCATCAAACTTCATAGGTAGTCTGCACTTGCGCAGAGGAACCTCCTTATGGATTCTCAGGCCCAGAAGACAGAAATCAAGATCACTGGAGTTAAAATTGTCTTTTTGGGTTCCACATGATAAGTCCACTTTCCTCAAGTTTCCCACACCCAGATTTTTTCAGCTTCATAGTTGCATTACACTTAAGGAAGCTCAGCTCCATGTTGGGTCTGCAATCATTAGAACAAAGGTCAAGGTCACTGGACATGAATTGCATTCTTGGTTCCGGCATAATAACTCAGCTTACATGGACCCAGTTGTCATCATTCTTCATATACTACACTTGGACAGTAGCAGCTCTTAATCAATACTGGGGGCTGATAGGTCAAAGGTCATGGTTGCTGCCACTGAAATTGCCATTTTTATTAAACACCTACACCTCCAGCTGAATAGCATGGATAGCTTTCCATTTCCTGAAGGGTAAAAAACTCAAACCTAAAGGTGACTGGAGTTCAGATTTTAATTTGTTTATGCATAATGATATTAGGTCAAATCATTGCAAGTCAGGGTTATTTGATGTAATATTACTATCCTGTGCTTTTTAAGAAGCACTTGGATTATGTGATACAGGTCATCAATATGTATGTACGAGTATATATGTGTAATGTTCTTAAACTCCTCTTACATCTTTTAAAGCTAGACATATTAAACTCCGACCAAAGATATATTCTGATGAGTGTAGATTGTGCCAACACTTTTGGAATTTATCGCATCCCTGATGGTAGAGCTAATGGGTTAGGGGTTATTAGTTCTACTGTTCATAGACCAGAAGAGCTTATGGGATGGTCTGTCATCTGTTGTCCATCCATCGTCCATCCATCCATTAGCACAAATTTGTTATCGCTACTCTTAAACCATGAAACTTTACACACATTCATCCCATGGTCTAGTTGGTCCTAAATGAAAATGGTGTTGCTCGGACATCCAGTATGTCTGCCACAGTGGCCATCTTGAAAATCTTGTTATTGCTACTCCACCTGAATGGATGGTCATATCAACATGGGGTTTTCACTAAAAGACTTTTTATGATGTCTAGTTGGTCCTAAATGAGAATGGTGCTGATCTGAGATCCAATATGGCCACCTTGACAGACATCATGAAAATCTTATGGCAACTCCTCCTATACAGAAAGTCGCATTGTGCCGATCTGACATCCAATATGGCCACCACACAGCAGCCATCTTGAAAATTGTCACTACTCCACCTGAATTGATGGTCATATCAACATGGGGTTTTCACTAAAATATTTCTTACAGTGTTTTGTTGTTCCTAAATTAAAATGCTGCTGATCTGACATAGAATATGTGGTCATCTTGAAATGCCGATTCAGTATTATGTACAGTGCAGGATGAGTTAAAATTATGAAGGACAAGTAGAAGTTCCAGGACAACTTAGTCAACTGGACATTTTCTGAGGCCTGTCCTAGGACTTAGTCATAACTGGGAAACTTGAGATCCCCACCCTATAATCACATGTACACTTAATTGTTGTTTAAAAACAAATTTATTCATGAGCTGACATTGGGCTTGGGGTACATCCTTACCCCCAGGAGACTTTGCCCCTGAGTCATAGCTTGGAAACTACATAGATCTCCACAGAGTAACCATTTACATCCTTTTTGGGCATAAAATGATCAAATGCACATATCCAACTGACATGTGACCCTGGGGCAGTCCTTAACATCAGGGACCTTCCCAAAAGGCTCAAACTACAGGTTGAGGGTGGTGATAACATGTTTTACAAAAACAATTCTATTCTAGTGTTCATTTTACATTTGTAACAGCTATGGTCAGTCGAGGGTGGGTGGGTGAGGGATTAGCCCTTACTTCTGATGGCTATTTGTTTCACATCCAAAACAATATCATTACCATTGTTTTGTGTGTATAATGCACACTAATGTATAACCCCCCCCCCCCAATTTTTAACCCAGAATGAGGGAAAAAACTTATTTCTGCCATATAGCACACATGTGATATAATACATTTTAAAATCTTTATAATTTCACTCCATTTTTGTAGTGTGACAGTAGTCAGCCATTTTGGATACTGCACTGATTATCATTTGTTACACCATATTTTAATTGTTTTCATAAACCAGTGCTTGACTGTTTCTCTGGTCTTTTCTGTCACTTGCAAAAAGTCCTCATCTGTCATTCTTCTCCAGTCCCAAACATGTCCTTCTGCATAGGCAATGATGGTTAGCTTGTCGTTTGCAGTGTATGAATTTCTTACATGGCCCATGTTGATATGTTGTCTGACTGTATTTGTTAAGATTCAAGATCGAACACAAGATGCTATGTGAAAATTCAGGCCAAGTATTTATGCTTTTTTGGACTAACATGACACCTCTGAAATATATCTCGGTGTCCAAGCTAGAATTTATAAAGACATTGCATCTTAAATATGTTTTGGCACATCAGATCTTTAGACAGCACTGATTCATTTTGAAAACACCATGCCGAGTCACTTAAACATTGATCAATGTATTGTAACAAAGAAGCATAAAGTCCTGCAGTTTAAGATGAGAAATAAAACAGAGAACCAAGTTTGATTTCCACAGAAAAGTAAATAAATTTCACATTTGCCTCTACAGAGCAATTAATTAAGTTTAGCACATCACAGTTTTAGCTGTCACTGATTACCTTGCGAAGACCACAGTGAGTCAATGAGCAGAGATCTCTGTATAGTCCCGAAGAAATATAAAATACTGTGATTTAAGACAAGAAACAAAACTAAGAACCAAGTTTATTTTCCAAGACAAAAAAAAGTATTTGCCAATTTCATACATTAGCTTATTATTTTCTTTCATATGTGTCAGCATTTCCAAAACAGACAAACTGTAGTCATTAAAAAGATGTCCCCTAAATGTGCCTCTAATTAGAACATTAAAATTGTTTGAATTCTAAATATTATATTTCAATTCAACCATGGTTGAAGAAATTATTAAATGAACAAAAAAATTGTTAGATTCAGTTATCAAATATTGAACATTTACAGGTATGGTAGTCATATTTGTTCTGCTACAATGCGGTACTTTGCACAGCTTTAACGTAAACGTGACAGAGTAGAACAAAAAGTTGCCAGTCGTATGTACATATATTTCCAGTCGAGTCACAGAGCAAAAAGCTACACAGTGATGTGAAATAAAATAAGTTTACTAACATAAGCAATCAACGAACAAGACTATTGAGGTTTGTAAGCATTATTTATTTCTTTAATAAGGCTGCTAAACAATTTAGTTACAATGTGACGGATGTAATATTTCACAAGGAGTGAATTTGACATGTGTAGGTAGCTTTAGTGCCTTCATCCTTTCCTCAGATCAACCTGGGAAAAAATCTTTTATTTTTGTTCTGTAAAATGTACACCCCCTCCTGAAAATAAGGAATTAGGTAAATTAAGTGCATGTTATACACACTAAAATAAGGTAGCTTTCTTCCACACTGATACTTTCATTTCTCCTACTAAATGTCCAAAACTTTATTTCAGAGATTTGCTGAAGTGCTTTACCACCCCAGAAATTATCCAGTGGCAACAGCTGTGCCAGACCTATGAGGCTGAGCTGAAGTTTGGCTCTATAGGGAGTCCATGCACGCATGTCTTTAATACTAAACTGGAGGGAGGCACCAAGAGATGGCAGGATCTCAAAAACAGAGTTGTAGAACATGTAAGATTTAATATGGTACAAATTTGAGGTGTTGATTTACAAATATTTTCTTTTCTTTTTTTTCCCTAAGAAAACAAATGTTTTCTTCAGCAACAATCATTATTTAGTATTTTCACCTTTTTTTCTTCATTTGTTGATAGGGACCAAGTAAGTAAATTTTAGAGTTTGGTCCTTTCACTTCCAGTTTAATTTGATTTAATATTTAATTTGTAAACAGTGATACTGTTTGACTATTTTTACTGATATTATATTATGGTAACTTAATTTGTAACAATGTAAACTGCACCCAGATCATTGTCAGTTTACTGAGGGGTATACACAGCGATAGGGTGATGAAAATCGAAAATTCAAGAAAAATTTGAAAATTAATCAGTAAATTACTTGTGACCATTTTTAGCTTTTCTCCAACCATTCCATGTAATTTTTTTCCATCCTGTTTTCCGATTACTAACATATATTTACACTAGTGCTCCCACTCTTAAATAGCCCCCCCCCCCCCTTCCCGACCAGCGGCCACCCACTCTGTATGGTCAGCAGAATCCCATGGCACTGATGAGCTTGTGTTAAAAAGTATCCGTGTAGGTCAGCCACCCCTCTAACACGGCCAGTGGCTGGCATATTAGTGCAAAAACTCACAAATTTACCCTTCACGAATGGCCACATAATGGTGTTTAAAGATAGAAATCTCACAAATATTTTGTTGATTTCTAAATTCAATACATGGACATTTGTTCCAACATGCCGATAAATTAACTTTAATCCATACAAAGATATAAGTAACCCAATTATCCTTAGTGCTATGTGTTCCGTAGATGTTAGGTTTTGTCACTTCTGTAATTACTGGCTATTATTACCACCAATAATTATTAAGAAGCTAATCACTGAGAAGCACAGTATTGTTCAGCTCAAGTCAGCATGACATTCAGTCACCAGAATGTAAAGATGGTATGTTAGCCAATGTGACCTCTCTTTCATAGATTATGAAATGTACATGAGAGGGTACCAGACTAAAAACCAGTCAATCACATGACAAGCTCACTTCCTTTTGTAAACACAGAGCATTTAGTGTAATACATTATAACTTCAAATTGTCCATGAAGGAATAAGTTGTTGCAATAAGTGCAGAAAAGCGAAAGCAATTCGACTTAGCAAAGAGAGGGAGAGTCCTTTGATCACAACTGAGATATTTAATGTTAGTAAGATTTAAATAAACACTATCAATATACATTCTACTGCACTGAATGGGAAAATGGAATTGACGGACATGGATAATACAGTCAGATGTTTGTGCTCAGATTTTATTAACAAGGTATTTTTGCACCATGATTGATGATAATTCATAATTATTTAATCGATATAAGTTTTATAACATAGATTCTTTAACATTCGTGTGATTTTTAAATGAAAATATCAAATATTTAAAAATTAGTCACGCCTTTCACACTTTACATGTAGTTACTACTTGCATCTGTGTGATCCTTCCTTTAGAAAGGTCACCCCTCTTATAAGGCCACTTTCCTGCTGCAGAAGGGGTGGACTTATAAGAGGGGGACTACTGTATTGCTAATGAGTTGTCTGTACAAATTTAAAATATTCTGTCTTTTTTAATATACAAAGGTTCTCTTAGCTTTTGCTTCTTTATGAATCCATATCCTAGACACTTTGTATTCCTTTCAGAATATCAGAGTTATGGCCAAGTTTTACACCAGGGTCAGAATGACGAGAATGGCTAAACTTTTAGATCTGACAGAGTCGGTAAGTTGTGTTTCATAAAGCATTTAATCACTGAAAGCAATTAATTTAGCACTTAATGTATTCACCCCAGAGTGCATTAAAAGTTATCCCCTGAGTCAGGTGGGTACAGGAGAATGTGCCTTAATTTCTTCGAAGCAAATTCAAGCAAGTCAGATTCTTAATGACTTTAATAATACTAGTTGGTTACATATCTAGGAGAAGTCATTTAGGATTGGCTAATTTATCAGTACATGTGCAGAAGGGTGTAAATTAGAAGTTTTTCTTTTTCTTTTCTTTTCTTTTTTTTTTTTTTTTCCTTATTTGGTCAACAAAAATAGGGTTCTGGGCCCATCTTTGAACAAATCTTTAAACTTATCCTATTTTTGGCAAAGCTTGATCTGTCTTCGTGATACTTTGACCAAACTGATTTATACTTAACTAGAGGAGATTTGTTTCTTGAAATTTCTGTTTGTTTTGGCTGGAACTTTGTAAACTGCATTGAAAACCTTCATTATATGACATGTAACATGGCTCAATTTGCTAATACCTTAAAGGAAAATGAATTCTAATTTTCATATGTGTCTTAAATGAATACACTATGTGAATGGAAGTATATATCACAATTGTTTTCAGATAGACTGAGCAGTTTGAGAAATATGCAGGGCTTAGGAATACCACTTGTCCTCTCATCCTGACCGGGTAAAAATTGGCTGGCCGAGTAAAACTTTACTACACACTCGTCCCTGGGTTGAGTAGATACAGATTCACACCTTGGGAATACATCTGAGTGCACTTTCTACCCTTAACAGGCGCCAAACATCGCTTAACATTTAGCATGCATCAGTTATAAATAACCTATACCTAATTTGACTACTTGGTGTCAGTCTAGAACATGCTGCAAAGGAAACGACTTCGTTTGTATGTTACACAGGTACCGGATGTGAGCTTTATATTAAAATGGGTAAATATTATCAACATATTATGTTGCAGTTTCACACTTAGCCCTTGATTTCTTAATGGTGTTTGCATTTACAGTGACACTTTTCAGTAATTTAGGCATCATTTTGATCTGGAGAAAGTTTCCCTTTCATTGAACTATAACACACCTTTATGAGTCAGAACTCTGAGACATTAAGAGGCAGAGAATGTCAATATGTTTTAATCTGGTCAAGCAATGTTGCAGTTGCCCAGGTCACCAGTATTTTCAAGACTGAACTTTATTGATACATTATCATGCCAAAGGGAAGATGCCAGCAGATATTTCTTTAAGCATGTAATTACTTTTCACAAGAAAACTGTTACCAACTTGCATTCAAAATAAGTATTTTAAGGGTCTCAGCCAATTCCCACCAGCTTTCACATAATGCATGTTGTTGTAATCTATTTATAAAGCAGACAATGTCGAGACTACAGCTGATTGATCGAAATCTAGTTGGGGTAATGACCTAGAAATGTTCCAATTCTTTTGGCCAATCAGCAGTCTTCATTTATATGGCGCCCATGTGTAGCTCTCTAGAATGGAGGCCTGACAAAAATGGATCATTTAGTACTAAAGTTGGTGGAAATTGAGACTGTTATAATTCTTCTTTTAGATGCAAGTTACTGCCATTTTTCTTGTGAAAAGTAATTACATACTTATACAAATAATGGCTATTATCTTTGGCATGATGATGTATTAATAAAGCTGCACAGTCTTGAAAATACTGGTGATCTGGAGCAAGCGTAACAATGTCTCACCAGATAAAACTCATAAAATGTTGACATTCTCTGTCTCTTAACTTCTCCCATATCTAACTCTTAAAGATGTGTGAAAGCTTGTTGAAAAAGAAAATTATGACACCTAGATTACTGAAACGTTCTACAGTAGATGCAAAAACTATTAAGAAATCAAGGGCTATGTGAATACTTTAGCTACTACTGCTGCTCATGCAGAGAGGCCGGCCTTGCAATCCACCTACAAGTATTCTGGAAGTTTTTCTACCTTAAAGCAAGTTTGAGGAGTTTTCTCTTCTAAGGGAAGCATACTCATCTCAAATGTTCCAACTTTTCTTGCTCCTTTCGTACGATAACAAGTTTTCTTTTTTTTTTTTTAGAAATATAACTTTGTTGTCCTCACACACTTAGGAGTCCTTTGTACATACCTGCATGGGTTGCAAGTGTGTCCCCTCACATTGCTGTAGCTTTATTTTATGTGCAGGTATTGTGCATGTGCTATTGAAAACTCAAGTTAAATTGCTGTATAATTGCAGCTGCGGTAGGATACATACAGGTAAGTTTTTCTATACATAGTCTTGTCATGGTGTCCACTTCATAGTTGTTATAAGTGATGCTTCGGTGATTTTACATGTATAGGCAGTCCGTTGGCCTTTCCTACAGGTAACCTTTTATTAGAATTGATATTATAGCATCCACTCTGAAAGTATTAATAGCGACACTTCAATACTTCACCTGTATGAGCTGCCACATGGGCCCTTCTTACAGGTAAATTGTCACATAGTGTATAGCTCACTATGTCCACTCCCAGAGTTCATAAAGCAGGATGTGTGCCAGGCTACACCTGTATATATTATCTGCTCTATTTTTGTCTTACAGATTTAGACCATGGGCAAGACCAAGTGTAAGCTATGTAAAAATTGGAAACATGGGAATGACAACCATCTGACATGTGTAGCTTGCTCTGGTTGCCAATCTACAAACATGTCAGATATACACCTCGTGGACCAAAAGTCAGTGGGCTGCAGTACTGGCGGCGCAAAAGGGTAAGAGGCAGAAGCACACTTTGAGGGATGAAGATGCCATCAGTATACATGTGGACGTCACTTTGATGAATGATTTACTTTTCGACAGGTATAACAATCCACAAGGTTCATCAACCACAAAGCAATCCAAGCTATCACAGTCAGCAGCAGCTCCAGATTCTCCATCACCATCTCATCATGATAAACCTTTCTTGGCAGAAGCAGAAGGCTGATTACCACACAGGTTTAATAACCAATTACCTTTATCACCTGTAATTGGGTGAGATCGAGATCAAAGCAAACCTCCTCAGTTACTGTCTCACACTTCAGAAGTACGGACAGGCTATGTGCATCAAATATCCCTTAACTCATCCCAACTTAATGAACTGGACATCATGCCAACTAAGATGGCCCTGTTCCATCATGGCCAAACCACACGTCATACAGGCACTCATATGTTAGCCTAGCCTGTATAGTACCACACATCATTCAATGCACCCAATGTCCAGCTTAGTGCCTTAGTACACATGGAATGTTGATTCAGATCGTTCTCAAGCCTTTGCAACTTAAAGGGAGCATTTACTTGGAACTGTTTGAAAGTAACAGTATCCCAATTAGGATGTTCCTCGAGCATGGTGAGTCGCCCATTTAGACATTCTTCTCCAGCTACATTGCAGATAGCACATGAGACGTCAGTGTTGCCACATTCGCTCAGAGACGATGAAACCTGCTCTCAAGTTCCCTCGTCTTTGTTAGATCTCACGATGACGAGAGAAGATTCTGCCTTCAAGGCTTCAATTGAGAAAGTCTTCCACTTGTTGCCAATGGAGTTTTGTCCTCCCCCTCTGGTTCCATCAACAGCTTGGCATCAGTTGACTTATTGATCAAGAGAAACGAACCAGCCTTCAGATTACTTCCACAGTTGGGTAGAGTTGCTGACCTTTTGGCCTGCTTACATCAACAATTACAGGACCCGAGTGCCAGCCGACTCATTTTCTTGCAGTGACACCTTCCCTCAAACTTTACTTGGAGGTTCTGTAAGACCCACACTCCAGTTTTTCATCTGGACACCACAGCAGTCAACAGAAATTGCTGCATTGGGGATGGCAAAACCATACTCAGTATGCATGGACTGGAAGTCTTTCAGTGACACAGCAGTTGGTGCGGAATGTTGTGGCAGTGGGTTCTGTGTTGGACTCGGTATTAATAGCTATCTTCCAACAAGCTGAACACAGTTTATCATCTCCCACCCTGAATCCCACAGGACATGCATTAAAAAAAAAAGACATTGTTCTCTTGCCGCGCTTGTCAGATATACTGGTGGGAGAGAGGTTCCAATTCTTTGCAACCAAATTGGAAATTATTTGCCACAACAATCAATGGACTCTGCAAGTTGTTTCAGAGGGACTCGGTATCACCTTCAGCACACCTCCTCCGTTGTCCTGGGTTCCATCAGCTACAGATGTCCCCAACGACCCATTCAAAGCAGCTACTCTGCAGCAAGAAATCAACAACGTTCTCCAGAAAAGGGCAGTAGAAATTATTCGCAATGTAAATTTACTGGGGTTTTATTTGAGACTGTTCCTGGTCCGAAAGGACAATGGCACTCTTCAACCTGTCATAGACTTAGGCGCCCTCGATCATTTAATTGATGCCCCATGGTTCAAGACGGAAACACCAAGATGGGTTTTAAACGTCATTCAGGAGGAAGACTTTGCAATCACTGTGGACTTATGAGATATATATCTACACCTCCCCATAAACAAAGCTTCCAGGAAGTTCCTGTGGTTTAATTACAAAGACATCATTTGCAAGTTCAGGGTGCTTACAAAGACATCATTTGCAAGTTCAGGGTACTCCTGTTCAGACTCAACATCAGCCCCTGGGTCTTCACTCGTCTGATGGACAGAATAATGGCCCATGTCAGGACCACCTCTATGGCAGCAAATTCAAACTACCTGGATGACATTCTGCAAAAACATCAGGTGAGTTATATATTGGAGCAAGAGATGATATCCCTTGTTACTCTCCTTCTCAACTTTGGATTCCATGTTAACAAGGACAAAACTGACCTCATACCTACTCAGCATTTTGTCCATCTCAGTATGGAGTTCACAACACAGGTAAACAGAGTACATCTCCCTCAAGAACCAGCATTGAAAATCAGTACAATATTGGCATCATTGCTTTCATGGGACAGTCTCTCAGCCTGAGAATCCCTTCGCCTACTGGGTTTGCTCAATGTGACAGTGGACCTCATCATGCTAGGTCACCTTTTTATGAGACCATTACAAATGATTCTGTTGTCCAATTTGAGGCCAAGACTTTGCTCCTTGGACCAACCTATAACGATCTCAACACTTATGAGGTTCCATCTCAGAAGATGGCACAACCTAAATTGGCTCATGGCAGGTACAACCTCTTGAAATCACGATCTGCATGGATGCGAGGACAAAGGGCTGGGGTGCGCACCTCCTTCCACCATTCCAGGGGGCCAGTGGAGTTTGGCCCACTCGGGATTGTCTTTTGCATATCAACATCCTTGAGATGAAAGCCATACTGAAGGCATTTCATTGGTGGCAGCAGGAGATACATGGAAAGGGCATCCTCATTCTGTCTGACAACATCCTTAAGATGTGGAGGTGGTGAATTATTTCAGAAGGCAAGGGGGGAGCAGACCTTTACGTCCTTATTTAGGATTTTTTAGGTAATACAAATGGAATGGTCTCCTCATCCCTCGGTTTTCACTCACATAATGTGCCCATTGGGATTGACCAGTGGTGGATCTATTTTGTGACAAGGTGTAATGCAGAACTCCCAACCTTTGTCTCACCAGTCCCGGATCCGAAGGCCTGGGCAGTAAATGCTCTTTCCATTGATTGGAATGGTCTGGATGCATATGCTTACCCGCCAACACCTCTGATTCCACGATTTATCAGTTGTCCTGAAGTACTTTCAGTTCTGACAGGATGTGTTAGTGTCACTCATGACTCCCCCTGCTTTCATTGCCAAGAACAGGTTCCTACTCATGGGAAATCAGACTTTTGTGGTGAAACCCTTGTCTAATCTGGAGACTTCATCTCGGTGTTGTCTACAGGACCTAGTGAGAGCTCTGAAGTGGTACCTGAAAAGGACCAAACTGGTGCATCAAGGAGATCCCGCCTCTTCATACCTCTCAAAGAGGGAAAGGACATATCAGTGCAGGCACTTTCATCCTGGATAAAATGGGCTATCTGCTCTGCATATCGAGAATTAACCCAAGATCAAATGAAATTGCTATGCATCTCAGCCCATGAAGTTAGGGCAGTCACAACAAGTATTACATTCGAGTGAAACTGTTCCCTAGCTGATATTATCCAAGCCGTGGGATGGAGGTCAGAGTCTACTTTCTCCAGCTTTCTTAGCTAAAAAGTTTTAGCCTGGAAGGACTGGATTTGTGAGGTAGTAATAGTTCTCCTAAGTTATTATGATTGGGTAAGTATTATCGAAGAAACATATTTTACTATAAAAAAAATTGGTTTTCCCTGTTTTGTCAAACTGGGTACAAGTACCCAGAAAAACTAACCACCACAAGAGGTAGCATGGTCACTATCTTTTAAGTTTTGGTATCTTGCCTCTGTAATGTAGCAGTTAAGTTAGAATTAAAAAATATTTTTCCTAAATTTCATCCATTTTCTCCAATGTTTGCCTGATTTTATTATGGGTGGATCTCTCTCTACCTCGGGTACAGTTGTGCAATTGATCAAGGAAACATCTACCTTTGATAATTGAAAAATTTAAACTTGAGATTTCATTAAGACTGAAAAGGATAGTTGATTTCTCACAGGCGGTGTAATTTGAAGTCTGTGAAGAAGTATTCTACAATTTACTTCTTTTTTCTTTATCAATCATTGTACACACACACTTCTCATATAAACATTTGCCAGACATACCCCTCTGATTTTATGTAAGCACATTCAGTAACATTGAGTAATTTATTTTTAAATAAAAAGAATTTGAATTTTTTATATTGATTTGCAGCTTATGTAATGAATCCAGTTTATCTCCCTTTCATGGATCATATTTGTCCAATAATTCGTATACAAAATATAGGATTCTATAAAAGTGTTATATTTTAGAAAATTGTCTTATAATAATTATATAATAACTATATTTTAAATACTTTCAACCTTTATTGTTTTGGTTATGGCAACTTTCTGTTCAGTTCTGTGTAACCCGACAGTGCTTCATCAGCTGAGTAAGCTGACTGACAGAAAATTAGAAACTGTGTTAGCGGAAAAGAATGTGAATTTTGTAATTTTATGCCTTGTTTGTTATGCATTGGAGGCATGTTGGACAGATGCAAGGGGAGGAGGAGTCTGTCATTTTGTGTTGGTTCTGTAGTGTATGTTTTTGTTTTTTTTTTGCATTGGAAAAATATTCAAAATGTGTCCTATAATTATCACATATTTTATGAAGAAAAATCCTTTAATTGAATTATATTTCAAGCAAGAAATTCCTATATTTTATGCACCAAAAATGAGCATGCCCTTTGTCACATTCCTATTGCAGTGTGCATCATAATTAATTTAGCTTGGGATGTAATCTACATATCCACATAGGAACCAAATACTTTTTGTATATGTCAAGAAGTTTTAGGAGGAAATTTTATTATTTTGGGTGGAAATTTAATCAATATATATATACTGAATATTACAGCCTGCTCCCAAATTGAAACAATTTCTTTGATATCTTCAAAACAGTCATTACAAGGCAACTATGCTTTTTACACAACTCAAATTTTATTAAGATGCTCTGCGATACTGCTTAGATGTGTTTTTTAAAATATTAAATTATACCTAAATTAAATACATATTTACAAACATATAACAAATCTTCAAGTCAGATTTTAAATGACTGTCAGCTTGTTGCAGAACTGGAATGGATTTGACATCATGCCTTAGAATACTACTGCTTTCACATGTGAAGAGTTTACAAATATGGCAACATCCTGTGATCTGGAAAAGTCGTTGAGTATGGAAAAGAAAGTGAGAAATTATCCCTTACAAGAGAGCTAAAAAGAAGAACTTGGGTCTATATGGATTTTCTACACATTTTACATTTAATAAAACTAGCAGTTCATTTTCCTTTGAACATGGGTCTTACCATCCATAATAAAGCATGGTGAAGTCACATTCCACAAAACAAGGGTATTACCCTCTGATGTGTTAAGTTGTTGCTTGGTTAAACTGAGAGATAATAAACCGAGGTTTATCATGCATTTATCTCAAGTTCTTTCTTTTCTATCGCTTTGTAGGAAGAAATCATCACACAATAATAATAGGTTGAGACAAACATCTTTGTAAAGTCATTTAGAAACAAAACAGAAAAACACATGATAATTTGGTTGTGTTGGAAAATTACTTCTGTGAATTCATTAATATTTGTGGAGTTTCATGATTTTTGTGGGTAAGCTAGATCACAAATTTGAAGTCACAACAAAATATAAAGGAAGTGAGGTCTGTTCCAGTAAAACATACTTGGGTTCCAGGGCTATTACAGTAAAACATACTTGGGTCCCAAGGAAGGCACTTTCAATGTGGATTAGTCACCCATAGGTGTAATTTAGAACTTTGTATTATTTTCATATGGACCCTTTGAGTAATCAGAGTACCCTGAAATATATTTTCTAAAAATCGCCTTCCCTGGGTACCATGTATATTTCAGTGGAAGAGCCCTGAATGTCGGTATAATCTTTTATAGAGATATAGACATCGTCACTCTTTATTTTATCATGCTTTTTTTAACAAAATTACAAATCCATGAAATTAGGTACCAATGAATTTGTATTTTGTAACAAAGCCACGAAATTTGATACCCAGAAATTTAAAGTGATTCACATTACAACCAAATTGGTTGATAGATAGCTAGCTACAAGGAAAGATGATGCAAGACAGAGCATAAAATCTGACACAATTTCAGAAAAGTTAAACAGGGATAAGTTCTCTGTTTTTAATGATTTAAATCAAATTAGTTGAGCTCTTAATAGCTTAAATATCACAAATCAGAAAAAGTTAATCACTTCCAGTCAGGTTTTAGACAAATTTAGAATGTTTAAAAGCAAAGAGATTTACAGATTTCCTAGAAAATAGGTAGTCATTCGTTTTCAGTTACTAAATATTTGTATGTAATCAACTGCTATGACTGAATCAGTGGAGGAATTTGATTTGAAACTTCTAATTGCTTGATTCATGGTGTAAAGTTTCTCAATTATTTCCTTTTCAATAGGACACAGAGGAGTTTCTATCCAGCCTTGTGGTAACTAAAACGGTCCAAGCCAAGATGGACAGATTGGAGGGCATTGTGAATTTCAGTCAACAGAAGGATCCTAACGATATCCTCAATGACTGGTCCTTAAGCATCAACACCCTGATGCAGCTTGTTAACAAGACCACCCATCTTATAACAAAGGAGGAGATGGTCCATAAACTTCATTAACCCGAAAGTTCATATAAATCTTTAAGAATTTGGTCTGTATAGACCTTAGAATATCAACTTGAAAGTCAACAAAAGTATGAAGATTCCTTGTTAACAAATAGAATGAAGAGCATTCTCAATGATTCACAGATTGAACTTAGTTTCTAAATTCTCGTAGCCCTGTTGTCAACATACCATCTTGAGTACAACCTTTATTAAAACTTGATTGGCCATAACTGTGCTCATCAGAAAGGTAAAATTTGAAGATTATAAATTAGCCTAATATTATATACCCAACATGTTTCACAATTTCACTGTTTTCTGAAGATTAAAAGTGTTGTTTCTTCATATGGAGTATTTATGTTCATGGTTTGTTACTAAAGGGTTATGTCCATTTATCTCGCTTATCTCCCAGGGGCCCTTCTTTTCCTTGTGGACTTTGACTTTTGACATTAGCTCTTGTTAACCTTAAACTTGGCACAAAGGAATGTGGCAAGTTATTTTCATTTGTTTTTTAAAGGAAAAACTTAGCTATGGACAGAATGTTTCAGTTTCATTATTATTTGAATTCCATTTTAAGATCAGCAGCTACAATTTGGAAACATACTATAAGAGACCATAGTGTCATGTTCAGTCCATGAATCGCTCCTTTTTTAAAGTCAATATTGCCTCTTTTTTTATTGTATTTTCTTTATAAATTTTCCAGAAAACCTGTTGATGGGACCTCATCATAGAAACTTCGAATTTTTTACCCAAATTTATCAATCTTGGTGTATTTAGTATATGACATTTTTACAGAATGTAAAAGACCTAAGACCTGCATGTTAAAAATATAAATAATATCAGATGGGAATATATGTGATCAATTTTACATGTGGGGGGGGGGGTATAATAATCTTAACATAAATGTGCTACATGCATGTCTATTGTGAACAAAAAAATTAAATTAGGTACAAGAATAGAAGATAGTTCCTCATCAAAGGCTTTAGTGACAAATTGTGAATAATAAATATTCATGATACATTAAAGAATGTGCTATTCTAAGTACAGATTTCGTTTCAAAATGTGTTTATGAAAACCAGACACTTTATCAATCTTTCATCATTGTTCATGAGCATGTTGATAAAATTAAAACAAAAATATCAACAACTTGTCTTCTTATGTATGAGATTAATTAATTTATTAGTAGAGACATTAAGAACATGTATGGCATCAGTGTGTCTTATTTAATCATCCACTCCTTGTTGTTATGTTCCACTTCTTGCGGTAGGGACATCTTGATTTGGTCCTGTCCATCTGTTCGTCATTATGTCTGTCCAGCCCAAGAAGCTTGTTTGTAGTATTGTGCAAAAACCATTTAAGGTAGACAAATGAAGTTTGGCAAAAATTTGTATGCATCTGTAGATTACCTATTTAGATTTCAGGCCATTACAGCAATTTTGAAAAGTTTTGCACATTTTTTAACATTTTTGATGAAAACCTTTGTTAGCATGATTAAGGAAACAGACATGGAACTTTTCCTGTTTTAATCGGAAATCTGGCTTTTTAATGCAGACTGGTTATCCTTTTTTTGGTGGACTTTTTTTTTTTATCTGAATATTTTTCCCTGGATATAATTTGAGTGGTAAAGAAATTAACAAAACACCAAGATACCATATACCGAAAGTTAACCATGTGTGTGGGTATTTTTCATGGTTTCATTATAATAGAATAGACCCCAGGGCTTTTGGGGATGCAGATACCTTTTGGTGCCTACAGAAACTGGTAATCCACCTCCCATCTCTCTTCCCTGAAGGAAAGGTCAAGATATGTACTGAACAGATTAATTCAGATCATCCATCTTACTTTGAACCCAAACAGCGGGTCAATCTGTGGTGGGCATCATTTTTTAAAGCCAACAAAATACCTCTGGATTTGATGAAGTTTGGCTTCTTATCAAGGCATGTCTGAGCATCTTCTCAGGTCCTCGAGTGGAGAGTTCTTTCTCCATTATGAACAACATCATCACTGCCAAATCAAACAGGATGCACTCCAGTACATATAGTGCAATCCAGAAAGTAAAATATCACCTGTTGACCAAGAAGACCACAAGTGTGAAACTGTTTCACAGGCAAGATGTTCTTACAGATCCGAAAGACGAGCCAGTGATATGCCACATGCAAACAGCAAGGTGCAGAAACAAAAGAAGGCTGACTGATGCTCAGAAAAAGAAGATGGAAAAACTGAAGTCATTTGATCCTCCAGCTATCACTAAAAAGACTAAATCAAATGTACTTATTCTGGCAGAGAAAGTAAAGTCAAGACTTTAAAAGAGTGCACTAAAAAATTTAATGCCAAAGAAAGAATCCAGTGCTGAAAATTCCCAGTCAGAAAAAAGACATGATTCACCTTTGGTAGCAGGACCTAAGCAAAAATCAGCTGCAAATTCTTTCCCACCTTCCAAGAGGAGGCAGATAGATGTATATTGATACAATAGCTATATTCATGTACATAAATGAACAGTTTTCAAGTTAATAAATGATGATAATAGTTAATAATCTTTTCTTACATGTTTTGATGATTTTGAAAGTGTTGTGCATGTTTTCCGTTACTTGTGAAATTGCGCACTTTACACGTGCCCTACAGATGCATGGAAGATTTTCAGGTGGTTTTTTTTAAGGCTGGTTCCATCCCTGATATGTATTACAATGATCTGATTAGATTTGAAGCTATTACAGCAATCTTTAGCTCAGCTAGTCATAGATGTGATGGCCTGTTATTAGTTGTGCATTAACACAAGTTTGTTATCTTTACTCCTCCTAAACTACTGGGATGATGTCTAGTTGGTCGTCAATAAAAAGGGTGCCCATCAGATTTCAAATATGACCCCCGTGGTGTCCATCTTGAAAATCTTATTACTACTCTTCTAAATGGATGATCATATCAATATGGGGTTATGACTGAAAGTCTTTTTATAATGTCTAATTGGTCCTAAATAAACATGGTGCTGATCTGACATACAACATGTCCACCATGGTAGCCATCTTAAAAATCTTATTGCTACTTATCATTGGAATGGTCATATCAACATGGGGTTTCACAAAAAGATTTCTTAAAATGTCTATTTGGTATTAAATGAAACTAGAGCTGATCTAACCTTCTTATGATATCAAGTTAGTGCTAAATGAAATGGTTATGATTAGACCTTTAGTGTGGATATATCTTGAAAATCTTGTTTTTGCTACTCCTCCAGAATGGATAGTCATAGCATCATGAGATTTTCACTATAAGACTTATTGTGCTGTGTAGTTGGTCCTAAATGAAAAATATGCCAATCAGACCTCCAATATGGCCACAGTGGTAACCATCTTAAAAATCTTGTTATTGCTATTTCTCATCTACAGATGGTCATATAGACATTGGGTTTTCACCAAAAGACTTGTTATGGTATCTAGTTGGTCCCTTAAGAATGCCGCAGTAGATCAGTTGGTAGAGTGTTGAACTGGTAAATCAAATGTTTGATACATGCCAAGGTCGGCTACCTCTGTGTGACCTTGGGAAAGGCACTTAGTTTCTATTTCCTTAGCATGACATAGCCAGTAATGTGCTCAAAGTGTCCTAATAATAATCAACTAACTAACCTTAATGAAAATGGTGCTGATTTCCAACATGGTGGCCATGGTAAACATCTGGAAAATCTTGTTACCACTACTCATGAAGGCATGGTTGTATTGACATGGGTTTCTTGCTAAAACATTTGTCACTATGTCTGGTTGCTCCTAAAATGAAAATTATGCTTATGTGACCTCCCAAAATGTGCAAAAACCTCATTACAACTATTTCTTCTAAACTGATGGCTATACAGAGATTTCTTATGGTATGGTCCCGTGGTCTTCAACAATTGCAATTTTCAGCTTCTTCTCCAAAACCGTTAGACCAGTTTCAAACAAACTTGGAACAGAGCATCTTGGCATAAAGGCCTTCAAAGTTTATACAAATTATGCTGATATGCCATTAAATATGGCTGCCATTACTAAAATTAGTAAAACCTTAAAATGACTTCTCCAAAACTGCTGAACAAATGATTCTGATCCACTATAAAATATGTCCACCATTACCAAAAATAGAAAATCCTGTTTTTCCATCAACAATTTCTATTTTCAGCTTCTCAAAAGCCTTCTGAGCAATTTTAGCCAAATTTGGCACAGAGCATCCTGGCATAAAGGCCTCTCAATTTGTACAAATGCTGATCTGCCATCAAATTCAGCCACTATTACTAGAAATATGTAATCCTATAAATGACTTCTCCAAAACCACTGAACATAATTTAATTAAATTTGATAGAAAGCATCCTGGCATAAAGACCTTTCAGATTTGAAACCCCAAAATGCCTATACACCATCAAATATAGCTGTTGTTACTAAAAATACAAAAAACCTGTAAATTACTTCTCTAAAACTGCTGAATACACTTTTACCAAACTTGACAAAGACACCCAGGCATGAAGACCTTTTAAGTTTATACAAATGATGCTGATCTGCCATCAAATATGGCTGCTGTAACTGAAAATAGAAGAACCTTTAAACAACTTAAAAACCACAACAGAATTCAATCAAATCTGACTGAAAGCATCCTGGCTCAAAGACCTTTCAAGTTTTTAAAAATGATGCCATATGATCATCAAATATGGCCACTCTTATTAAAAATGGAAAAAGCCTTTAAATGACTTCTTCAAAACTTAAAAAAAAATATAACAAATACTGATCTGAGTTAGACCAACTTTGACACAAAAGATCCTGGCATCGGGCCCTTCAATATTGGACAAATTATGCTGATGTGCAAGCAAGTATGGATGAAGATACAAAAGCTAAAGAAACCTTAAAACATTTGTTTTCATAAAATATGGAACCAACAGTACTCAAGAAATTTCAACAGAAAGCATCCAACTGGCCCAGATTTTTTGGGCCAACTGTTTAATTCAGCTGTTGGGTGGATGTCAGTCTGGTGGGTGACCCAGGCCTCATTTTTAAACCTCTTCTTCTAATATATTGTACTTCTGAATGAAGTGTTGTATTGACATGGGAGTTTTCACAAAAACACTGCAGCGATATGCAACTGGTCTAAATGAAAATGGTACTCGTCTGATGGCCAATATGGCACCATAGTGACAATGTTGACAATCTTGTTATTGCAACCCCTTTTGCACAAATGGTGGCAATGATATGGGTTTTCACTAAAACACTTCATGCTATATGTAATTGGTTCTAAATGAAAATGATGCAGATCTTATCACCAACATATCCAAAAAAATTTTAAGTGGTTTGAAAAACAGCTGAATAATTTACCTTGGGGTCAAATCAAAGGTCATTGCTTGAATTTTGTTTACTTCATTGAGCTAATAAACACAGTGACTTGTACAAATGAATTTTGGTTCAACTTGACATTTATTTGCATTCCCATAAACAAGTTGACAGTGAGCACGCTGACATTGATTTTAAGGTCAAAGGCCTTCAATGGTGGGGTTATTAAATGTACTGGCTTGTAAGCATGATAACAAAAACCAGTATGAATAGATTTTTATCAAACCCTGTTGGCGAATAGATCTGAAGAATACCTTGAATGATGCCAGTTCAAAAACTTGGCTGTTTTAAGAAGAAATAATTATATTTATAACAAAAATAATATTTACTGTTTAAAGAAGAAATAATTATATTTATAACAAAAATAATATTTAATGAAACTTAGCTTATGTGTATACCTCGACATTTGTCTGAAACAATGAAGTACAGTGATTTTCTATCCACATCAGGTTCAAAGTCAAAGGCTGTGACAAATAATTTTGAGTTGCACTTACAGGTATCATGTGAACATGTAACAAACATATAAGAAAATATCTTTTTTAGCAAATTTGGTATGTTGGAGTTTCCCAAGAATATTGGAGATGGTTTCAATACCCAGCAGTTACAAAGGTCTTATTCACTTTTATTTCATCAGACCTTAGGCCAGGTGAGCTTATAGTATGGTCCTTCATGGTTCATCCTTTGTGTATCCTTTTGTTTGCAACTTCTTAAAAACTGCTTGACGAATTTAAACATGATTTTACAGTGAGCATGATGGCATCAAGGTCTTACTAATTTTTTCAGTTGAATCCAATCCACCATCAGATATAGCCACCATTACTAAAAATAGAAAAAAAAATAGAAAAACCTTGAATTTTACCAAATTCTTCAGAAAGCATTCTGGCACGAATCCCTTTCAAATGTTTACAAATGATGCAGATCTGCTGGTAAATTTGGCCTCCAATGCTAAAAATATAAAAACATATAAATGACTTCTCAAAAATTGCTGAACAGAATTTGACCACATTTAACAAAGCATTTTGGCATCAATCCATTTAAATTTGTACAACTGATACCCATTTGCCAGCAAATATGTCTGCCATTACTAAAAACAGAAAAACCTTTTAATGACCTCACAAACTTCATCAATGACTTGGCCATTGTTCACTATGATAAGTTTACTAAAAATATTTAAAAAAACTTTAAATGAATTTATTCTCAAATTTCACAGAAAGCATCCTAGCATCTATTCAAATTTGCACAAATGTTGCTGATTTGACATCCAATATGGCTGCCACTTACGAATAAAAATATCAATGAAGACCTTGCAATGTCAGAAATCATCACACTAACCCAGATTTCTTGGCCAGCTGCCTTTGCATTTGGCTTCTAAGTAGATGACAGCCAGGTGAGTGATCTTAGGCCCATTTGGACCTTTTGTTGGCTAACTTTTGAAACTTAAAAAAAAAACAAAAAAACTTTTGTAGCAAGATTAAACAAAATCCACTTGAAAAGACAAATGAAATTTGTTGGACATGTTTGCCTGCATATGCAGATGACCTGATTAGTATCTTAACTGGTCCTAGATGAAAATGTTGCCAATCTGACCTCCAGTAGTGGCCATCTTTAGAATCTTGTTATTATTACTTACTGTAACCTTGGCCTTGAGGCTGGGCCATGGCTGTGATACATGACACCATCTAGTCATGGTATATATTTAGGCAAAGTTTAATGAAAATCTCCAAATATTACAAAGTTACAGTCCAGAAAAGCAAATGTTAATGGATGGATGGACAGGTGGACAATGCTATAACATAATATGTAAACAATACATTTAAGACTGGCATATAAAAATGCATTAGATGCAGTTACAGTATGCACACATATTGATTGCACTACTTCTTGTGGTGTATGAATTTTCTTGGATTTCTTTGTTGATACAAACCACAAATTAAAAAACCCAACAAATAATTATCCTTTCGTAGAAACAATAGGGCTTCTGGTTCAGTTCATGAATTTAACAGAACAGAACACAAACTTTATTTAGCATTAAATTTAGCATTAAATTGTAAGTACTGACAAAACTATTATTTATCACAAAAAGACAAAAATTGATACCTTTGAAAATAAAATCATAGTACATGAAAGAGATGTGCTTAGATTTAATATATCATGCAGATGTACATCAACATTTGGAGGCAGTGATGGGATCCCCATATGTGTGATACTGGCCAAGTGTTTGATTTTCAGTCTTGTTAAGTCTTTATGTTAAGTTTTGCTGGAAACACTGGAACTTGTTGCTGAAAAGCAGCAGAAAATGTCCCAAAAACTGATTGGGGTGTTCAGCTTAGCACAGATGGTAGAGTGCTCAGAGTTAGGGAGGTTCGATCCTTACTCTATGTACATTTCTCCCCTTGGATGTGATCATGTTTTGAAAGATGAAAATGGATAACAAATATAGTTAACTCAATAAGTCACAAGTACCGTCTATACTCGCGTATAAGCCGATACCAACTGCAAACTGCATAGACCCAGATCTGCCATCATATAATGTGCCAGCAGATCTGGGTCTAAGGAGTTTGTAAGGACTGATCAGTAGAACAAACAACATAGACCCTGATCTGCCAATGCATTATGCAACAGCAGATCAGAGTCTATGTTGTTTGCATTTAGAATCGGTTTGTACCCGAGTATATATGGCAATTTCTATGAATTTTGTCTCATGCCAGTGGTTGAAATATATGAAGTACTAAAGCAATATCAAACTGTGACTTTGAAGGTACGGTCATGAATATAATGAATAGATACCCCTCTTGTGCCAAATGACATAATATACATGTGAAAAGTTTAATTCTATTAATGAAAATAGCATTTTTTTAAGAAAAAAAAGACAAGCATATGCCATCTACAGCAGACATAAATAAGCACATCAACTATGACCTTGACCTTTGAGTAAAACCATTATGATGAAACCTAAGAGTTCACATTTTAAGGATTTTGCATAGATTGCAAGTGATAACTGATATAAAGATGCTTGCCTACAAATAGATATACTTGAACATAAATTAGTTTCTACTGTGACCCTAACTTTGAAAGTGGAATTAGATATTTATTTTCCCCAATGTGGTACATAATCTTGTGCACCAAGTTTCATCATTTGGTCTCAATTAGCTGCAGAGCTACTGAGCAAACACAAATTATGTCATTGAACTTTGACCGTAATCTTAATTAATGGTAGAACTATAAATGTGGTGTGTGACATTCCTTATGATGATTCACAAAATATATCGTACTCATCAGTCAATCATCACAGATTAACACCAGCTTTCTGATGTCAAGGGTGTATATGAGTCCAAGGGGGCAAAGACCATGCGGTGCAAAACCCCCTTGATCTCACAAAACCTGTGTTTATCTAGGAAAATTTATACCTGATGGGTATGACTCAGTTCTTTTGTAATATACTTGACAATGATTTTGTCACATTTAGCACTCAAAATAAAGGGGTGAGGGTTTTCTAGATTTATATTCAATTTCCATGGCATGTCATGTTCCCCATAGAAGCTTCATGTTTCTATTCAAAGTAGCCAATCTGGCCTGGAGATCATACAACTCGGAGTTTGAATTAGAGATTGAGTTTTCACTCGAAGCCAATCAAAAGTGTTATTAAAAAAGTTAAGCCCTTTCTGACTGGCCGACACAAAATCACAAGTTCAAATTCAAGCTCGGAAGCTTTGTGATCTCCAGACCAGAACTGTTAAAGTTAGCATGTGCTTTCAAAGTTAGAAGTGTATTGTGATGAACAAATGCTGTCAGTTTGGCATAAAAATAAGTTATTTTATTGTAGCTTTGCTATGAACCAAATGGTAAACAAGCAGATGTCACTTGTTTTTCATTGTTACTGTGTTTTGAAGAGGAAAGGCTAGGTAAATAATTATGATAATAGTAAAAGGTACATTTCAAGACGCTAATGATCAAATAGAACACTAAAAATCGAGTGAGGCCTCATCAATAAAAAGCAGCATATAAAATCTGGGTCCAACATTCAGCGGCCATCACACCATTAAACAATGACATTGGATACTGATAATCAAATTCTGCTGAATTTATATCAGTATAGAGCTGCATATACAATTTTCTTGAAATACAATCAAAATTAATGGAATTATTGTGTGGAAACAAAAGTGGATGGGTTCAACAATCGGGGGGGGGGGGGGGGCCCACAGCTCCACTAAATGAAAATACATATATGATGCAAATTTAATGCTGATACAATCAAGGGCCATAATTCCATTAAAAGATGATATTGCATGATGAACATGTACCTAAGCAACACTGACAATCAAACTCGGTGAAAGGTCTCATTAATATCAAGCTATTAAATTTGTTTAAAATGAAAAAAGGAATCGTAATGAAGAAACAAAAGTGGTTGGGTCAGACAATCAGGGGCTGTAACTCTGCTAAATCATGTAGAATGATGACAATTGAATTCAGCTGAGGTCTCATTAATATCAAGCTGCATACCAAATTTGGTTGAAATCCAATTAAAACTAGATGAAATGATCAGCAATTTGTTCACATAAATATACCCTCACCTCTCTCATATACCACCTCTACCCCATGATGGAGACAAGTCAATATTCAGAACAAGAGCATAACTCTTCTGACAATAGTGCGAGTACAATTAATGATCAATATGCAAATCTTCTGATGATGACAATAATATGTACAAAGTTTCATAGCAATCCAATGAAAACTGCACGAGTAGTTTCATTCACAAAATGTTATATATATTGCATCCATCTGTAAGTAAAAAAGGGTAAGAACTCTTGCAAAAATAACAGGAGCATAAAGATTTGTCAATATGCGCATCTTCAGATGATGACCATAATATGTACCAAGGTACCAAGTTTACAGTGTGACAGTTATCCATCAAAACGGGGGGGGGGGGGGGGGGGGGGGACAGTTGCATTCTCAAGATTTTGTCATGCACTGCATTTAGCTACAAGATAAAAAGAGTAATAACTCTATAAAAAAACTGTTGGAGGACAGTAATTTGGTCATATGTGCATCTTCAAATGGTGGCCATAACATGTACAAAGTTTTATGGCAATTCACTGAAAACAGACGAGTTGTGTTCACAAGATTCTGTCATAAACTACATCGGGCTCCAAATCAAGGACTATAACTAACAAAAGTAGCAGGAGCACAGTGATTTGTTGATATGCACATCTTCAGATCATCATAGCAATTCGCAAGTCTCATTGCAATCTATTGAAATATGTGAAACTAGTTATGTTCACAAGATTGTCATACACTGCATTCAGCTGCAAGTCAAAATTGGCAATAACTCAAACAAAAATTGCGAGAGCTCAGTGATTTATTGAAATGTGTATCTTCAGGTGATGACAGTATTTGCAGAGGTTTCATGGCAGTCAGTCTTCAACTAGTTGCACAAGACTCGTATTCAGAACATGAGCATAACCTATAAGACAAGGGCAATAACTCCAATAAAAATTGAGGAAATAAAGTAATTGGTTGATATGCAAAACTTTTGATCACAACCATAACATTAATAGCTTCATGGCAATCTACTGCAATCTGTGAGACTAGTTATGTTCACAAGATTTTGTCATACACTGCATTCAGCTGCAAGTCAAGAAAGGGCAATAACTCCAGCAAATTGTGGGAGCAAAGTAAATTGTTGAGATGCAAATCTTCAGATGATGATCATAACATTTACCAAGTTTAATGACAATGCATCAAGAACTGCAGGACTATCTGCACTAACAAGATGAAGCTACAAGACAAAAAGGGCAATAACGAGATATAAATATTGAAGAAGCAAAGTAATTTGTCCATATGTACAACTTCTGATCATGACCATAACATTTACAAAGTTCATGGTGATCAATTGAAATTGTGAGACTAGTTGCATTCACAAGATTTTGTCATACACTGCATTCAGCTGTAAGTCAAAAAGGGCAATAACTCATCAATTTGTCAATATGTGCAATCTTCAGAGATGATGACCATAATATTTATAAAGTTTCATCGCAATCCAACAAAAACTGGGACTAGTTGTGTTCACAAGATTGTGTGATGGACAGATGGACACAAGGATTCCTATATACCCACTCCTCTACAGAGGCTTGGGTACAATTAATTGAGTTACTGTGTAGAAATTGGAGTGACTGGGTCCAAAAACCAGAAGCTGTAACACTGCTAAATAATGATAAAAACTGCTGATAATCAACCTCAGCCAAGGTCTTATCAATATCAAACTGTCTACCAAATTTGGTTGAAATCTGATCATAAAGGAGTTGTGCAGAAATGAAAACAAGTCCATCAATCAGGGGCTTTAACTCTGCTAAATGATTATATAGAATGCTGATAATCAATCTCAGCCAAGGCCTTTACAGTATCAAGCTGCCTGTAAAATATGGTAGAAATCCAATAATCAAGGAGGTTATTGTGCAGAAATGAAAATGAGTGGATCTGAGAAATGAAGGGCTATAATTTTTGCTAACTAATGCAGTATTCTAATCATCAAACTCGACCAAGGCCTCGAGAACTAAAACTGCATACCAAATTTAGTTCAAATTGAATAATAATTAAGGAAGTTATTATGCAGAAACAAAAGTGGGTGAGTCTATCAGAGGGCTATACCTCTGCTAAACAAGGATGCAGAACACAGACAATCAAATTCAGTCAAGGTGTGATAAAAATTAATCTGCATACCAACTTGGTTGAAATTGAATAATAATTAAGGAAGTTGAAGAAAAAAACAAATGGGTGGGTCTGACATAATCAGGGGCTATAACTCTGATGCAGAATGTTGCCAATCAATTCAGCAAAAGACTCATCAATATCAAACAGCATACCAAATTTGGTTGAAATCCAATAATAAAGGGTCTTGTGCAAAAAAGAAAGTGGGTGGGTCTGACAATCAGGGGCTATAACTCTGCTAAACTATCCTGTTGATTGCTGACAATTCAATTCAAAGTTTCATCAGTATAAAGCAGCATAACATATTTGGTTGATATCCAATAATAATCAAGGGAGTTATTGTGCAGAAAAGAAAGTGGGTGGGTCTGACAATCAGGGGATATAACTCTGCTCAATGATCACATTGAAGGCTGACAGATGAACTTGGCCAAGGTCTCATTTTATAAAGGAGTATACCAAATTCAGGTGAAATCCAGTAATATTTAAGGGAGTTGTTGTGCAGACCTGCCAACCTTCCAGACAGTGTAGGGAGGTTTTTGAGACTCAAAAAGTGTTTTGTGCTCCCAAGGGGGAGGGAGTTAGTGCATGTAACCCAAGCAAGCGATGGCGTACAATTGAGAATAACTTATCTGATCATATAAGCCTGTAGAAAATGACTGGAAATTCTAATATGGATAAAAATAAAATAAAATGTATGTTTTCTTTGAAGCATTTAATAGACTTCCAGACAAAATAGCTGGTAGACTTAACACCATCATATATCATCAACATACATACACATACACACACACACATTATCACAACCACACAGACATTAAATAAAAAAATGCACAAAGTTTCTGTCTTTAAAGTTCATTTGACAGTGGAATACTATTATTAACTTGTAGTTGCTGACTTTACTGCTCTCAATAGTTCATTGGAGGATGTGAAGAAGATGTAAGTGTCATTAGAGTTTGTCTTTGCTCTCATTAGAGACTGGAGAGTACTGCTGTTCAAACTTCCCTGAAGATCTCATTGAATTTTCTGAGCATTAAAAATGCTCTTTCTGCATCTGCTCCAATGCAGGGTTGCTATGTTGATGAAGGTCATATGCATTACTTCAGAATGACTAATGTTGATATGGTATTTGGAGTATGTGAAAAGTATAAAATGCTCCCCTTTGCTGCTGTGCTTCACAAAGTCAAACTCCATCAACCAGAAGTTCTGAAATTTAATTTTGTTGGGCTTTGCTCACTTCACTGATGGCTCATCATTCATGAATCACACCCGTGTTTTGACATTTGCCTTAAAAATTAATCACACTTCCACACTGTGAGCTTCACCATAACAACTACAAAAATAATCACATTTTGCATTTTATGTATGAAAACCTTGCCACTGATCATGAACTAGCCATTATCTTTAATAAAGATGGCTTAAACATCTGTATTCAAGGCAACAAAGCATCATAACTTTTGTTTCATCAACACACATCTCTGATATGCTGAACTTCAAATGAATTGGGTTCTTCCACTTTGTGTACTTTACTTATGCAAATTAGCCCCATGGGTCCTCCCACAGCAGTGCTCAAAGGAATAGCAAACACAAAATCACCATAACTATTGTCAGGCAATTAAGTAATCTGATGCTTTTTTTTTCTTCTTCTCCGACTGCCTTTACCTTTTAGTTAACTGTATAAACTGACCAGTGGTGATAGTATTTCATGAGCATTATGTGTAAAGCTATGCAAATCATGACTGTTTACTGTTTATACAGGCTAGAGGTTATGGGTATATATTGTGGCATCAAGAAAGGTCTTTCTCTCTCTTTCTTTAAAAATGATTTACTGGAAATTGTGTTTTTATAAACATGACTGTGTCGGGTGGTTTGTGAGTAAAAAATTGTTTTTCATGTGACATGTCGTGATCTCGCACTTATGTCTCTGTGATTTGTTGCATATGGGGGATGCAACTCTCCAATGATGGGTTTGATACTCCGAAGCTTGCTTATGGAGTCTTCATTCCAAATATTTTGCCAAGTATATAGAACATACCAATTTATATTATATTTCAAGTCAGTATATGGAATTTTCCAATCGGAAATGGGTGACTGCAGGACAACATGGCTGCTTTATCTGCCCTTTCATTTCCTTTAATACCAATGCGACCAGACAGCAACAATACAGAATACTTTTTTCCAGATTGTATTAGTAAATCATGCTTCTAAAAGATTTGGGATATTCCAGGTTGTTAAATTTAAGGTTTTGCAAGACTTTTAGTGTAGAAAGAGAACCAAAAAGATGAGGAAATTTGTTTTTTGAGAGGTTTCAATGTAGTTAAAACATTTAGTACGGCTGTAATTTTTGCATTCAAAATGGAGGTTTTATTCAGTAACCAGTTGGAGATGGATGGTGTCATGGGGTATTGCAGTGGCAGTTGCAGCCTTGTCTTCATCTTTTGAACCGTCTGTATACAGGGATGTATGGCCATGATAGGTGGCTCTGATTTCATCAAATTTACTCTGAAAAAAGAGAGGATTTGTTGAGGACTTGTTTAAACTGGCAAATTATCAAGTATTATTATGGGGTTTTGATATTAGTGAGAATTTTGCTGCTTTTAGATGAGGATGAATTTATATGCCAAAAGGTGGAATAAAATTTGGTTTCTCAGTGTACGAGGTTTAGTATTATTGGCCTAAAAATTACATCATATGTGGGATTAAATGGATTAGAGGATAGTTTGGTAGTATACCAAAGAGCTAATTCCATTTGTCGGAGATTAAGTGATGGTTCATTTGCCTCAACATAGAGGCTTTCTAAAGAAGCAGTTCTAAATGTATCCAAACAAAGTCTAAGTCCCTGATTGTGTATTAGATTAAGCATTCGTAGATTTACAAGCAACTATAAACAGGAATTCTGCAGAATGCTGTGTCTTGCCTGCTCTGCCATGGCATTATCAAGAAACCTTGCATAGTCACTAGAACAAGAAAAGTTGACATAACCAGTAGGTCAATGAGGTGATTCATATTCTTAATATAAATACATACATTAAATTTCTTGACTGTAAACACACGACAGTGTCTAAGGAACTGAGATAAATTCAAAAACTTAACATAATTGCTGAAATGTGAAAAGTCACTGTGACCTACTTTTGCCTGTAGTGAGTAGTACCCTCCAAGATGAATACACCAATGAAGTTTCAGGACTACATACAAAGGTGTCAGATAAGCTGAGCTGCATGCAAAAACTTAATATAATTCCTAGAGCATGAAAGTAGGTCACTATCATCTACTTTTGCCTTTGGTGGGTATTACCCTACAAAATTAATATACCCATCAAGTTTCATGACTGAACATACAACAGGTCAGAGAAACTGAGCTGCATGCAAAAACCGAATATAATTCCTGGAGCATGAAAGAAGGTCACTATGATCTACTTTTGCCTTTGGTGGGTATTACCCTACAAAATGAATATACCCATAAAGTTTCATAGCTACATAAAATGGTGTCAGAGAAACTAAGCTAAATTCAAAAACTATGATGACACCTACAAACAATGCCGTTTAAAAAGTTATCCCTATGTCTTGCTTATACTTTGCAATCAAGACAAAAAATGATGGAAAGGACAGAAATACAAGCACCATATTCCACACACTTTGTTTCTGAATGGAAGGGAATAACAAAAGAGCATGCAAACTTTAAGCATCTGAAATTGCTTACCATATATACTCGCGTATAAGCCAATTCCAAATGCAAACTGCATAGACCCAGATCTGCCGTTGCATAATGCACTGACAAATCTGGGTCTATGCAGTTTGTAAGGACTATGTAGTTTGTAAGGACTAATCAGTAGAAGAAACAGCATAGACCCTGATCTGCCAGTGCATTATGCGATGGCAGATCAGGGTCTATGTTTTTTGCACTTGGACCACGCTTGTATGTGAGTATATACGGTACATGATCATCTGATAATTGGTAATTTTTTCTTGCTTCTTTGGAGGAAAGAAAGAAAAGTCAAGACAGAATTCAATCAAGTGATTTTATTGATAAAAATTTAAGTTCATAGAAACATGAACAATTGGATTCGAATTAAAAGGCACTTTCTAACACTTACTAAAAATAACACTGCTTAGACGACAAATTGCACCAGAAAAAAAGCAGTCTGTGCAATTATATAACCATGTAAAAAAAAAATTGATTATGCATGTTATGTTTGTGCTACAATTGGATGAACTAAAATATAGAAGAAAAAACAAAACAACGGAGACCCGTTTTTCACTGCTTGACAACCATATATACTCATTTATAAGTCAGATCCAACTGCAAACTACATAGACCCAGATCTGCCATTGCTTAATGCACCTAACAGATCTGAGTCTATGCAGTTTGTTAGGAATAATCAGTAGAACAAACAACATAGATCCTGATCTGCCAGTGCATTATGTGAAGGCAGATCAGGGTCTATGTTCTTTGTACATGTAGTTGGACCAAACTTATAAGCAAGTATATATGGTATTTCATATACCCATCAGAAAAGAGTATTCATCCATGTAATTAAATTGGTGTGAAAAGGGTTTGGTCAAGAACTGAAGCTGATTTGAAATTGGATAGTACAATTGGCAAGTCAACATTTTTTGTCAGGGCTTGGAAAATTCTGAAATGTTAGATTTGCCTATAATAACTGCAAATGTAATACAAATGCATCAAAATCTTATCTTTTTACCCTTTTTCCTATATAAGACTTTGGGTAAGTTCCCCAATATTTTACTTTTCTAGTAATACTGCCAACTAGTCCCTGGTTGCAGGAGAAGATTTTTCCAGCCTTATCATGGTATACACTAGTAGCTATGTTTTCTTCAGCATATTAAAAAAAAATGAACTTAAAAGGTATTTAAGTAGACAAGTACATTTGATAAACTACAAAATACAAATATTAGGTACATTGCACATGTATTTCTATGAAATTATTAATCAGAAAAGTTAACTCTGAGAGTTATTGATAAACACAAGTTATATTTTGAATGATGGAAATATTCAACATTAAGATGTGTACAGGTGGACTATATTGTGTATTACAAATTTTTTGGCACAGCTGTTGATTCTCAAGTATAATACATAAACATGAATCACATTATGAGCACTAAATGTTGCTAATACACATGCTTAATTAAAGTATTGAGAATACAGATAGCTTGGAGGGTTCAGGTAATACTACATTAAACAGGCTAAAAGGGATGAACATAACTTGTGAGATATTGCCAATCATGTTACTTTTTTAAGATCATAAGCAAATATCAATATCCCTTTAAATACGTGTAATCAATTTTAAAAGTCTTTTCTTATGTTTTTTTAAACAGAGAATTGATTTAAAAAATTCATACAATATTTTGAGAAACATATTTAAGCAATTACCTTTGGTGCAAATTTTCGATTCAAATGATTCTGTTTGCATCAAGGGCTGCAAAGAAGATATGAAACTATATCAAGGGAGGTAACCACTCTAATGTCCCATTACAGATCTTGACTGGCCTTTCAACGTCAAAAAGCCAAAAGAGCTTTAGATAAAAAGTGCCTTGCTATTAGGAACACAAACTATTGTTAGTAACAGGGAATAGATTATATGCCATCAGCTTAGAAGGTATGTTCATCCCTCCAAGTAAAAAAATCCTAAAATCTGTCAATTTATTGAGTAATTATGCTCTTTGGTACGAATTTCCATTTTATCATATAATTCTACAAAAAGCTGAAATATGAAGCAAAGAAAAATATGATGCTGAATATTATCATCATGAACTTCCATGTAAACATTCAATATTATTCTAACCATTCATTTTGGAACTGAAGGCACAAAGTCTTGGATATTCAATCTACATTACAGGTAGCATCACATTTTTAAGAATGTTTCAGAGCACATGTAAAAATACTTTTACAGTGGTCCCCCTCTTATAAGGCCACCCCTTCTGCAGCAGGAAAGTGGCCTTATAAGAGGGGTGGCCTTTATAGAGGGGGATCACACAGTTGTGAGTAGTAACTACATATAAAGTATAAAAGGTGTAACTAATTTTTAAATATTTAATATTTTCATTTAAAAATCACAGGAATATTAGGTTATGGACTTAATGTGATAAAACTAATATCAATGTTATTTAAAAAAAAAAAAAGAATAATCATGAATCGTGGTGCAAAACCACCTTGTCGGTAAATTACGGGCACAAACATTTGGTTGTAACTATCACTGCATGTCCGTCGATTCCGTCTTCCCATTCACTGCAGTTGAATGTATATTGACAATGTTTATTTTAATCTTTCTGACATAAAATTTCTCAGTAGTGATCAAAGGACTCTCCCTCTTTTCGTTTAGTCTAATTGCTTTCACTTTTCGTTCTGAATTGAGAATGTCTGGCGACATTTTGCGACAACTTATTCCTTCGTGAGCAATATGTAGTTATCACACGAGATGCAGTGTTTACAAAGTGAGTTTGTTGATCGACTTTTTTTTTCTCCCTCCAGTAGTGTACCTGGTTAAGTACATTTAATAATCTATGAGAAGGAAGCCAGAAAGGCTAACATACTATTTTACTGACTTGAGCTGAACAATGCTGTGCTTCTCAGCAGTTAGCTTTTGTCATCTTGATAATTATCGGTGGTAATAATAGCCAGTAATTATCAAAGTGACAAAAGCTAACCTCTAAGGAACACATGGCAGTAAGGATAATTGGATTACTTACCTCTTTGTGTGGATTAAAGTTACTTTATCGGCATGTTGGAACAAATGTCAATGTGTGGAGTTGAGAAATTAACAAATATTTGCTAGATTTTAATCTGTAAACAAAAATTATGTGTCCGCTCACGAGGGGTACATTTGACTGTTTTTGCACTAAAATGCTGGCTGCTGGTCGGGTTAGAGAGGTGGCTGTCCTTGAGAACAGACACTCGTTGGTGCCAAGGGATTGTGGCCCTATTAAGCGGGTGGCCGCTGGTCGGGGGGGGGGGGCGTTCAAGAGGGGGACCACTGTAACATATTAATCTTAAACAAGAGGAAAAAAGGAACTAATGATTCTTCATAAAACCCTATGTACAAATAATCTATATATTACACTATACAAACATTACCAACAAAAATCTATATAAAAAAAACAAAGTAAAAAAAAAAAAAAAGACCCCAGCTAAGAGACTGATGCTCTACTGGCCAAAAGGTATTTGCAGGAGTTCATGAAAAAACCTCATTTATTCTCTCCTTTGTTTTTTTTTTTTTGAATGGCTCAGTATTTAAGCAGTCTCTGATATTCTTTGGTAACAAAAATATATTTTTATATGTTCAAGTTATCATATCAAAAATCTATGTCATGGTCTTTGACCCTGAACCTGATACCATGAATATATAGATCACTGAACTTGTCTCAGACAGTATCCAGATATACCCACATGCTAAGTTTGGTTAAGTACATAATTTTTGTTTTTCCCTGAAAAACCTAGAGTTATTGAAATGGCATCAATGAAGGTATTCTTCAGATATATCCACTAACTGGGTTTCATTAAAATCCATTCATACTTGTTGGTGTTATAATGCTCACAACCCATTAAAGATAAAAACTGAAGTCAAGACCTTTGGCCTTGAAATCAATGTCAGAGTGCTGACTAGCAACTGGTTTATTGAAAAACAACGAAATACAAAGTCTGGTCAAAATTCATTTGAATATATACAGGTCAATGTGTTCAAAACATCAATAAAGGAAAAACAAAATGAAAGCAGTGACCTCTGACTTGACCCCAAGTAGGTCTGTTTTCCAAATTTGTTCACAATAGCACATAGATGCTGAAGTATTATAGTGAAAACCCCATACATCAAAGCCACCAATTATTACAGAGTAGTGATAATGCTATTTTAGAGATGGCCTCTATGCTTGCCATGTTGGAGGTCAGATCCTCACCATTTTCTTTCATCACCAGCCACATATTTTGTTGTATAATAGTCTTTAACTGAAAACCAAATGTCAATATGCCCATCTGTTCAGGAGAAGTAACCATAAATATTTTTAAGATGATTGTCAAGGCAGCCAATTTTGCATGTTAACTCAGTGTCATTTAAATACAGGATCAACTACTAATTGCAAGAAGTGTTTCAGTGAAAACTCCATGTTGATACAACCATCCTTTTAGAAGAAGTAGCCAAAGCAAGATTTTTTAAATGGCCACCATGGCAGCCATGTTGCAGGTCAGATCAGACACATTTTCATTTAGGACCAACTACATACCATAAGCAGTCTTTAAATTAAATCCTGATGTCAGTACAGCCACCCATTCAGGTGGAGTAGCAATAACAAGATTTTCAAGATGGCTACATGGTCATATCACTATGATTTTTATTTAGGATCAACAACAGTAAAATGTCAAATATGCAGGTGCTAATTATCTGGCTGATTCACTTGTATGGGCTACTACTGTGTCCTCCCAAATTTTTAGCTTTTACATTGTACAAGTAACATGTATCTATAAATAAAACTAATTTGCCGATCACAATGCCAACATAGAACAGAAGAAGAGAAACCAGAAACAAACACAATCAAATATAATCTCATACAATTACAATTACAATGGTATTATGAATAATCAAATTATCTTGTTAAAATAAAAATAAATGTAATATTATTTTACAGAGGGAAGGAAAGAGCAAAATAAAAAGAGATAAAGTTTATTCTTACATCTGACTGTTGCTAAGTGAGTGCAACTATGACAATATGTAATTTGTCATACAGAAATTCCAGGTGGATAATTGATGTTTTACTGTATTTACTGATACATATACAATCAAATGTATGATTATCATACCAATTTAATCCAGTTACTTCCATCCAGTTCTACTTTTGACCAAAATTCAATCATCTGGATGACTGATTATCTGGACTTATTTTATGCCGCCTGATAGGTCCAGATAATCAATATTTTACTATACATGTCACAAGGAGTCTTTTAGTGAAAACCCCCTGTTGATATGACCAGCTATACAGAAGGAACAGCAACAAGATTTTCAAGATGGCTCCCATGGTGACCATGCTGAAGGTCAGATCATAAAAATCTTAATTTAAGACGAAATACATATCATAAGAAGTCCTCTGGCGAAAGTCCATGATAATAAGATCATCCATTCAGGAGGACTAGTGATAGCAAGATTTTTAAGATGGTCACCATGGTGGCTATGTTGGATGCATAATCACCACCATAAGAAGTCTTTTAATGAAACCCCATGTCAATATGATTATCTGCTCAGGAGGAGTAGCAATATAAACATTTTAAAGATACCAACCATAGTGGACGTACTGGATGTCTGAGGGTCACCATTTTCAGTTAGGACCAACTAGACCCTGGGAAGAATGTATGTGTGAGGTTTCAAGGCAATCCTCTCAGTAGTTTACAAGCAGTGATAACAAATGTGCTAACGGGTGGATTTTGACATGCCGGACAATGGGACATCACACAAGCTTTTGGACCAGAAGAACTAAAAATTGTAGGTGACCTCCTATTGAAGGTTTAGAGTGAGGCTAAAAGATCACTTACCTAAGTAAATTTATTGCTTTTATTTAGAGCCACGCAGACTATTATCTTGAATTTCCAATCATCGGGTTATAAAGAATCAATGCAAGACAATGTTATAAAACAAGAATACTTTTTTTTTAAAAACACCAAAAATAAAAAAACACAAAGAACAAACTAAAATGAACTTAAAACTTACTACACTACAGTGTGTAATTGTTCACAACCACTACAAGGGCCAAATGTTGACAAATTACGATATTTATTTTGCCTATGGTGAGAAGTATTCTTCATATTCTGCAAGATAACTGCACCAGTCAGGTTTCATGACTGGACATACCAGGGGGATAAAATGCAATAATTCTTTTAAGAATAGACATGTGTAAGATTTGCACTTAATAACAAAGAACTGACTATAATCACCTTGCAATATTTCCCACTGTTAGTAACACAAAGACCCCATCATTTACAAAACATTGTAATTTATTGATAAAATAATACTGTTGCTGTGAAAATTAAAACAGTATGCTACAAATGCATGCATACAAAAGCTCTGAAATACCAAACTATGCATGAATAAGAAAACAAAAAGAATCTAAAGCTATTAAAATTGTAAACTTTTTACATAAAAATTTGACTTTCAAAATTAACTTTACGTGAGCTCTCGGAGTATAAAAATTCCAAGAATGACATCCCTGATACAGTTCTCATTTGCTGCATCCAAAGACAGATATAGACACTTGGAAAAAAGAAAACAAAACATATAACCCAAACTCTACAACACATCAAATTAAGAGCTGATGACATCAGAACTGTAAAATGACAATGTTCTTTCTCAATCAAGACAAGAGTCCCTCGAAGGGACTAATGCTCTACTGGGAAAAAAGAATGTCCAGGAATTCAAGATATGACCATTTCTTCCTTTTAACTGCTGAGTGTTGAAACCATCTCTAATATTCTTCAGCAATAACAAGATTTTCAAATTAGCTGCAGTGGTGGACATATTGGATGTCAGAGTGGCACCATTTTCATTTAGGACAAAGCAGACATCATTAGAAGTCTTTTGGTGAAAACCCCATTTCATAAGTATTCAGGGAGAGTAGTGACAACAAGTATTTTTAAGACAGCCATTGTGGCAGCCATATTGGATGTACTACTGGCACCATTTTCATTTAGGACCAGCTAGGTATCATAAAGAAGTCTATTAGTAAAAACCTCATGTTGATAGAGCCATCCATTTGGGAGGAGTAGAGATAACAATATTTTCAAGATAGCCACCATGATGGCCATATTGAGGGTCAGTCATTTTCATTTAGGACCAACCAGACACAAAAAAAAAAAAAACTTCTGATGAAAACCCCATGTCAAAATGACTTTCCATTTAAGAGGAGTAGTGAAAACAAGATTTATAAGATGGCCACAACGTCAGATCAGCACCATTTTAATTTAGGATCAACAAAACATTATAAGAAGGCTTTTAGTGAAAACCCCATGCTGATATGGCCATTCATTCAGGAAAGTAGTGATAACAAGATTTTCAAGCTCGCCACCGTGACAGCCATATTAGACATCAGATAGGTTCCATTTTCATTTAGGACTAACCAGACATCATAAGAAGTCTTCTGGTGAAAACACCATGTCAATATGACCTTCCATTCCATACTGGACTTCAGATAGGCACCATTTTCATTTAGGACCAGCTAGACATCATAAGAAGCCTTTTGGTGAAAACCCCATGTCAACATGGCAATCTGTTCAGGAGGAGTAGCAATAACAAGGTTTTCAAAATGGTTTTCAAAATGGCTGCTGTGGTGGCTATATTCGATGTCAGATCAGCACCATCTTCATTTAGGACCCACTAGACATCATAAGAAGATTTTTATTGAAAACCTCAAGTTTATATGACCATCCATTCAGAAGGAGTAGTGATAACAATAACAAGATTTTCAAGAAAACCCCACGTCAGTAGGATTCTCTGTTCAGGAGAAGTTGTGATAACATTTTCAAGATGGCTGCCATGATGTCCATTTTGGATGTCAGATCGGTACCATTTTCATTTAGGACCAACTAGACCATGGGATGAATGTGTGTAAAGTTTCATGCCAATCCTCGAAGTAGTTTAGGAGAAGTAGTGATAACAAACCTGTGCTAACAGATGGATGGACAATGGATGGATGAAAGACCATCCTATAAGCTCTTCTGGTCTATGACCAGTAGAGCTAAACTCAGGACATTTTCTACAAAATATATATACAATAATAATAATAATAATAATAATCATAATGAGGACTTAGTACAGCGCTCAATCTTTAGAAGCTCTAAGCGCTTTATAATATTAGTCAAAACATTGCAACATATATATGGACATGATTACAAAAACAAACACCGTGAAATTACGAAAAAAAAACAAGCTGGAAATAATTGAGCTAAGGAACATTGCTAAGTCTTATATTTTTTAACATTCCTAATTTGGTACTATTGAAATTAATAAGTTCTCTTAACCCTTTACCTCATAGTGTTTGTTACTGTGTAGGCTGTCGATATACATGTGCCAAAGCCACAGAGTGCAGTGTGCTATAACTAGAACAATTGTTACCTAAATCACTCTATGCTAACAGGCCTGCCTGTAAAATTTATAGCAGTGTAGAATATGTTAGGTTCCACAAATTTTAACCATTGTTACCTTTTTTGTACATAATTGTTATCTACAGACAGGTTTAAGAGTAAAATCTGATCTTTAGAGTTGTATAATTATTTTTCACACAAGATTTTTGTATATGGTTTAAAATCTTGAGAGAACTCATTCACCGTCAAGTCAGTGAAGCTGTGTGAACAACCGTTGCTGACCTTTCTCAACCTCTAAATCTAATGGTTTGTTGCCTACATCTGTATCACTAAATCATCCAAATTTGAGAAATTATCAAAAATCAGTGTTGCCTACATTGATATTGGAGCCTAATCTGACTTATTGAAGCCTTCATAGTCATAATTCTAATCCAAACTCAAGACAGTGCTGAACGAACACAGTGACTTTAAATAGCAGATGACGACTATATCGTAAATAGCAACCACATGATTGGATGTAATGGTCATTTACCTCGATGCCTGTAGTTTCTCATAGGGGGTTTTCCCCAAAGGTGGTGCTATGAAAACCAGCTCAAAACAACTGATGTTTACTGTAGGCGTCGAAACATGCTTCCATGCAGATGGTGCACAGGTGTCCAAACATGCTTGTATGCGAATCGGATGGAGGCGTCCAATGTGCTTCCATTTGAATGCAGTAGAGGCGTCCAAAAAACACTTATATGAGGTAAAGGGTTAACAGTGAATTTTTACTTAACATAAATCATTCAAGAATTCCCAAAAAGTTGCAAGAAATGGTATTTCTATTTTTGACGTTTCATATTTAAGATGTTCAGTTACACTATGAACGATTGTCAGTTTTCAGTATGGAGAACAGGATTTACTAATATTATAAAGAAGGAGGCATGGAATTCACTGATATGTATGACCACCTCAGCTGTCTGACAGGGTTAAAAATCTTGACAAAAAAAGATAATAGTTTCTCAAAAAATATTGTTTCTGTATTAAAATTTTAATGAAAGTTGAAACAGGTCCAGAATCCTAAATTGGGATCCAGAATCTCAAATTTAAGTTACATGGTTTCATGTAAAAATTAAAACAATAATGAATAAAAAATACAATGCAACCTCCCATAATCACCATCTCCCTTAACAAACACCGCTTGTATTTAGGCAGGTTTTCATCACATCTCTTAATTTCTTCTAGATATAGAATTAAATCTCTAAGGGATCTGGAAAGTCATTTTTACAGATATATAGTTCTAACAAAAAAGATTGTTATTTCTGAGCAACTTTCATCAAAACAAGGCAATACATACTGAATGCAAACTGTACAAAGATAAATACATGATCTATCAATGGATTAGAGGACCCTTGTTCTTTGTTTGCAAAAGTAAATTGCTTTGTTAGCATCCGTCAGAGATAGGTTATCAATGTACACACTGCCCACAGGCACACAAACTTTCATGGTAAGTTGACTGAGCAGCTCAAGGGTGGTACACTGAATCATACTATTATTTTGTGGGATGGCAAATCGAGTTGCAGAGTTTGCGGGAGAGCTGTTCAAGCCATCCAAAGCTTTTTTTCTACATAAAATATAAAAACTTCTGTTGGGACCTTAAAGGCAGATCACAGGTGTCTGTGCCATATTGATTCAAGCCAACAGATTCCACTTAATTTGTCTCCCCTCGACACCTGCCTCTCTTACAAGGTCAAAATTAGTCCATCCCACAGCAAGAATTTCCAGAGAGGTTGCACTGTAGTGTACAAATGTACATGAATTGTTAAACTAATATATATACATGTGGTTATACATATTGATGATGCTTTGGAATGTTCTTCTGTGAAAGCATTTTGGTATACAAAAGTACCTATGAAATTAATGGAATTAACATAAATACATTATATACAAAGATCCTTTTTGGAATGCTGTCTTTGCTGATTGTAAAACTGTAATACATGCAATTTTTATTTTGAATTTTGTTACAAGTACTGTGCTACACTTTTTCATTAAATGTCATGTAATACATCATATTTTGCAATGACTACATACATCTTTGCATAGTTTCACAATGTGCACAGTAGCTCAATCTACAGTCATACCTGTATTAGTGGTCACTGCCACATAAAGATCACCTGCTCATAAAGGACAGGTCCACTTGGTCCCATCACTTTACCCAATACATGTATAAATGTCCTGTATATAGGTGGTCACCTGCTAATTGTGGTCAGTGGTCAGTATAACTGGTCCCAAATGCATATGGTTTCATTATATAACAGCTAAGTAGGCTTGAATTCACACATCTTTTATGTCTTCCATGTGGAAAATTCTGAGTTTATTTTATTAGTTCATGTACCATAAAAACCTACTATACATATGATTTATTTGATGTATTCATGCCGAGTTCTACATGCTGCTTCATCTTACTCTTGCTAATCTTTACTCCCCATCCATCTTTAATTTCCTCTTGACTGACCCAATCAAGTGACCCTCTACATAAAGGCCACCTATATAACACCTATTTTTTGGCAAGTCCCAAGGGTAACAACTGTAAATAGTTTGACGGTATCTATACTAAAAATAATGAAATGTATGGTTTTACCATCTTATTTAACCTGTGTATCATGATTCTTAGTCCTACTTTTTGTTTAGCAAGTAAATAATAAAAAAAAACTTTAACATTGAACGTAATCTAAAAAAACCTTTAGCTCTGACCTTAATCTAGGGTGTGGATATATGTATGGATGGACACATACATGGATGCTAAAGTGATTGCTATGTCGAGTTTCCGCCAATATGACTTTGACAAAATTGTCATAAGAAGTTTAACCCAATGATCACTTACTTTACTTTCTAGGAATACTCCTTAAAAAATTAAAAGATTCTAGTTTTGACAAAGCAACATGCAAGACATGCCTCGAAAGCTATTTACCCCAAAATATTGCACATTATGTGACTTATACAGAACTAAAACTAATAAATCTATAAGACATTACTATGTTAAGCAGAATTTTTACAAAATCCAAAGCCAAACTGTCTTGAAATTTTTAGGCAAGAATAAGATTCTAATGAGAACAAAAATCAACAAAACAAACACAGATTTATCAACTATTGGGTAGAATTCAAATTGGCAACATTTTTTGCCATGTAACCTACATATTCTAATTTACTACATGTATGTGGTTAAGTTTTAAAAAAAATCACACTGACAACTTGTTAAATTAATAAACTATTAGGTTATTTAACAAAAGAAAAATTACAGCTTTGAATTTTATAGAGGTATTATTGAAAACAAGGCACCCATGGCCTGCATGTATAGCCCATGATTGAAGCATTGCTGTAAAACATGTGACCTTGGCCCAAGGTCAAATGGTTGAGAAAGTAAATTGCTGAATGAATTGTCGCTGATTTACAATGATTCATCCTAAGTATGAACAAAAATGCATAAAAGGGTTTAGGAAATATAAGCAAATACATTTTTTTAAAAACAAAAGCCTTAACACAAATTTTCTTCAGACTTAAACACCCCAAGGTCAAAGAAGCAAGTGAATGCTTCACAAAATGTATTATCTTAGCTGCAAAATAATTCAATTCAAGTCTGAACCAATTCCAACAAGGAGTTTGGAAAATATAAGCAAATGAAAAAACTTTAGCAATAAAGTGAACACAAATTTTCTATGACTGTGATCTTGACCCAAGAGTTAAAGGGGTGAGCAAGCATGTCACAAAATGAATTGTATTAGCTTCAAAATGATTCATCTCAAATATGGACAAAATCCATCAAGGGGTTTAGGAAATATAAACAAATGAAACAAATTCTACAAAAACCTTAAATCAAATTTTCTATGTGACCTTGACCCCAAGGTAAAAAAAAGTTGTGAGTCAGCATGTTGCTGAATAAATTGTCTTAGCATCATAAGGGGTTTTTAAAATATAAACAAATGAAAAAACTTGTCACAAATGTTCTATGACTGTGACCTTGACCCCAGGGTTTAAGAAGCAAGTGGACACATCATAGAATGAATTGTTTTAGGTTCATCATGATCATGCCATATATGATGAGAATCTATCAAGAGGTTTAGGAAATATATGCAAAACAAACTTTAACCAAAACCTGTTGATGCTGCTGCCAGCACCAGTGCCGGCATAAAAGTTGACTGTTATATCTCGCTTTCTCACTAAGGTGGACTTGACAATTAAAATGGGAGACTTGTGCGAATGTAAAAAAAATTAAAGAGGTATTTCTGTAGAAATTAAAACTTTATCCATGATAAAATCTCAGTGCTTTGGATTTAAGTACAAAGTTTCACTAAAGAATTCTTTTGGTATGGCTAATTAATTAAGATGTCATGTACACTTGCAAAATGCAATGAACATAAAATGTCACATTTTGTCTGACTAAAATTGTAAACTTTTGTCTAAAAATTTTGAAAATAAGAAGCATATCACACACTTTCAAAACAATGCTTGCAGAGAGTGTCATGTCTTGAAAGGAAATAAAACCCCATACGGTTAAGCAAAGAAAACAAAATTAAAAACTATATAAAGCAAATCAAACTTGGTTTCCATGATAGTTTCATTTCTGGATTTAAAATACAGATGTGATCTGTCTTAACAGGAATCATACTCCTTTGACTTGTCTGTCCAATTTGGTGCTAGTACGGGGCGCTGAAAGTAGACAAAATATTAAAATTAATATGGCTATCAGTGAGGTCAAACAGAAGGTGAGAATACTACTTGAAAACCTGGCTCCAATATGAACATATATAGTTTCTAGTTATTAACAATAGTGAAGAGCTAGCTAAGAGCAAATATTATGCACATGACATTATACTGTATATACTCACTTATAAGTCAATTCCAATTGCAAACAACACAGACCCTGATCTGCCATCACATAATGTGCACACAGATCAGGGTCTATGTTGTTTGCTTTACTGATTACTCCAAACAAACTGCATAGACCCCAATCTGCTGGCGCATTATTTGGGTCTGTTCAGTTTGCAGTTGGACTCAACTTATACACGAGTATAGACACTATTTTACTAATAGTTACATCGCAGTAATTTTATATTTCTATTAACATGTGCAGTGAGACAAAAGTAACTGATGCCATTTTATGTCAAAATTTAAAAAGAAACATTAAGTTCTTGTGAAATAATTCAGGTAGCATTAGATCATAGTGACCTAACTATAACTCTCAACACCCATATTTCATTTCAGACAGCAGTAAGAATATTGAAATTTTGTTTTTTTGATGATGTTTTGCATTTCATCCAGCAACATCTTCTCAAAATTCATTATGGATTCAAAATGTAGGTCACAGTGACTACATTAATCTGAAATATCCTGCACTTTAGAGAAGAGGAAACCAGTGTGTAATCAACAATTACACAGCTCACCTCTATGAAGCTTTAACTAGTCTCCAGTAGCCATTGTGAACAATTATCATGCAGTCTCCAGTAGCCATTGTGAACAATTATCATGCAGAAAATAAGATCAGACTAAAGTGATCTTGACAATTAAATGTCTGTTCCTTTTCTAATTAAAGTTTTATTTCCAATATTTTCCCTCTATATTTTAATTGGTACACTTTTTAAAATTTAAAATGTTAACATTTAATCGGCACTATATAGCTAGTACCTACCTACCATGACTGGGCATAAAAGACATACAAAAAAAAGAACATTGTTTTCTATAATATCAAAGTTGAGGTAATATAATGAGTTCATATGACCAGAGATTAATGATGTTTTTGTATTTTGTTTTTAAATCATTGTTTTTAAAATTTGCTTAAAAACTATTATCATTGTCCACCCATAGAATTCAGATTTTATGAGGTGAAAGTCATAGGCTTTGAGTAACCTTGAAATTGTCAAGATGCATCCACTCACCAAGATTTATGATTCTAAGCAGGATAGTATGCATATAGCATGCTCAAAATTTATGTAGTCATGAGCTAAATGCAGTAACTTGAAATATAGGTCATGATGAACTACTTTTGTTCTAAGGGTGTGGTAGTAACTGAGGTGCTTATCATCATCAATTTCATAATTCCAGCATGAACAGTGCCAGAGAAATGAACATCAAAGAACAAAATTCAACAAAAATCAGTAAAGCATAAAATATGGCTCATAATGATCTACTACAAGTTGCATCCCCTCACCAAGTTTCATGATTTGTACATAGCATGCAAAAAGCCTAATGTGATCATCTGCTAAATGCAAAACTTAACATAATCCAGTAAAAGGCGAAATGTGGTCCACAGTGACCTTTTTTCTATGGATGTATACAATCATCCAATTTACTGCTTCAAGCATAGCAAAAACATAAAATTTAACCAAAGTTAGTAAAGCAAGAAATATGGGTCACAGTGACTTACTTTTAAGATGAGGGTGTAGTACTCATCAATATGCATCCCTCAACAAGTTTAATGATTCCAGGTACATTTTATAACAGTAGTATACAGGAGGTAAAAACCTATGTGGTCATGAGCTAAATGCAGAAATTTAACATATGCTGTAAAATGTGTAATGTAGGTCAGTGACCTTTTGTTGTAGAGGTGTGGTACTAACAGAGATGCATACAATCATATAGTTTGATGATTCTTGCACGAACAGTGCTTGAGACTGAACACAAGTCAGTGAAGCATGAAATACTGGTCACAATGACCTACTTTTGTGATACAGGTATACAGGATGCTGAAAACCTATTTGGTCATCAGCTGTTTGCAAAATCTTACCTTAAGCCAGTAAAATGTGAAATATAGGACACACTGACCTTGTTTTGTCATAAGGATGTAATACTAACAGAGATGCATACAACCATCTAGTCTGATAATGTTATTATGAACATAGTCTGAGAAACAAACTTACAACAAATTTTACCAAAGTCAGTAAAGTGTGAAATATGAGTCACAGCGCCCTATTCGTGATGAAGGTGTAGTATTCATCAAGATACATCCCCTAACCTAGACTGATGATTCTAGGTATAACTACGTATACAGGGTGAAAAAACCTATTTGGTCACAAGCTGCTAGCAAACACCTAAGCCAGTAAAATGTGAGATGTAGGTCAGTGACCTTCTTTTGCTTTAAGGGTGTGGTACTAACAGAGATGCATACATTCATCTAGTCTGATAATTTTAGCATGAACAGAACTGAGAAATAAACTTAAAACACAAAATTTTAAATAAGTGAAGTGTATAATATAGGTTACAGTGACCTACTTTTGTAATGAGAGTGTAGATGCATCCTTTCACCAAGTTTCATGATTCCAGGTATTAACAGTATTTATACAGTGTGCAAAAACCCTGAGCTAAATGAAAAAATTTAACCAAGAATGTACAACTAATGTACATGTATGTACAAAGTAATCACACTCAGTCCCTTCCCCAGGAAGCAGGTGCTATGAAACCCACTCCAAACTGTTGCCTGCAACCTAGGAAGAAAGGATGGTTGAGATTTAGTGAGTCTGTATATATTTGCTTTTATCTGAGTGGACGCCGATGCCAACACTTAGGCTGGGGTTAAAACGAGCTCTTATCTGCTTTGTAGAGGCAGACTAAAAAGAACAATAAGACAACTGTCATTGGGAGCACTTGGTCTTACTTTGGGTTGATGCCATGCTACCAAAAAATTGGATTAATTACTAGCCCTCAAAAGTTTTGACGAACTGACCAATGGATGTGGATGAAGGTCATTTTATTATGCCTATATACTGTATATACTCGCTTTTAATTAGTCAAATCCAACTGCAAACTGCACAGACCCAGATCTGCCATCACATAATGTACTGGCAGATCTGGCTCTATGCAGTTTGTTAGGAGTAAAAAGTAGAACAAACAACATAGACCCTAATCTGGCAGCACATTATGTGATGGCAGATTAGGATCTATGTTGTTTGCAGTTGGACTAGACTTATAAGCAAGTATAGATGGTAATTGTAAAAGTTAAAATGAATTTATGATAATTATTTATGAATTTGCCAAAAAGGGATATTGCAGCAACCTATGGTTGTAAACTTGGGTTTAGATATACTGGGTATATTGTGTAAATTCTTCATCAACTTAAGCATACACTATCATAGAGTGCTGGCAAAATATGAAGCCCCCAAAATACTGATAATACTTTTCTGATATAATTCATGTCCAAACTTCACCCTGCATCTACAGCTTTGAATAATGCACGATTCTAGGGATTGTTTTTAGAGGCCTTAAGAGGACAAAAGTAGGCCACAATCCATCTATAAAATGAAGCCAAAGTCCCCTCTACTCCCACTTTTCCAAATAATACAGAATTCCAATTTTAAAAGTTTACTCCTGAAAATTTAATTATTATCATCCCCTCCCCACAATACGATAGGATATAAGCCAGATTCTAAATATTATTAGAAAAATGCCTGGATCCACCATTATTATTGGATAAAAGGGTGGATTGAATTGATTTTAGCCAAAAACATGTAGCATGAAACTCAAGTTCAAACTCAAAGTCAGACAATTTTGATTTTCTTTTTTTTTTAAATTGTGATTAAAATAACAGAACTTTCATGCAAAATGAGATTTTGATATAAAATTGATTGCTTATATTTAGATTGTTGTAGATTTAAGTTAAAAAAAAAGTAGAATATTTAAATGTTCAGTTAGATTAAAGAAAAAAGACTTATAATGCTTGCTAATTTATTGTTGGATACCCTAAGAAATATCTCTCTGAATTTTTGTACTGCAACCTCTTTTGTAGTTTGAACAAATTTGTACCTTCACAAATTTGTACCTTCACAAATTTGTACCTTCACAAATTTGTATACAAACATATAGGAGTGTGTAATTTTGTGGGATTTTGTTATGACCTGCAGCATCGTGTGCAGGATAAAGCAATTCTGAGAAACAAAGTCACTGCACTCAAGAAATGCCCAAAAACAACTTAGGTCCCATATTATTGAAACTTTTTAGCACACAGCAAAAAAGTCAAATATGAGTACTGGAAATGGCACATGATACACCAGTCTTATGACCTTGTCCCTACTCATGACCTTGGCAACTGAACTAAAGACTTGACTACTGTATAAGGTGTTGACCTGCATCATTTCCAACAAAATATCTGTAGGGGTTAAAAGGAGACAGCCTGGATAAAGAAACAGGCCACTTACATTACCCCTTGGTGAGATCTGCTAAAGTTTCATTATATCTTCATTGGTTCAAAAGTTTTACCCATACATGGGTAGGTCACTGATTCATCTTTCCTGGCCATGACCATGATCTTAAGGCAGGGGATATGGCTAAGGTATGTAAAACACTGTCGAGTCATGATATATAACTGGTTGAAGTTTTATTGGAATATCTAAAGTGGTTCAAAAGTTATACTCCTTTGCTGTGACCTTCACCTTGAGGCAGCAGGCATATCACTATGGTACACAACACACCATCCAGTCATGACATATAATTGGGAAAAGATTCATTAAAATATCCTCAGTGATTCAAAAGTTATACTTAAGACAAGGATATGTCATAGAATTACATTTTCAACTGCTGTGACCTTGACCTTGATGCATGGGGCAAGGTTATGGTTTGCAATACATTGTCTATTCATGATATATACCTGGGCAGAGTTTCATTCAAATATCTTCAGTGGTTAAAAAGATGAACTCCATACAAGGATACAAGTTACAGAATTACAGTTTCCCTTACCATGATCTTGAAACTAATACCAGGTGGCATGGCTATGGTATGTGACACACTATCTAGTCATGATATATACTTGGGCAAAGTTTCATTAAAATATCTTCTGTGGTACAAAAGTTATACCCCAAACAAGGATGCAAAATCAAAGAATTATATGCTTCCTGTGACCCTGACCTTGTGGCAGTGAGCACAGCCATTACACGTAAGTCATGACACATACTTGGGCAAAGTATCATGAAAATCTCTCCAACCATTACAAAGTTATGACCTGAATAAGCAAATATTTACATACTAATGGATGGATGACCAGTGCCTAAACATAATATATCCTACTCAGAAAGGGGTTTATTAAAAAAAAAAATAGAACAACTCAAAATCACACTCCAAGTCCCAAAAAAATTGGCATTCTGTTACTTTCCTCACAAAAAAGTTAACATTCGTCAAACTTTCACTATCATTGTGACTTTAGTTCCTCTCCTTGCATGCTTAATGTCAATGACATAGATGTGCTTAAAAAGTGTAATACTGGTAGCTGAGATTTTGAGTGGATTTTGAAATATAGTATATGGACAACATGCAGAAGCAACAGCAATATACACGTATTGTAAAGGCAGTGAAGACAAACAGTCTGATACAGAATTACCTGTCTTGCAAAGAACACCCTTCTGCCAAAATATCATGGTCTCTCAAGACAAGTGGTCTCTCATGAAATGGCATAATGCTGTATAATCAATAAATCCGTGCACTGAGACTCTTGTTTCTCAATACAGGTGATCTCTCATAACTGGTCTTTCAAGACAGGTTTTACTGTACCATATAGCCGGTATTCTTTTATGCCTGCTGATTTCAACTAATTTATATGCATCTACCTGGCTGTCATACATATTGGGTAATTAATGGCACCCATATTTTACAATGAACTATTGCAAATGATATAAAAACCAGTTCCAGTCCTTTTCGTACAAAATAAACACCAAAACATTTTCATGCACTATTACACATTTACTTGGTCCATTAACTTATAAATACTAAACACAAAAATAATTTTTTTACTGCAAGTCTGAATTTTTACAGATTATCAAGATTAAGTCTCATCCTATTACCATGGAAGGAAATAAAGGATTAGAGTCAAGCTTACCATTTATTTTAAAGTTAATATTACTGCATGACATACGTAATATTCTTGTGCAATGCTAGCATATTGGTAGTCAGGTCATGCATCATGCAATTTCTCCTGAATGTGCAACAAACACCAAAAAGATACTAATGAAAAGGTGAAAGTTACAGATACAAGTAGTACTATTATATAGTATATTGCAAAGAGGTTTTAAGTTTGTTAGTATGATTGGTTATTATATTAGTGAGTATTATTTCCATGCTACAGTGGTATGATTGTGTGGCTTGAACAAAATACAGTAGTCCCATGTTAAGAGGAATGACATGGGTCTATATAAATAATTTGCTTTGATATTTGTAACAACGAAATATTTCTCCTTATGTACCATATATACTCGTGTATAAGCCAATACCAACTGCAAACTGTATAGACCCAGATCTGCCGTCACACAATGCACCGGCAGATCTGGGTTTATGCAGATTGTAGGGACTATTCAGTAGAACAAACAACATAGACCCTGATCTGCTGGCGCATTCTGCGACAGCAGATCAGGATGTTGTTTGCATTTAGACTCTGATTATATATGAGTATATACGGTATGTAAATGCATTGTGGGGTACCATGTGGGTGTTTATTCATTATAGTACGGTTAAATATAACTAGGGATTGCTGTATAATCAAGCATAATGCTTTATGCTCTCAACTATGAAATATATTCAAATATGTCATGGACCAGTCTGATTAAAATCAGATCTCCACAGACCTTCATTACATGGAGATCTTATTTTAATTATCAGAATTGGTCACAGACACACCTAAATTTGTCCTTTGCCGTGAGCAGTGTTCCTACTTTGATGGATAAAGCATACAACAACTATAGCTTCACAAGTGCATGAAGTCCAAGGAAAAGAAGGACAGTATTCTGATTGTCAGAAGTGGACTAACTCAAGTGAAGTTGCATTGTTCCCACACTCCAAGTTATTGATTCTCTTTGCTGCTTCCACTGCCCCTCCCTCCCCACCACATCAGTTTGAGTGGGTATTTTTGGATCACAATTCAAAGACTGTAGTGGACATCTATAGACCAACCCCATGTCCTATCCTAAAATTTGAAATATCTATCTTAATTGGTGCTGAAGGAGCTCAATGCAGTTAGACATGCAAGCAAAACAGCACAGGGACAATGATGTGGGTTGTAAGTTGATTGATTTTTAATGGCACTTTTAACACATTACTGACTATATCATGCTGAGGAAATGGGAGCCAAGTGCTTTCCCAAGGACACACTGAATTAGCTGACCTGGGCTGGTCTAGGTAGGTACTGAACCCATGACCCTGGGAGTCCCACCCTCTACCAACTGAGCAACTGCAGATCCCAACAGAGATAATGAAATATAATCAAATAATGCAGTTCTTCATCTTGAGGTTTATTTAATTGCAGCATGCATTATGCAATATGTTCCATGAGATGTATAAATACCTAATTACAAGAATTAGACAATATTTTATCCATCTGACCTGATGTAAAACATCTTTGAAATGAGTGAAACCAGTCGGATAAACAAATATTTTTTATAGATAAGAATTATAATTGGGGAACTGTCATTTACTGATTGAATTTGAAAGAAAAAAATACGAAAAGAGAAAAGAAGAAAAATTTAAATAATCATGTTCAATTGATAAATAAAATGACATATTCAAAGGAAAGACTGCACTACACTATTGTGGCTAAGTGGCTTAATGATGACTCATCTTTTTACAAAATTAAAACAATTTAAACTTACTAATTTTTAAATTTCTTTCTTACCTATTTTAGTACCAAACATAAGTATATTTTTCTGTCCTTCAAATCGCAGTACACAGGGTTTAATAATAAGTACATGGGAATGAATGTGCAGTGGTGGGATTAAATGTGCTGTAATCATTTAGAATTTGAGCAAAGACTTAGTACATTCATCTATGCATATTTGGTTGTTTTAATTAAAAACTGGAGAAAACAAGAGTGCCTCGAAGGGACTGATGCTCTACCGGGCAAAAAGAATTTCCAGGGATTAAAGATAAGACCATTCTTCCTTTTAACTGCTGAGCATTGAAACCATAACTGATATTCTTCAGCAATATCAAGATTTTCAAATTTGTTGCTGTGGTGGACATACTGGATGAAAACCTCATGTCATATTGATCATCCATTCAGGGGGAGTAGTGACAACAAATTTTTCAAGACAGCTGTTGTGGTAGCCATATTGGATGTATGACTGGCACCATTTTCATTTAGGACCAACTAGGTGTCATAAGGAGTCTATTTGTGAAAACCCCATGTTGGTATAGCCATCCATTTGGAAGGAGTGGAGATAACAATATTTTATATATAGCCACCATGATGGCCATATTGAAGGTTAGTCGTTTTCGTTTAGAACAAACCAGATACGATAAGAACTCTTCTGATGAAAACCCTACATCAAAATGACTTTCCATTTAAGAGTAGTAAAAACAAGATTTTCAAGACGGCCACATATTGGATGTCAGATCAGCACCATCTTAATTTTGGATCAACAAAACATTATAAGAAGTCTTATAGTGAAAACCCTATGCTGATATGAGCATTCATTCAGGAGAAGTAGAGATAAACAGATTTTCAAGCTGGCCACTGTGTCAGCCAATTAGACATCAGATCAGTACCATTTTCATGTAGGAGTAACTAAACATCATAAGAAGTCTTTTGGTGAAAACACCATGTCAATATGACTTTCCATTCAGGTGAAGTAATGATAAGATTTTCAAAATACCTCTCTGGTGGCCATATTGGGCATCAGATACAAACCATTTTCACTTAGGACCAACTAGACATCATAAGAAGTCTTTTAGTGAAAAGCTCATGTTGAAACAACCATCCATTCAGAAGAAGTAACAAGATTTTTAAGATGACCCCTGTGTGGAGGCTATATTGACCATCAGCTCATCACCATTTTCATTTAAGACCAACTGGACATCATAAGAAGTCTTTTGGCGAAAACCCCACATCAATATGACTTTATGTTCAGGAGGAGTTGCAATAACAAGATTTTCAAGATGGCTGCCATGGTGGCCATATTAGACGTCAGATTGGCAACATTTTTATTTAGGACCAACTAGACACCATAAGAAGTCTTTTAGTGAAAACCCCATGCTGATATGATCACCAATTCAGGAGGAGTAGCAATAACAAGATTTTCATATTGGATATCTGAGCAACACCATTTTCATTTAGGACCAACTAGACCATGGGATGAATGTATGTGTAAAGTTTGATGGCAATCTTCCAAACAGTTTAGGAGGAGTAGAGATAACAAACTTGTGCTAACAAACGGATGGATGACGGGCAAAAGACCATCCCATAAGCTCTTTTCGTCTATGACTAGTAGAGATAAAAACAAACTATAATTATCTACTCTATGGTTGCCATACATATTGGGTAGTTAAATTGCACCCATATTTTACAATGAACTATTACAAATGATATAAAAACTGGTCCCAGTCTGACTCAACTTCTAGATTTTTTCATCAAATTGAAATTTTTAATTATCTTTCTCAATTGTTCAGCTGTGAAGATAAAATTCATTGTAAACATAAAGCAATCACAAAAGTCTGAAATAAGATCTTCCATGTTATAGTCTTCCATATTTTAGAAGACCTAAAAATACTGTGAATTCATTTATTCCCACTGGTATCAATTTTTGGGTGTTATAGAAATGACAGTTCATGGATTGGGAAGGAGTCCTACTGTTTCTACTCTTTCCACAGGAGTTTGGTTGGTTGGTTTTAATGGCACTTTAACACATTATTGGATATATCAAACAGAGGAAATGGGAGCAAAGTGCCTTTCCCAAGTACAAATCAAGGCAGCTGACCTGGACTAGCCTTCTCAGGTATCAAACCTGTAACTCTTGACTTATGAGTCTGATGCCCTATAAACTGAGCCACTGTGGCTCCCCGTTCCACTGGAGAATCATTATTCCCTGGATTTGTAGTGACCATGAAATCTGGTACAACATAACAAAAGCACAAGACAACCGGCTATTACCAGCCCTGTCACGTAAGAATTCCTACATGATAAGAAAAAGCATATTGATGAAAAAGCTACCTAAAGACACACACACTTGCATGTTTGCAGATGAAAATTATGTCAGACTTTTCCCTGCTGCACATGGGGATTCAAATTTTTTTTCTCCAGTGAAACATTACCCTACCTGGCAGCCTTAGTCCTGCATACAATCAATCATAAAGACTCATTGATAGCTACTAACAGAGACTCAATGAGTATCTAACAGAGATACAATGAGTATGTAACAGAAATACAATGAGTATCTAACAGAGATACAATGAGTACCATACAAAGATACAATGAGTATCTAACAGAAATACAATGAGTATCTAACAGAGATACAATCAGTATCTAACAGAAATACAATGAGTATCTTACAGAGATACAATGAGTATCTAAGAGAATGAGTATCTAACAGAGACACTGAGTATCTAACAGAGATACAATGAGTATCTAACAGAGATACAATGGGTATCTAACAGAGATACAATGAGTATCTAACAGAGATGCAATGAGTAACATAGATATGAGTATCTAACAGACATAATGTGTATCTACCTAATAAAGTATTTGTGATGAATCATTTCACATTTAAAGGAAATACTAAGCTAATGTAAGATTTTTTATATTGGTTTTATAAGCTTTAAAATTACAATAATTAAATTTTAAAAGTGGCAAGTGTGCTGATGTTGACGTCAGACTAGTTCCAGCTTTTAAGTTTGCATTGAGTGTACTGTATCTGCTCATGAATAATGAACACCCAACTATGAACAATGCTGACCCATCTACACTGTTTACTTAAAATAATGTCAAGTAGAAGGAAGGTAGACATGGATCTGTGGGTGCATTATGCAATGGCAGATCTGCATCAATACTGTTAGCTGTTCATTGTACTTTAAATTACAGTATATACTCGTGTATAATCTGGGTCCAAATGCAAACAACATAGACCCTGATCTACCATCACATAATGTGCTGGCAAATCAGGGTCTATGTTGTTTGTTCTACTGATTAGTCCTTACAAACTGCATAGACCCAGATCTGCCAGTGCATTATGCACATTATGTGATGGCAGATCTGGTTCTATGCAGTTTGCAGTTGGTATCTGCTCTTACACGAGTATATACTATATACATGACAAATACAGTAATTGCATGCTGTCTTGTTTGCCCAAGTGAAACATCAAGACTGCTTTGCTACATTTATAAAATTTTGTTTTGTGTTTAAATCTTCTACAAAAAGTTTTTTTTATAGTTCATTCAGCTCAGCATTGCAAATGATATTTGTGCCTGTACCTCAGTGAATTTTCACATAAGCATCTTGAAATGTAGCTAAAATTAATGAATTAATTTCATGCAGGAATGATTTCAACCCCAGTTGTATTGACATACAAAGCAAAACCATTTATTTGATACATGCTGAGAAAGAGTTGTCTGTGTACATGTAATCCGCCATGTTGGTTCTGGAGTTATGGAAGAGTCCATTTTTGATACAGGACTGACCAGTTATTGGAGATGCTACTTGCCACAGGTAAATAAACATCATCTGTGTCATCTAGTTTTCCAAAAACTATTTAAAATTTCTACTTCATGTGTGTTTTCGATTTGTCTAATGAGTAGACGAAGTGTGTTTACTTGTGGCATGTGACGACTCTCATAACTGCTCGGTCCTGTATCGAAAATGGACTCTTCCATAACCCTAGGACCAACATGGTGTTGAAATCATTCCTGCATGAAATGAATTCAGTAATTTTAGCTACATTTAGAGATGCTCACTTGAAAATTGACTGAGCTACAGATGTAGATATCACTTACAATGCTGAGCTGAATGAACTATAGAACTGCCCTCAGATTTGATCAAGCAGGCGAAACAAGGGAACATTCTGCAGAAAGCTCTACAGTATTTACCCATGTGTAATGCACATCTAATACTGCAAATAGCATCAACCCAGATTTACTCGTGCATAACATGGGTAAATATAGCATTTTCAATGTCATCATTTTGGGGTTTTTTGAGTAAATACAATTGCAAATCTTTGACGTTGCTGTAATCATCCTCAAACTCCAAAAATAATAACAACACCCAACTAAATTTACAGTGCATGGAAGAAAAGCATGCAATCTCTGCTCCTTATCCAGTGAACAAGCTGCAAATAGAACCAGGTTAGTAGTAATATTACTTACGATAACATTTTATGACAGCTGTAGATTAGTAACGATAATAATTTGGTTTGCCAGGCTGGTCCCTTTGATAATCATAAGCTTGGTGTGAAGCACGTTCAGCATAAGCTACATCATTATAATCAGGCGGTATCTCCTGATTACCCCAGTGTTTACCATAGCCTTCATCTCGCCCTAGTCTTCCAGATTGCAAAGACTGCCAATTTGTGTCCATGGGATGTTCGTAACCAGGATTATGATGTTCTGGATAATGATGCCCGTTGGAAGTGACCCCTTGTGGATAGCTGTAACCATTTTCATTTGGTTGACTAGAGGAAACAGAACATAATTTTGAAACCTTTTTTGCCCTGGTAATGTCATTATTTAAAAAATAAAAGACAACCACCAGTAAGCTGCAAATGCAGTTTCAAAGTATGCAACTGTAAAGCAAATCACCAACTGTATAAAACTGGTGAACAAGCTGCAGATTGTTTCATTTTTTTTATTCATTTAACTCTATTCCAATGGATTCATGTACTTTTTGTGATAACTTTTTTGTTCATATTGATGATGAGAACTTTTTTTTACAATCTGATGAAAAATTTCAGTGGCAAATTTTGTTTCAATGGAAACATATATTTCATATTAATCTTTGCCACATGACACTATCAACAGGAATAGTTTACAGACTTAGTTTCTTTGTGAAATTGAACCAAATGGCACCAGTGAGCATTCCATACAGACAAGACCTTGTTGTAAGAAGTTGGCAGCAGTCATCACAAACAAACTTTGTCGTATACATTTTTTGCCTCAGACTTCTAATAAAAACATTATCACTACAACACAAACACAAAACATTTTTAGATAAAATTTAACAGAATGATGTTTCTATATAGTACACATATAGAATATCAAACTTTAATTGTATTGAAATTTGTTACATTAATTTGGATATTACTTGAATTGATTTTATTAATTTGATTAATTATTAATTATTATTGATTTGATAAATTCAATTGTTAGTTTAATCAGAATTATTGTAGTCCTATTTAAAGACACAAAAATTATATTATTATTATTATTATTATTATTAAAGCCATGTCAATTGTTTACATATCTTTCATTAAATATTTAGGAATCTGAGTGAATAGTTAGATTTATTTCTGCTTTAATATTTTCCAAAAACAATGAATCCTTTCTACCACTTTAAGTATTAACTGTAAATATCTGTGCAAATTCACAAAATGTAATTACTGTGTAAAAATGTAATTACTGTGTTGACAGACTGAAAGCCAAAGAAGTAATTGCAATAGCTCACTGCAAAGTTTACCAAGTAAAGGTTGAAAGTAATGTTTCCAACAATAGGAAATGTAGAAATCAGAATAAAAAAAAGGAACATCAAACTAAAATAGTAAATAAATTTAATAAAATTGATAACAACCTGACATGCAAGTGACCATACATAACTTTCTACCAACAAAAATCCCCCAGACTTCTATGGTAATTTATATTTGTATCCCTGCATTTTAAGGTAAGAGAGATATCTTGATATTCTCCATCTGTCTGTAACTCAATATCCTTCTAAAGCAATGGGTGGAAATTCACAAACCAAACTTGGTATGTAGGTTGCCCATGTGATAATCATAAGCAAGAAGGGTACAATTTTGGGGTCCCTTCCTCGGATTCTTTGGGAGAGGGTCAAAGATCAAATTGACAAAAATTGCAACAACAGTTAATATTTTTTTTTATCAAACTTAATACATTCAGTCATAGCTGGAAAACACATGATATACATAATTTGTTTTGGTTACAACCCTTGTGTCATAGTCTGTGTGTGTGTAATCTGTAAAACAAAGTGTGGTGATTTGCCATGGCAAATTAAACAAGTTAGAAGTTCTAATTTAAAAAAGACTGCAGAAACTATGAATTTTGTTAAATCTGAACATATTATACACATGAATAGTGTGCTGTGTTATAAGTGGGATCACTTATAATCTGGCACATTGTACACAGTAATATTATTATATAATGTATTGAGATCCATTGCCACACACTATAAAATGGACCATGTTATAATGAGATACCTTATAGTAAACGGACTAATATACTCAGCATTTACTGTTTATCTTTCAGTAAAGTGTTGAAAAAAATATGAAGATGTACCGTATATACTCGTGTATAAGCAAATCCAAATGCAAACAACATAGACCCTGTTCTGCTATCGCATAATGTGCCATCATGATCAGGGTCTATGTTGTTTGTTCTACTGATTAGTCCTTACAAACTACATAGACCCAGATCTGCCAGCGCATTATGCGATGGCAAATCTGGGTCTACGCAGTTTGCAGTTGGTATTAGCTTATAAACAAGTATATACAGTATATGAATTGCAAGTCTTTAATAATATGTGTTAATTTTTAAACAAACTTCTCATAATGAAGGATTGTGGGAATTTTACATTTCCAAATTTATTGGTCAAATATATTTAATGGCCCCTTCAAATTCCTGTTTAATATGAAAGTAATATATATTTTTTTTATAATAGCTTCAATTTTCTACAATACAATACAATCATGAATGCATTGAAACTTCACTTATACATGTCAAATTATAACTATTTATATCTTGTCATTTGCTAATAAAGAACTCCAAGGGATTTTCAAAAAGTGAGAATGTATTTATGGTCACTTTATGTATGCACATGTCAGACTTTATGCCAGACAATGAATTTTGTAACTTGCACCTTACTGTTCCTTCTGTTCCTGTGGAATCTGAGGAAATCTGTAGATTTCAATGGAGGATAAAAACCAAATTTGGATATCAATATTAAAGTAAGCATAGTACAGCTCCAATTATCTGGACTCTTGATATCCAAATCTTTAGTTCATCTTGACAACAGTATGCCCCAAAATGGATGCCCACATTTAAAAGTAAACATAATTATACAAGTGAACAAGATAATATAAAAAGATGTGAAATTTCCTCTTCTGTGATTATTCTGTTTCTAATAAAGTAATTAGTGCAACTATTATTTACAGTACTCTGTGCTTTTCTTGATAGTTTTTCTTTCTTTAGTCAATCATCTTAAAGTTTGCGACTAATACTGTTAAATCTGTTTGTATTTGTAAATACTGATATTGTAAACTTTACAAATATTTTTAATCTGATGCATTTTAATACTGATTAGATAATAAAAACATAAGTACATAATATGTTTACTAATTTACACTAGAAATGTGTTCGCAGAACACCAATGCCTCACCACCCACTTTTGGTATGACCCTGAGGTCAAACATGCATGAGAAGCATTTAGCAAATTTAAACCAAAGTCACTGAAATGTGGAAGGAAAGGTATTGTACAAAAACCAAGATGCAACTACATACAAGCTAACCATTCCTCAGATACTGACCTAAATGCAAAACTCAAACAAAGTCATGAAATGTGAAATTTAGGTCACAGTGACCTGCTTTTGGTGGAATGATTGTGCAGTCAGCAAGATGCGTCTAAATACAAAATTGCATGATCCTGGATCTTACAGTATCTGCAAAAATGACCACAACACTAAACTTAAATGAAGTCACTAAAGCATGAAATTTAGGTCACAGTGACCTACTTTCAGTGATGCCAAGTTATAAGCATGCTTATCAGGAATCTTAGCATCAATTTTTCTGAATTTATGTAGCCCAACAGGAATGGATAACATGTTTGTTAAAAGTAACAAACTTCTACAATCATATTGCATCTTGTCGACTAACAATAAAGGTCCAATGACAATAAATGGTGTGATCCATTCCTTAAATTCCAGAACTTTTAATTCCTTCAACTTTCTGAGCAAAAATTATAGCAATAAAGATAGTTTCCCTTATGTATTATCTAGATCTTTCTATCCTCTTTATCTCTGCTGCTATTTCTCACCTATTTACAGTCTAATCAACTGGTTTCTTGTTAAGTGTATCCTGTTGTTTACATTAATAAACTGAGTTCTATGTATCAGTCTATCACACTGGTGCTTACCCATAATCACGGTAAGTCTTGTGACACCATAAGTCTTGGGACACGCTTAATTATTTTCAAAAGTAATTTTTTTATGACCTATAAAAGTTGGGACACGAAGTTAAAGCAATTTTTTCATGCACTATAAGTCTTGGGACACCTAAAACATTTTTTTTTTCCTACTGATCGATCGGCGTATTTTATCGATCGTAACCTCGTGTAAAATAAACAGGACTTCGTGGTTGTTAAGGGACTCTCATTATGAATTATTACATGGATATATTATAAATTATTACAATTTGTTTAAAGAGTCAATAAATATATTGCATTTTTTCTGCTTTCTTACTATTTCTATCAAATTAAAATATGTATAATTTAATCAGACGATGACAAGAACTGAGCATTAGCGGTATGTTACACCCATTCAACAATAACTTCTCCCTTGTGCCCTAGTTTACTATTGTCAGTTTATGCATTATTGCATTAAAATTGTCGAAAGTCACCTGTAATTATTAGGGAGTTTTTTTCCCTGAAAATAGAAATACCTAATTCATTACAATGTGATACCAGGATGAGAACAATGAAAATGGTGTTTATTTCAACTCGAGCATTTATTGTACGAATGTTTACATCATGGCGTCACCACGTGCACATTGAAGATTTTACTTGTGATGAATGAAGTACATACATTTGATTCGAATCATAGGCACCACTGCACTAAACTTAAATAATATCTTTAAAATACGATAAAGAAGTTTAAGAAATAATGCTATTAAAATAAAAACTCCGTGGTAGTTTGCTTTGATGTAAGCGACCTTAAATAAGTCATGTTTACTCAGTTACGTTAATTGTGCTAATATTACGCAGTAGAAGCCAATCACACATCAAAGTACCGGCATTGCCGCCAGACAAAATTCCTCTCTACCCAAGCCAATTTCAGGGTTTTAATAATTAACTGGCCTTGATGGCTGTCGGAAAACAAAAGACAAATCCCCCAATTATAAACAAAGGAGACGCCAAAACAACCAGCTTGCCAAAATCAAAAGTGGAATGAATAATGCGTGGAAAATTATCATTTTGTGAAGCCGAAACCCTAAACTAAAATGGATCAATGATGCTCTTAATCGATCTATATTCAGAATTTTAACATATATTATATATGACAAGTTATTTGAATTTATGCTGGTTATGTGCTTTATAAAATTAAACACGCGTGCCTTTTCATATAGATTACATCACTTTGTAGGATCCCTTATACCACTGAAAAACAGTAACTGTTGAGCGCGTGAATACAAATAAATTAAACAGCAATGAATGTGTAGCTGAAATGTAATCTGGAAGAATGCGATTTGGTAAAAATGATGAATAAAGCAAAATCTGCATCAAATATTTTTGGGAATAAACAAGGATATAAGTGACGCCAAGTACGATTTGCACTGTGTAAGTACTGTACACTATAGTACAGGTCTTCCCTTAAATGTAAGCGGCCCGTGAATTATGAAGTCTTTATTTACCTTTATTTTAAATCATGTTGGAGAAATCGGAAAATATGCACATGCAAAATAATAACATAAACAATCATAGTAGTGTATAACAGTTTATTGACGAATGACGTGGTAATTGAACGAGCTGGTCACTGCTATGTGACGTATGGCGATCTTCCCAATTTTGTCTTTACATTTTTTGTTTTCTACAAGTTTTGGGACACCGAAAATTTTATATATTTTAAAGGCATATAAGTCTTGGGACACGAAAAAAAATTATTATTTTTTCGTGTCCCAAGACTTACCATGATTACGCTAAGTACTTTTCTCCTTACCACTGTCCACTTCAAGAACTCCTGTTGAAACTTTGACCCATAAAATTATAATTTTCTAGTTGGCATCTCTGTAGTTTTAGTTGAATGGTGTTACCAATAGGCATCTAGATAAAAAGTTCAATGACCCTGTGGCTAATGGTGGGTGAGAAACTGACCTAAATACAAAGTTAAAAAGGTCTGATAGATGGACAGATGGACAAAGGTAAAACTATATTTGTGATGGGGCATACAAATTAGCCTATATGTTTAGTACCCAGCTATTACAGCATGTATAAAATACAGATCTCATTGTCTGAACTGCTTATCCTAATTATTCTCATGTCCCCCAATGAGTCTGAATAACTGAGGGTCTGCTGTATAGATAAGTTTCAGTTCAGTCAGAGTTATCTCCCAGCGCAAAATGTGTTTGCCATCTTCTGAATTAACCTTTCTTAACATTATTATTGACACGGATAGTAATCTGTTACATACTAAAAAATAGATCCATAGAAATATAATTTATCTTGCAGAGAACAATCTTTATATGCCTATAATTACTATGAGATTTTTTAAACACTTGGGTTACCAAAACTCGTTTAACTTTTCATGGAACTGATTCCTCGCATGCATTTGTTATGGTAGGATTACCAACAAGATGAAGGACACCATTCCAGAGAAGTAATTAAGTTAGCTAATGATGTCATGTGAAAACTATCTATAGATCAGCAAGTTTGGATGACTATATAGTTTATACGTTAGTTTGGTTAAAATACCCAAGTATGCTTGAACAAATGTATACAAGATTTAGTAGTTTAGCTCACCTGGATAACTTGCAAATCCACTTATAATGCAAAGGCAGGTGTGGATCCCATTCTTTTTTAATTCAGTATTATTGTAATCAATAAAAGTGATATGCCCTCTTCTATTTAAACACATACTGTTGATAAATCCCTAAGTTTATGCCTTAGGATAATCTGTGGTTTGTTCTTCAAAATTTGCAGTGATACATTTGAAAAAAACTCTCAAGTTCTAATAAAATGTACATATTTTTTTGTCTTTACTCCTTCTTTTCAGTTGACATATTTTTTTTTTTTTAAAATCTGGATCTAGTGTACCGGAACAGTTTAAATGCCATGTGCTGACTTTGTTTATTAGTACAAACACCATGGATTTGTACTCTGTCATTGTCATGTGCTATCAACAAAGAAGTGTATGGTGACATATCAAATCTTAATCTTGAGGAATTAACCAGTACATACATACTGATGACTTTGGCTCCAATGGTTTATGAATGTAATTAATTCTTAAGCTATGAAGCTTTAGTTCATCTGTGTTTGCTAACAATGGATATGTGTGTTTTTGTACTGAGAGGGAGGCAACTCCAACTTTACTGATGCACAAATTTGTGAGTACTACATGTCAGCTTCATTTATATTAAAAATCTGTCATCAATTTTGTAACTTTATTTGACTTCTTAAGATCTAACATCCAATAATATTAAAATCCACTATATAAACTTTAGTGTAGGATCAAGGAAAATATAATTCTTATGCAACAATAAAAGATGCTAGCACAACCCTCATTCCCAACACCATCTGCTAGTGTTACCAAAATTTGAGTCTCCCTCACTATCTTGTGCCCTCGCCTATGCTGCAGTCAGTCTTTATGGACTGCATTGCTTATGAATTAATGGTAAATGATACAAATAAATATTGATGAAATCTGAATAGCGATATAGCTAACTACTACATATAGTTTCTCCTGGAAAGGAGAGGGACAGCAAACCAAGACCTATCCATTTTAATATTAAACTAACCACTAACATGTGTACACTTATTTCAGTGCTACCAAAAAACACATTTCGATTCCCTTATTATAACATTCTTTATCTGAGTAATCTGAAGTGTTTCACTATGATAATGATATTTAGAGGTCTGAGTTTGGATGAAAATATTTTAAGTACTATGCTCTACATATAAGACTGAACATTACATTTTGTAATCTTATCACTAAGATTGTGAAAAACATCCTCCATTGATGATCTCTGAGATTACAATATATCTACTGAGTGCTCACTGTGTATTCAATCTAAACAATGAATGCAATGATCACTCTAAATCCATAGATGTATGGATTCATGCATTATTCTTAGGAAAAGAAGATAATAAAATATTTTGAATTAATTGTTTTTCCTGACATACCAAATGTATTAAACAATTATACTTTTTTTGGTGAATACTGAAGTGAGGGTCAATATAATGAGTTTCCTGGTTTGTACAAATCCTTATTATATACTTTATGAACAGTCCCATTAACTTAATGTTGTTGCTACTGGTCAATATCCAGTGGTACTGACTGTAGGTAAGTAAAAATATTAACTGCTTCCTTATATAAACACATGCCCGGATTTGATGAAGTACTTCTGGTTATGGCTAAATAAAAATGGTGATGGAAACATTGAACACTGACCATGTCATAAATCTGATGGCCACCAAAGGCTGACAATGACTAACCCTTTCTACCTGACACCAGTGCCGGAGATTAGTAGATCTAGCTCTCATCCAAAGAAGAAAAAAATCACCCAAATTAAATGAAGAAAATCTGAATACATCTAAAGGCTTAAATTGCAAGGAGGAAAAAAAAACCAAACAACCAAATAGGATTTTTTTAAATGGTGAAAAAGGACAGCTAGTAATTGCTAGTTGCTGCTGTTAGTGAGAGAGAGAGGGAGAGGGAATCAAACTGACCTTTGATACAATGTATCAGTCAACAACTTCTCTTTCACATAAATAGTGCACTTTTATCTTCTCTGAATAACACTGTTTTATCCTGTACTAGGAATTTCATGAAACAAGTTCAACAAAATGTTGAAATAATCTTTTTTTTCAACTGTGTTATTCCTATAACATAACAGAATTATTAATATGCTTGTTTTTAAGTATATAATAAAATGGTTATTGATTGAATATTAAAAAATAGTGGTCCTTCTTTCATGTGGCATAGAATGTGGTGCCACATGACCTCAGGCCCAATATTTTTCAATAACTCAGTTAATAACCTATACATATTCACCAAAACAAAGTCTATAATTATTTTATCACACAATCTGATGCAAAACTTTAAAATTTAACTTGTTTCAGGATAGTGAAAATGACATTTTAGATGCACAACACAAAAGGAATGACCTCACAAAAAACTCAATGACATAAAGAGAGTGCTAAATGATAAAATATGCAAATCACGTGACACCATGTCATTCAATGAAAACACTTCACTTAAGGATCATGTTATAACATGATTCATTCCTGTCACAGAGATCTTTATAACTTCAGTTTTCATTCGACAAGAGACTCCCATTCTGTTAAGACAGCCTTTTATTTAGTTGGAAAGTACAAACTTAAACATTGAGCTGAATCTAAAAACTTTAACACAATCTAGGGTGTGGAGGGACATAAAGAGATGTAAATGGATGCCAAAGTGATTGCTATCTCAAGCTTCATCCATGGGAGGCTCAACAAAAATCTATCATTAGTCAATATACAGTTGTACCGATTTATAATGAATCTATGGGACAAACACAAGAAGTATGTTAAAACTGGATTTATAAACAGGAATAAAGATACACAGTAGTTTTACTTTCAGATTTAAAATAGTACTTTTTTACTTCAAAAAATACCTAAATCTGAGTCCTTTATAAGCTTGTTCACCTGTAATGAAATTTAAATATGCAAGGAAAGAGATTCTCTATATCTGAAAGTGAATACCATGTTAAAGTTAGTTCCTAGGCAAGCTTTAAACATATATGAGTGCACAGCACTAAAAACTTCATGTTATTGTTGCTTTGTTTTTTTTCTTCCCCAGGCACTTCATGAAATTAATCAAACATGAGTAAATTTTATACTTACTGTGTTAGTGGAATGTTATCTTCAAAATTTCCTGAGTAGGCATTTGGATCACTGGAAAAGGATAACGGTGGATATGAGGAATGGAATTCTACTTGCATGTAAACTATTTTTAATGCTATGACCAACCAAAAACTAAAATTCAACCTGGAATACGGATTCTGCACAATAGTGTCTCTCCTGTCAACAGTCCCAGTATGTATGACACAGAGCATAGCTTCAACACAGAATCCTAATATTGTCCACAACAATGGCATGAACAATCCTGTCACTACTGGAACAGTGATACATATGCCTTGTTTAACATCAGTGAGAGAACAAAACAAATGTACCGTATACTCATGTATAATCCGATACAACAGCAAACTGCACAGACCCAGATCTGCCCTTGCATAATGCGCCAGCAGATCTGGGCCTATGCAGTTTGTAAGGACTAATCAGTAGAACAAACAACATAGACCCTGATCTGCCGGCACATTATGCGATGGCAGATCAGGGTCTATGTTGTTTGCATTTGGACCCAGCTTATACACGAGTATATACAGTAGATACAATGCATGTCCTCAAACCAAAGTTTTAATTAATTTGTTTTGTGTACACAACACACAGTCTTGCTAATAATATACTATTTTATCACATGACTACTATGTTATTTAAGTTAACATGCACATATCAAATTATTTCTATACATAACATGAATAATAACACCTCATGATATTACAAATTACATCAATATGTCATGTAAGGCCAAGATGTAGAGACTGAGGATTCGGAATATATTTCAAAGTTCTTTCACAATACTATCCTGCCTTTTGATCAAATAAAATCAGTATTTTTGGTCATGTAATCAATAGAATCCTACATGAGTGCTCATTTGAAATTTAAGAAACTTGTCAAATAATTGAAAATCTTTTGCTCACCAAGGCTTGCAAATGAGAGAAATGATTTGATTCATTGTATAAATTTCATCTCAAATGAGTAACCATGTAAAACCTTCAATATCCTGAAATCGGGTTCAATGCTGTTTGCTTTATGCCATAAGTATAAATAATTATGGCATCATAGCCCTTCACTCTGATCCCACATAGGAGTGGATTCAAGCTGAATAACTTGTGTAAATCTGTAAACCTCCTCCAAATAAATAGAGGATATTTTCTTTTCCTGTGTCAATACTGGATATATTTCATCAAGATGAAATTATCAGGTATTTATGCTGGAAAAGAAAATTTTCTTTTATTATATACCAAACTTCCTCCCGATTTGAAACTTAGAAGATTAAACTAACTCTTCAGTACACCACAACCACCACCCTTTCTGATCATATAAATATCTGCAACTGAAGAGAGCGGTAGGATTGGGATGACCTAATCTCTTGCAGTATATAACATTTTTGACATTTTGTACATTATTTTACTGTATCTGACCACAAAGAAAGTCTGATTCAGCAATTGAGACACAAATGGCGTCGAGTCAAACTTCTTCAGCAAAAGATAATGTCCATGTCTGAAAGGCAATGCAGTTTCCATTTATTTGTTCTAGTTCACAAAGTGCTCGTTTTTCATCTGTCAGCATAACTTCTGTAGGCACACACAATCAAGTGTCGAATGGCATGATGGGAAATCTTGTATTTTCACATGTGAAAATATAAGGATATATTTTTCACATTTGAAAATATAGGAATGAAAAATGAAAATTATTTCATCAATAATTTTCTATATTTCACACTTATGTATATAATAAAAAGTTACAATGGAGGAGTTGCACAACTTTATGCAAAAATCCATGTACTCACCAATGAGTAGATCACATAGTTGTTTTTGGAAAAGCTATCAGAAAATATATGTACTAGTACAATAATTACCTTTATTACATGATTTCTGTGAAAGACACATTCAATTTTCACTGTCTGACATGACATAATGTGATTTACAATAATTACACCATAGTGGCATCACGGACATGTATGTGACACCATAATGTATTTTTTGTGGTGTCATGCAACTGAAATGGCAATTTTCACTCCTCAGAAACAAGTTAAATTTCAAAGTTCGCACCAAAACCATGTAACAAAATATTAACAAACCTTTGTTTGGGTGAATATGAAGTTTTAGGACTCAGTAACTGCCATGTTGACCTCTGTTTTTATCAGTCAATATGATTTACTGGTTCATAAAACTTCATATTCATCTAAACAAAGTTTTATAATTGTACACAAGTGTATACCACAAACCTAGCTGAGCCCAACACAGACTAAGACCTGAAATTGCACTCTACACCAGTAGATCACAGTCTAAGCTGTGATCAATGATCAATTAATAACTGATCAATGTGTCCACATAATGTCTTGCCAACATTGAAAATTGAAGGTATATTAAAAATACCCTCATGTCAGAAACAGCTGAAATGCTGTGTAACTAAATTCTGGCCAAAACAGATTTCACTGAATGTGATTAATGCCTGATCAAATCAATTTATCATAACAGCACTATCTATATTTTTGAAATGGAAGAATTTTTATATTTTTTTGTATCAATCAATGTTAAATTTTGTAAGATTTAGAGTGTGGTGGATAGAAGAATCAAATCAGAACATTCTCATCTCATTATGATGCACGTCAAATAACTTCAACTCTCTGAAAGAGACTCAGAGGTAATCACAGTGATACTTTCCAAATGGGAAGACAAATATCCAGCTAGATTAAATATGTGAATAAGAGAGCCTTAAAATGAATGATGTGGTTTAAAAATATTAAACATCATTCCAACAATCAATGAAATACATGCCCTTTTAACTTTGATGCTATTTCTATATCGTTTTTTTATAAAAGATAACAAAATTGAAGAAATAATTCAGTTTTCATGACCTCAAACTTTTACTTGCACTGCTATTAGGGATGACAAATCACTCAATTGCTGTAGCATCTGTAAGGTTATTATAATGTAATAACAATTGGTCACTATTCAAATCCAAGGTCTTTTTTTTAGAATTCAACGGAAAAGGCTGAGGATGTTCCAACTGTAGCAACATCTTTACTGATATCCTTTTATTTCCAAACTCTACAATATTTTACAATAGTCTGCATACTGTATTTTCCTACATATACCATTCATGTGACTGTGAACAATATAGAACCAAATCTACCATCACTAATATATTGTCAACTTACGGAGAATCAAAGTTTTCCTTTCTTTTCTGATATGGATTTTCCTTGTGGAGAAGCCATTTTAACAGGGCAGCAAATATGAAAGAAGGGATGAAGAAAAATAGGGCCCATCCTAATCCAAACCAAAATCCATTCTGGAAAAGAAGAGAATGTATTTAAACTACAAGAATGTATTTAAAAATCAGACTTTCTTCCACATGATGTCATGGATATAATGTTTTATAAACAAATATCACATTTTTTATATTCCACATAATATGTCATGTAATGTTACACATGAAATAAGCTTAATGTCAGAGTGGCCCAGCAACAGGATTTACTTTCTATACATATAACTGGTGCAACCTTAGAGTATTTAACATTTTTCAACACATTTTGGCATTACTTAGAACCATAACAATCTAGCAATACAAATAATGGTTTGCATAATATCTGTCCTAAGATATAAATAATTACATACAAAAGTATGAGGAATCTATATGTTCTTTAAAAATAAGTTTCATCGAAAGATTTAGAAATCCACAAAAATTTTGCTGGTTGAAAATCATATAATCTCACTTTATACATCAGGAAAATTACTGGTATGTGTGTTTCTACGAGAAGTGTTCCATTATATTACTCTGATTAAGATCTTAGCAAAATGAAGTAGGAAGCTGATGGAGCCAATGGAGCCAATTTACAACTGGTAATAGATTTCAAATGATTGAAACAATCACACATTTTTAACTGTATTTTTATGTTATCTTTGACAATATTATTCCTATATATGGATATTATTTACCAGTTAGAGGCCTATATATATATATATTAAATTTAAAATATTTGCTACTTACAAATGGGTTGAGAAATGTGATGCAGACTGTGTCTGTGATTCCCTGGACAGCATCATAGACTGGTCTGCAATTTCCTATCTTGTATTTCACCTGAAATAAGAAAAGAATATACCTCTATTCTAATTTTTACAACTTCAACTTTTTTAACTATTGCTTTCATATTAGTCTTGGTCATGCAGCCCATCCTCAGCTTTTATTCCTAAGCAACTGAAATATAAACTGGTACCTGGAGAAAAGAACTTAAGTGAAACCCAATAAGGTGGCCCAAAATTTGGGATTCAAGACAGCACTGTAAACTTTTTCAAAGGCAAAATAAAAAAATCAGCAAATTTATTGTCTTGCCTTTGATGATGTCACTGTGGTCCCACTAACATGCTACCAAATGAACCCCAGGACCCTGACCTTTCTTTAATCACCTCCATTGCTATGAATGTTTAATCTCCTCTGTACAACCAACAATATGTTTATAGGAACAGTTATAGCCATGTTAAAAATGCTATTTCAACAATTTATCCCAAGAGCTTCACAAAACAATAATGTAAATAATGGTTACATAGCTCGCCTCAGCAATGTTTTTAGTAGTCTCCAGCACTCACTGTAAATGTTAACAAGAGTTAGTTAAAAGGACTAATGCTCCACTGGCCAAAAAGAATTTGTAAGGAAGACTTTCTTCTTTTTAACTGCTGAGTGTTAAAACCATCTGATGACCATATTGGATGCAAGATTGGCACCATTTTCATTTTGGACCAACTATATACCATAAGATGCCCTTTGGTGAAATGTAGTTGGGGGGGGGGGTAAACTAATTTTCTAATTTTAATAATGTAATACTTACCTGTTGCTACTGCATAGCTGGCTTTTTCCGGATGGAAAATACCCTGAATGTATGATGAGAATTCATTCTACCATAGGGTGAACCAGACGATTCTAGAATACCAGTATGCCTCTGGTCTAATCCAAAAATACCATGCCCATGCGCACTGTCCTTAGTTCTTTTTCAGGACGCAGCCTAAACTTGAGGGACATCAGTGCGAGGCAGGAGGAGGGAATCTGGCAATAGCAACAGGTAAATATGACATCAATAAAATTAGTTCCCCCCCCCCCCAAAAAAAACCAAACTACATTTTAATATCAGTAATACAGACCTGTTGCTATTGCATAGCCGAATATTCAGTTTGGCGAGAGGCTGATGATCCCACAACTGGCGAAAGATAAACAAACATAAAGAATAGTCACCCTCATTGTAGAATAGAAGACTACTTCCAGATGGTATCTGCGTGGGCCACTTTTTGAGCTATGACAATCGGCCCCAAGAAAAATATGCCTTTGCTTTGGTGAGCAAATGAGCAAAGGTAAAAGGAGAAGGTAGTGTAAGATTGCCTAAATGCAGCTTTCATCACATTCTCCTGAGACGATCGAGTTATATAGGCCCATGAGGTAGCAATGACTCAATCCTCATGGGTTTTAATTTTCATGAATAAAAGGTCCCAATCAGTAAGGGACTGATAAGCTCACTTGATAGTTATTGCAATCCACCTTGAAATGGTGGAAGCTGAAATATAAGTTGAACCTTTAATGGGAAGGAAAAGATGATTCCTACCCTTTCTTCTCTCTTAAGAGGCTGCAAAATAAAAATGTAAAGCCCTAACTGGACATGAAGTCTATCTCTATTATCCCCAGCACAGATACGACTGAGACTGGGGATCACAGTTGGGAGTGGGGCAACCGATGGAAGCTGGATTTTTGCTAAAGAACCTGGTTGGCAAAGGCGAGTTGCCAAGTCATAATTTCCACTGAACCATATACAGCCTTGTTCAACAGATAGGGCATGAAGCTCACTCCTTCATCTTACAGACACTAAGAAGAGGAAGAAAACAGTCTTGTGGGTAAGGTTCTCGAAGGAAGCTTCACTCAAAGGTTCATAGGGGTTTTATTTAGAGACCACAAGACACAAGGAAGATTCCATCTAGGTATTAGCAAGTGAGACACTAGTCTTTCCAGTCTGAAATACATGATCAGATCTGCTGAGAATCCATCCTGATGACTGGGCCTTTTGAAAATTTCAGTGTGTTGGATAGGGCTGCCATATAGCCCCTGATAGTAGAAACTTAGCATTGTTTCTCTTCAAAAAGAAAGAGAAGAAAATCAGCCACTGCGCTCATAGAGGGACAGTTAGGATTGACACATTTTCTACTACACCAATCACAAAAAATTCTCCATTTGGCATCATAGACCTTAGACGTAGATTGTCTCCTGGACTGAATAATGCACTTGGCAACTTTGTTCAAAAACTTCTCTTTGTGGAGAGATCATTTGAGATGAGCCAAGCATGAAGGTGGAGAATCTGGGGCTGTTGTGTAGGAGAGAGACCCTGTACTGCGACAGGAAGTCGTCCCTCTGGGGTAATGTCCTGGGGTGGTCCACCAGCAGGTTAAGAAGGTCCTTGAGTAGTGAAGTTCCTTACTCTGTGAAGTACCTATGGGATTATCCTTAAGGGTGGGAAGGTGTAAGCAAACAGACGATCCCACTTAAGGCTGAAAGTGTCCACTGCCCAGGCCCTGTGGTCTGGGGAAATGTAAAAGGGGAACTTGTTGTTTTGTCTTGTAGCAAAGAAGTCCACCAATGGGGTCCCCCAAAGTTGGAACAGGGAATCTGCTATGGACTGGTGTGGAGACCATTCCCTGAGGACTATCTTCCCTTTCCTTGAAAGACTGTCTGCCAAAATATTCTTTTTGCCAGGAATGTGACGAACTTGGAGGGTAATCCCTTCTGAGGTTGCCCAGCTAAGAAGATTCCAAACCCCCATGCAGAGAGAAGGTGCATGTGTGCCTCCTTGTCTCCTGAGGTATGCTACCACTGACGTGTTGTCTAAGGAGACCATCAACCAGCAATCTCTTACTTTGTCGATGCACTCCTTAAGGGCTAAGAACACTGCCCTCATTTCCAAATTGTTGATGTGGAGGATAGATTCTGCCTGGGACCATGAACCCTGAAGAATCAGTCCTTCTGGCTCCAGATGAGTGCCCCACCCTGAATCTGATGCGTCTGTGAACCGATATGAGTAGGGTTCAGGGGCATGTATGGGGACTCCAGTCGGAAACTGGTCCCGATTTGTACATCAAATCAGATGATGGTGGAAATCCTGACCTAGAGAAATCAGAGCGATCAGAGGGTCCCTGTGTGGTTTCCAGACCGCCAAAAGGACAAACCTATGGGAACCAGATCTGCTGCGGAGTTCAAGGTCCCCAGCAGAGAAAGATAAAGATGAGCTGACAACAAAGTCTTTGCTCTTAGCGCCTCCAACAGGAACACAATCTTGCCTTTTCTCTCCGAGGGAAATGGACTAATCTACTGTTTGTGAGGAAATTCATCCACACGTAGACAAAATCTTGCAATGGAGTGGTCTCCGATTTCTCTAGATTGGGTAACAGACCCAGCCTGGTCACTATGGATGAACAGCGAGACAGATCAAGTCTGGGGGACTCTAGCTGGCATTTGTGGATCAACCAATCATTGAAATACTGAAGGATTGGGATACCTTGTGACCTTAAATGGCCTGCAGCTACTCCCATGACCCTGGTAAATGGCAGAACTCAAAATTGGAAGATCTCCCCCATCCAAGCGAAAACGGAGGTATTTACTGTGTGGAGGAAAAATGGGATGTGAAGGTACACATCCTGAAGATCGATGAAGACCACCCAGTCATCAGATCTTATGGCATTCCTGACTAAGGCTGTGGTCTCCATCTTGAAAGGTTCCTCTAGCAGAAATTTGTTTAGGGAGGAAAGGTCGATAATTAGATGAAACTTTCCCCCTTTCTTTGGTACCAGGAAAATCCAGGAGTAGAAGGCTGGAGATTGGTTGTTGAGCACCCTCTCTACTGCACCCTTCTGAAGAAGGGAGTGAACCTCTTCCTTTAATCACATCAGATTCAACTGGTGTGAGAGCATGGGGGACCTTACTAGAAGAGGAAGATCATGAAATCGAAGCCAGTAACCACCTGTAATGATAGATAGGACTCAACCATTGTCTGTTATGCCAGACCAAGCCTCTGAAAAGAGGTTTAGTCTGGCACCTACGGGAACCAATTGGAGAGAAACAAACTGCAGAAGGAGCAAGTCCCTAGAGCTTCCCACCCTTGTCCTTAGGAAAGGGGGAAGGGCCCGCAAACTTCCTCACTGGGCCTTTGTGGCACACCTCTTTGGGCCCAACTATCAAGGGGAAGCTCTGAAATGGGGCTGTGGCTTTAATTGGGGCTGCGTAGCTTTAAAGAACTTAGCTGACCGACCCAGTGGCTGGTCAGGATGATTTCTGAGCACTCTGAAGAGTCTCTGCCTCCAGGGGAGAAAGCCTCAAAAGGTTCTTACTGTGCTCCTGTAAGATCTTGGATATGTCCAGAGCAACATCCCTGCAGAGGAAGAGAAGCTCCATTGACAAGGCCATGGACAAAGATAACACATGTAGAGAAAACATTGCTTCCAACAAACGATGAAGGGCAATTGGTGACGGAGATTCCTACTTCAGCATGATGAAGGAGACTGCTGAAAAGAGGTTGGCATCTGAGGCTACAGTTACTAGAGACCTACCCTTTTGTTCTAAGGTTTCCAGTGTTTTAACTGGGAGGCGAGCACAGGTCCCCAAGGAAATACCCACTGTGCCACTAGAGCATCCAAAGTGGACGGTTTAGTGGGCCAGGAAGGGGTATGCACCTTATAGCTAAATGCAGGGATCAAGGGTCTCAACGTAGAGGGAGGGACAGACTACCCCTTATGTTGTCTAGCAAAGTCTTGGCCCTTACTAAACCTTTGGGAAAGCTCCTTAATCGTTATCAAGTGAGGAAGCAACAAGAGATCTGGTCGTGATTTAGCCCCAGAAAATGTCTCCAAATTGGAAATAATTTTAGAGTTACCAAAGCCTGAAGGTCTGAGACATAGGTCACTGGACAAAAGACAGTAAACCTTATTTACCGCTTTGTCGAAAGACCAGCTCTGGTATTCCTCTGCTGCCTTGACCGATGGGTGAGAGGAGACAGGTCACCCAAAGGGAGGGGGTGCCATGTCAGTCTGTTCTGTATGAAACTTGTGCGAATCGACGAGGACAGAAAGGACATTTTCGTTCTATCTCTCCTGGGAGGCAGGACTATGTCTCTCTGTTGCGGGGGAGACTTGGAGGTAAGAGGAACTTGAACCCACAACTCCTCACACTGAGACAATGGACTGTCCTTAGCAGCAAACTCGGTAGGTGGATGAGAGTGACTCTCTACCCTCCTGGGGCGTTTGGGGGAAGAAGGTCCATCCTTCTCGCTCTTTTTTGACCCAATTTGTAAGTCCACAGCCCACAGCATCGACCTATCTACCATATGGCCAAGGTCCAGAAGTCCATGGCTGCTTGCATAGATAGGGTCAATCACTACCCTGTGGTGGAAGACCCCATATCCTGTAGGGATTTAGAGGGATTATAGGAAAGGGGGGGATCCCGATGCAATCTCTTTCCCCAATCTAGTGTTCTTTAAGCTGATTCCCAATCCCCCGCAGGATGAAAGGCAGTCTGGATGGGGGGGGTGGGGTCTTGACCCAATCCCTATCCCCATACCGTAGGAGCTCCAATGACTGGTGACCAGTACTCATAGACTGGTGACCGGTCAATGACCAGTCAGGCGACTCAGATTTATAGGAAGACGCTTCCTGAGATCTAATTGATTTAGATCTAACCTCTCCCCTTACCGTGTGGTTCAATCCCATTGCCCACAACAGGCCTCGGGGACAGGACTCACTTTCAGCCTGCTCTTCAGCCTGCTGCTGCTCCCTAATGTGAAGGTGCGACTCACTCTCCACCCATTTATTACCTTTCTTGGGAGGGGACCCATTAACCCTAAGAGTCTGCAAAGAGGCTTTGGTAATCCTTCTCCGAGACCCGAGTGAGTCAGAGAAGTAAAGCCCTGAAAATTCTGAGGAAGACAAGGAAAGAATGTTCTACCTTCCTTTATAAGTACATCTATGTTTGGCGAGTTCCCAGACCTTGTCCAACCATAGGCTGCAAAAGGGACAACAGTCTGTCCTCTCACAACCTGTACAAGACAGGCAAGTGGAGGGTGTCTCCCAGGGGGCTTTCCTGTGACCACACCTACTCACACCCTGCTTAGACATTGCTGCAAAAGAATGCTGAAAAGAAGATTTATTCAAAAACTTCTATGCAAGTACATGTATATGTAAAAAAAAGTATTTGCCTGGACTAAGTTTACGCTAAATATGATAACAGCAAGAACTCACCTTCCCTAGATGTTGTCTCAAAGGATTAAAACAATCACTGATGTTTTAATGCAAAAAGGTAAGCAATGCTATGCTGAGTACTGAAGATTAATAAAAGATAATGAAGTCAATCAGGCTAAATCAAAAGCTGCAGAGGATGACTAAATTATCATAAAACCAGTTGGTAATATTGCTAATAAAAAAGGATAATAACAAGGAAAACTATCTGATAATAATTCTGAGTGAACAGGTGTTTGATAACCAAATACACAATATACTTGGGAAAAAGTGGTGTGCAACATGCTTTTCAGAGTTATAAAAATAGCACAAGTCACATTAAAGGAATGTGAGTTATGATGATTCATTACTGTAAAAAATAAGATGAATCAAAATGGGTCCATAGACCCAATTAAGCAGGATAGGGATATTTCAACTAAATACCTGCCTGAGCTAGAAAATAATTCTCAATAAAATTAGTACACTAACAGCTCTGTGGGGTGAAAATCTAACTGCAATGTAGTACAAAAATGTGACAGAACAAATTGTGAATAACGAGAGAGAGAGAGAGAGAGATTTTAATAGAAAAAGTTCGTGATCAGGGGTAATTCCACATGACAAAAACTATGCACATAAAGAATAAGTCAAATCGCTATGCTAACACATGAAGCATGGGAATGGTATCTGTGGGTTTGACCAGGGGCATCCTGGTATTCTGGAACCTTCTGGTTCACCATATGGGAAGATGAATTTTCATCATACGGTCACTGTAATTTCCATCTGGAAAAGAGCCAGCTATGCAGTAGCAACAGGTATGCATTACTGATATTAAAACTCCATGTCAATATGACCATCCATACATGAAGTAGCAATAACAAGATTTTGAAGATGGCCATTATGGTGGCCATATTGGATGTAAAATCAACATACTTTCCATTTAGGACCAACTGCATGTCATCACAAGTCTTTAGGTGAAAACCCCATATCAATATGACCATCCATTCAGATGGAGTGGCTATAACAAGATTTTCAAGATCAGATCAGCTTCATTTTCATTTGGGACCAACTAGACACTATAATAAATCTTCTGGTAAAAAATCATTTGATGATATGACTTTCTGTTTAGGAGTAGTAGCAATAAAAAGATTTTCAAGATAGCTACCAAAGTGGCCATATTGGATGTTAGATCAGCACCATTCTCATTTAGGTTTGGTATGGTGTTTTATGGCACAGCAATACAGATCAGTTATTTAGTGCCAAGACAATCAGAGTAAAGTGCCTTGCCCAATTTAGTGCCAAGGCAATTGGAGTAAAGTGCTTTGCCCAAAGACACAGTAGCCAACCCGAGCTGATCTGATGGTTGCGAGTTCAGCATGTTAACCACTGTGCCACTGGAGCTCCTGTCTCTATTAGGAACCTCTCATGACATGCAGGAGGGCACATTGAACCTATTCTACATCCCCAAGCATACAGAGGAATTTTCATTTAGGACCAACTAGACATCAAATTTGGTCTTTTGTGAAAACCCATGTCGATATGACCATCTGTTCAGTAGGGATAGCAATAAAATGATTTTCAAGATGGCTATCATAAGGCCATATTGGAAGAGCACCATTTTCATTTAGGACCAACTTGACATCATAAGGTTTTTAGTGAAAACCCATGTCAATATGACCACCCATTCAGGATGAGTAGCGATGACAAGAGTTTCAAAATGGCCACCAAGGTAGCCATATTGGATGTCAATCAGCACCATTTTATTTAAGACCAACCAGACATCATGATAGGTCTTTTTTGTGTGCTGGTTTTCATGGCACTTTTAAGACATTATTCACTATATCATGCCAAGGAAATGGGAGCTAAGTGCATTTCCCAAAGGCATGCTGAGACACATGACCCAGGCTGGCTTGGGGCAGGTATTGAACCCGAGACCCTTGGATTAAAAGTTTAATGCTCTACCAAATGAGCTCCTGTGGCTTTTGGTCAAAACCCCATGTTGATATAACCATCTGTTTAGAAGCAGTAGCGATTTTCAAAATGGCTGCAATGGTAGCCAAACTGGACATCCGAGGGGCACCATTTTATTTAGAACCAACTAGACCTTGGGATGAATGTGTCTGTACAGTCTGGTGGCAATCCTCCTAGTACTTTAGTAGAATTATCAGTAACAAACTTGTGCTAACGGATGTGGGTCGAAAGGCCAACACAAGAGCTCTTCTGGTCTATGACCAGTTCAGCTAATTTATCATGCAGAAAATAAATTCAGACTGAAGTGATCTCAACAATGAAATATAGGCCCCTGTGTTTGGGCATAAAATACATAAAACAAGAAAAGTTCCTTGAAGGGACTGACACTCTACTGGCCAAAAGGAATTTCCAAGAATCTAAGATAAGACCATTTCTTCTTTTTAACTGCTGAGTGTTGAAACTATCAGACAGTCATAATGAATGTCAGATTGGCACCATTTTCATTTAGGAGCAACTATATATCAAACTATGCCTTTGGTGAAAACCCAATGTCGATCGATATGACCATACATTCCGGAGGAATAGTGACAAGATATTCAAGATGGCCATCATGGTGGCCATATTAGATGTTAAATGGGCACAATTTCCATTTAGTACCAACCAGATACTGTGAATCACTTTAAATTCATGTGGTAGTAATTTTTGTAGTTTTCAGGGCTAGACCACGAATTTAAAATTACAAGAAAATATGAACCAAGCTGATATTTAAAGAAAACCACCTCCCCCTCGCCTAGACCCCTGCTATATGCCACAGTAATGTACCACTCGTTTGTTTTAATACCAATGGTATATATATATATGTATATATATATATATATATATATATAATGATAAATTATTGCAAGATGAGGAACTGTGTAACAATAGTACTTTACTGATTACAATTTAATTTGCATGCAAAATTGGAGAAGCACCATTTTCACTTAGGTGCAACTAATCATCATAGGAAGTCTTTTGGTGAAAACCCCATGTCAATACAACTATCCATTCAGAAGGAATAGATCTAACAAGATTTACGAAAGGACCAACTAGACATCATAAGAAGCCTCATGGTGAAAACACCATGTCAATATGACCATCCATTCACGCGAAGTAGCATTAAGATTTTCAAGATGACCACCATGGCATATATATTTCATATCAGATCAGCACTATTTTTTATTTAGGACCAAACTGACATCATAAGAAGTCTTTTAGGGAAAACCCCAAGTCAAAACAACCATCCATTCGGGGGGAGTAGTGATAACAAGATTTTCAAAATGGCCATCATGCCAGCCATATTGAATGCCAGATCAGCACCATTTTCATTTTGGATCAACTAGACATCATAAAAAGTCTTTTAGTGTAAATCCCAAGCTGATATGACCATCCATTTAGGAGTAGAAGTGAAAAAAGATTTTCAAAAATGTCTGTCATGGCAGCCATATTGGATGTCCGAGGGGCACCATTTTATTTAGGACCAACAAGACCTTGGGATGAATGTGTCTGTGAAGTTTGGTGGCAATCCTCCCACTAGTTTAGGAGGAGTAGTAATTACAAACTTGTGCTAATGGACACCAGACACCAGATGCTGGGCACAAGATGAAAGGCCATCGCATAAGCTTTTCCGGTCTATGACCAGCAGAACTAACAAAAAAAGAACATTCTTTTCAAGGATAAAAAAGTACAGGTACTGAATGAGTTAATACAAACATGAGATTCATATTTTAAAAAAAAAAACATTGTTCATAAAATTAGTTTCAGAAGCTATTATCATTGTTCACCCCTAAAAGCCAGATTTTACTGGGTTGAAGTCGCAGGCTTCAAACAACCTTGGAGTGGCAGCCAGTATAACCACTATTACAAGCACAGTTCATACATCAGTAATTACCTTGATCAGCCTCACACAAAATGCATGCACACCACACTTCTCATACTTACTAATTCATCTGTTCAATACAGTTAACCTGTTGAGGGTGACCTATCACAATATACAAGGTAGATTCATTAATATGGAAAGTTTGCCATTGAATAAATATATATATTCCAACCTCCAACTGCAATGGTCAGAAAGGGCCTTCTGTGTAGGCTATGCTGTCTACAGCATGGAAAAATATGTGGTCATGAGTTAAACACAAATACTTAACCAATGTTTGTACAGTGGTCCCCCTCTTATAAGGCCACCCCTTCTGCAGCAAGAAAGTGGCCTTATAAGACGGGTGGCCTTTCTAGAGGGGAATAACACAGTTGTGAGTAATAACTACATATAAAGTATAAAAGATGTAACTAATTTTTATATATTTAATATTTTCATTTAAAAATCACAGGAATTTTATCTGGTTAAGGACTCAATATGATAAAACTAATATCAATGTTATTTAAAAAAAATATGAATTATCATGAATCGTGGTGCAAAACCACATTGTCGGTAAATTCTAGGCACAAACATTTGGTTGTAACTATCCCTGTACGTCCGTCGATTCCATCTTCCCACTCAATGCAGTTGAATGTATATTGACGATGTTTATTTGAATTTTTCTGACATAAAATTTCTCAATAGTTATCAAAAGACTCTCCTCTTTTCGTTTAATTTAATTGCTTTCACTTTTCGTTCTAAACTGAGAATGTCTGACGATATTTTGCGAGTACTAATTCCTTCGCCGGCAATCACGCGTGAGGCACAGTGTTTACAATGGAAGTGGGTCTGTCACGTGATCGACTTTTTTTCTTCTTCTCCAGTCTGGTACCCGGATATGTACATATCATAATCTATTAGAGTGAAGCCAGAAAGGCTAACATACCATTTTACTATCTGGCGACCGGATGTCACGCTGACTTGAGCTGAACAATGCTGTGCTTCTCAGCGGTTAGCTTTTGTCATCTTGATAATTATCGGTGGTAATAATAGCCAGTAATTATCAAAGTGACAAAAGCTAACATCTAAGGAACACATGGCAGTAAGGATAATCTGATTACTTACCCCTTTGAAAGGATTTAAATTACTTTTTTGGCATGTTGGAACAAAATGTCAATGTGTTGAATTGAGAAATTTAAAAATATTTTCGAGATTTTAATCTGTAAACAGCCATCATGTGGCCGCTCGCAAGGGGTAAATTTGACCGTTTTTGCACTAAAATGCTGGCCGCTGGTCGCGTTAGAGGGGTGGCCGTCCTTGAGGGGTACTTTTGAACACAAACTCGTCGGTGCCAAGGGATTGTGGCCGTATAAAGCGGGTGGCCGCTGGTCAGGGGGGCCGTTCAAGAGGGGGACCACTGTAAAGCATAAAAATGTGGGTCAAAGTGACCTTTGGTTATAAAGGTGTAGTACTAAGCGAGATGCATCCAATTATCAAGTTTCATGATTCTAACATGAATAGCGCCCAAGAAATGAACTTTAAATGCAAAATTTCAACAAAGTCACTAAAGCATGAAATATACCGTATTTAGCTGTGTATAACGCGCACTTTTTTCACCTAGTTTTCTTATCTTAAGTCGGGGGTGCGCATTTTATACAAGAACTAAAAAAAAAGATTTTTTCAAGGTCGATCTGACGAGAAGATGAAGGCACTATAGCCGCCTACATGTGTCACATTCACTCCTTGTGAAATATTAAATCCATTGTACATTGCATTGTAACTAAATTGTTTACCGGTACTAGCCGTATTAAAGAAATAAATAATGCTTACAAATAGAATTGTTCTTTGATTGCTTATGTTAATAAACTGGTTTCATTTCACATCACTGTGTAGCATTTTGTTCTGTGCCTCAACCGGAAATACATGTACATAACGACTGGCAACTTGTTCAAAAGCTGTGCAAAGTGCCGCATTGGAGCGGAACAAATACCACTGTGAGGATTACCATACCTGTTCTGTAAATGTTCAGTATTCCATAACTGTTGATCTAATACATTTGTTCTTCATTTATTCTTGGTTGAATTGAAATATAATATGTGTAGAATTCAAGCAGTGTTAATGTTCTCATCAGAGGCACCTTTAGGGGACATATTTTTTGCGACTATGGTTTCTTTCTTACGGTAACACTGACACGTTGTGGAACAAAATAATCGTTTATTCGTGTTTGAATTGAAATATAATATTTAGAATTCAAGCAGTGTTAAAGTTCTCATTTTTTTTCGTGACTATGGTTAGCCTGTTACGGTAACACTGACACAGCGTTAATGTATGAAGTCGGAAAACATTTAAATTTTTTTCCTTTGGAAAATAAACTTGTTTCTTAGTTTTATTTCTCATCTTAAATCATAGTATTTGAGATATCTTTGCGACTATACAGTGATCAATGCTTCGTTGACTCAGTGTGGCCTTTTCACGGTAATCGGCGCCAGGTAAGCTTTGATGCGCTCAACATAGTTACAATGCTTTGTCTCGGTGAGCAATATTTAATTGATTCAGCGTGATGTTTTTAATGGTGATCAGTGCTTCATTGACTCAGTGTGGTCTTTTCAATGTAATCGGCACCGGCTAAAGCTTTAATGTGCTAAACATAGTCACGTTGCATTGTCTAGGTAAATTTGCAATGTATTTACTTTTCTTCAGAAAATAAACTTGTTTCTTTGTTTTATTTCTCATTTTAAACAACAGTTTTTGATACGGTACTTCTTTGTTACAATACAGTGAGCAGTGTTTAATTGAATCAGCGTGGTGTTTTTAAAGGTAATCAGCGTCGGCTAAAGCTTTGATGGGCCAAACATAAGTACAATGCATTGTCTTGGTAAATTCTAGCTTGGACACGGAGATATATTTTAGAGGTGTAATGATAATCCAAATAAGTATAAATACCGGACCTAAACTTTCACATAGCATATTGTGTTCGATCTTGAATCTGAACGAATATAGTCAAAGTATCAACAGGGGTCGTATAAGAAATTCGTACAATGCGAAAGACAAGCTAACCATCACAGACGAGGACATACAGCAACTTTTTGAGAGTGATGACAACGAAGAGGAATTTGAGGGATTTGATGCAATAGATTGAACTCCATCAACTAGGCAAACCTTTAAAGGGCCCTTTTAAGGGCCAACCATAAAATCGGAAAGATATATCAATATTGCCACTTTTTTCATTCACTATCCAAAATGGCCGACTGTTGTCGCACTATGAAAACGGAGCGAAATAGTCACGATTTTGAAATGTATTATATCACATGCGCGTTATATGGCAGAACACAGTTTTTTCCACTCATTCTGGGTCGAAAAATGGGGTGCGCGTTATACAGAGCTAAATACGGTAGATCTCAGAGACCTCTTTTTGCAATAAGGGTTAAGTACTTATCAAGATGCACCACCTCACCTAGTTTCATGATTCTAGGTAGGATAGTATATATACAGCATGCCGAAAACTCATGTGGTTATGAGCTAAATGCAAAAAGTTAATCAAAGCCAGAAAATATTAAATATAGGTCAAGGTGCATGAGCTTCTCTTATTGTAAGTGTGTGGTACTAACAGACAGAAAAAATTGCAATAAGCACATACAGGTTGTAAGCTTTTTACCTCATCTATGGTGTCACCAACTGTTCTGTTGATAATTCCAAGAATTTTGTTTACTGTCTCATTCAAAGCCTGTAAAAAGAACATGAAGTCTTCCTGAAATAATGTTTATCAATAAAAAGTTATGAAATTTATTACCCATTTCATAATTTTTTAATTTTTTTTTTACATTTTTAGGTCGAGAATTTTTACGTTCTTAAAATGTTCCTTTGTCTTTTGGAGAATACTGAATATAAATTATTGCATTCAGAACAAATCTCAATTTGTGACATGCATAAAATCTATTAAATTGACACTGTCCATTATATTTGAATGTTTATATAGACTGAATCCATCTTCTCCAATTTGATGCATAGATTTCTGTCATTTTATTTTGATTAGAAACAAAAAACTGGTTTTTCTCATATCCACGTTTTGTGAACCATTCTTTGCAGAAGCAGCAACATGCAAGAATGTAATTTGTGACATCTTGACATGAAACAGTAATTTTCTAGGTCTCATTTTGTGCAAATTTGACCACATTTTACTAAATATTTCAAATTTACTTCCTCAAATTGAGGCTTATTTTCAATACCTTTTTTAAAGTTCACTTGGCAATAACAAATTTTACTTTAAACATTTAATAGGCATCAAAGATTAAAATACATTTCATATATCATGAATTCTCTTCCAAAAAAAGAGTCCTGTTTTATCTAAGTAAAATGCAAGGATTTTTTGTCTTCAAGATTAATAAGATCCTCAGGTTTACAATTTTAAAATTATAGTATAAGAGTTGTTTTAATCCTTTCCACTTTCTCCACCCATGACCATAATTCCAATTTTGTCAAAAGTATTATTCCAATTCGCTCAGAATTACTGTAGTATCATTTATTTTCATGAATCTAAATTTTCGTGGTTTTGAAAAAAAAAAACCATTTTTGTGGGTACTTAAATTCATGGTTTTGCCTGTCAAAGTTTGCATATTTGTAGGTATTTAATTTCATGAATTAACCTCTACAAATACCTCAAATAAAGAATACAAAAGAACAAAACTCTGACGACAACAAACAACAGCCACTTCAATGGTTTAAACAATACTACCACCTTTATGAGCACAAAGATGCTAACTAAATTTAAAAACAATGGAATCACTCCATTATTCGAGCCTGCCTCATGTACGAACTAACTTTAACCACTAGACTTTACTTAAAACCTTGTCAATCGAGCCAAATCATGCTGCATGGATAATTGTGGCTCATGCAAAAATGAGTGAAAGATCGGACCTAATTATCCACAACTTTGAGAGTGCTGCACTTGTTTAATTCAACAATTTCAGGATTATTTACTCAACAGATATTTGTGTGTATCAGCCGACTTGGCTGATGTGATGTTGATTCAGTGGTTTTGTCCGAAAATCGGGGAAGTGTGAGTTTCAATACTCTGCAGTAATTTAGTGTATATACAGTGTTTCATTGGTATTTGTGCTTCTAGCAATAGTTTTAGTATTGTACGGTCATGTTGTTCACTGGGATTAAGCATGCATGGACAAAATGAGACATGCTTTCACAGGAATTTACAATTTTCAACAAAAGTTTCACTTGAATGAAGAATCAATTTGAATAAGTATTAAATAAAATTTTCATTTATAGTATCATTTCTTGTTCTTTCTTTCATTTTCAGTAATAACAGTGTTTGAATACCTAATGCTTTTCTTGTTTCTCTCTATCCGTACTTATCTCACAACATGCTGATTTAAGCAGTGAGTGGAAATGACACCTACCGGATACCATATATATATATGCAATGAAACAATATACAATGCTTTATAATTCTTTCTTTAAAGGGTTACAATAAAACAAACACGTGTAAAAGCTAATATTTGTTTACCAGATTACAGAAATGAGGTTGATTTATCAAACAGCTTTGTTGATCTCTAGGGATGAAACACAGTAAAAAAATGAGGAGCCAGGTGAGATGGAAGAGGGAGGGGGGCTTTTTTTATCATATGTGGCTGATTTTTCATTGGGTCTTTAAATTCATGATTCAGGGCCACAACAAAATCCACTAAAATTGGTACCCCTTGAAAATTAATGATACTACAGTATTGCAAAATAATGTAAAATCTCAACGGGGAGAGAAATTTGAGGAAATTTACTGAAGTCAAGGTTTGCTAGTTGCTGAGGTTATACACTTTTACACACTTTACAGTGAAGCCTGCCTGAGTAGACACCTTTATATAAAGAACAACTGCTTATAATGGACAACTTTTATGAACCTCTTTTCTTAATTTGACTTAAGACATTAACATTTAAACTAAAGCCAGTAGTGATGGGTGTCTCACAAAGGGCTCGGCGTCCTACAATTTTCTCTGAAGAGCCCTAAACAGAAGAACTTCTGTTGGAAAATTAAAGTATGGAGAAAACAGACATTCAGGGGCCATAACTATTGCAAATGATCATGTGGAATGCTGAAAATCCAATTCATTGAAAGTCTCATCATTGTTAAAGAGCACATTAACTTTGGTGGAAGTCCAATATTCCTTAGTTAAGTTATGCTGTGGAAAGCAATGTTAGGAGGATGTGCAATCAGAGGCCATAGCTAATCTAAATGACAATGTAGAACACTCGGAATTGAACTCATTCAAGGTCTCATCAATATAAAGCTGCATGCCATATTTGGTTGAAATGCAATAAAGCTTAGTCAAGTTATGCTGCATAAACCAAAGTCAGGATGAATGGTAAACAGGGGCCATAACTGTTTCAAAAATGGAAATGATGAGGCAAAACCAATAAAAGGTACATCTAGGTTTTAAAACATTGTACACACGAAATTGCATAAAAATATATAAAATGGTTCATGAGCTATGCTGGTTACAATGATCTACTGATGTGGAAATTTAATTTTGGAAAAAGGGCAATAACTCCATCAAAATTGGACCTGAAAGATGAAACCTTTAAAAGGCATATCTACATTCAATGGGCATTTCACCTACCAAGTGGCACTGAATTATGTCTATGGGTTGCAGAATTATATTGGTTAGAAGCAACATCTCATGTGAAGATAGGAAATTTGTCAAGTGCCATAACTCTATCCAAACTGAGCTGACATGACAAAACCCATAAAAGTTAGATCTAGGTCTATGAGACACAATCTACACACTAAACTGCATCAAAATATAATCTATGGTTCCTGAGCTGATGCTGATTACAAGCATCTGCTATAGTAGAGATGTAATATTGATGATAAAAGGGCAATAACTCCATGATAATTGGACCTGAAAAGACGAAACCTTAAAAAGGCACATCTACATGTAATAGGCAATCCACCAACCAAATGACATCCAATTATGAGTATGGGTAACATAATTGTGCTGGTTACAAGTGTGAATGGATAGATATACAGACAGACAGACAGATGGACATAAGAGGTGATTACTATACAGCTCCCACCTCACGATGTAGGGCCCTAATAAAGAACACTTGTCAACAAAGGACAATATTGTATGGCCCTTTGAGTGTCCATTATAGAAAGGTTTCAAAGTGTTTAAATTTAATGCAAAATTAATTTTCTTTTCCTCTATTAATAGAGGATATATTTTATCATGTGGGTACCACAAGCTGAAACATATCCGGTATTATTGACTGAAAAGAACATTGTTTTGGTATTATATATTAATATTTGTCTATATCTGAACATAAAAGCAAGTCAGACAGCATGAGACAACACATGTTTCAAAATTGTTGACAAGTTAGTATAGGGCATATAATTTCACTAAGAAGTAAATGGTGGTGAGTCAATTCCTTTAGAAAAATATTTTCCATGCCTACAATGTAATTCAGTTTCAATTTATTGCTTTGAGTCAGAAAATTGTAGTTTTTCTTGCTGCCAGCAAAACTCACATAGGAACACATATTCAAGGGTCACATGGCATGATGGGAAATATTGTATTTTTATATACTAAAATATAACGATCTACTTTTAGCATATGAATAATACAGGAATGAAGAAATATTTAAAATAAATCACCAATAATTTCCTATACTTTACTACAAAGTATATATGTATGCAGAAAATCCTAAGGTCTTCAAACTATCAGCTATTGTATATCAAACGAAAGCATGATGTACAAATTTAGACCTTGTAATAGTGACAAAAATGCTTATGGCGGAAAAAATACAAAAGAATTTTTAAAAACAAGTATCTTGTCTACCTTTTTTGCAGATCAAGATCTAATTTCATTGCTTTTCTGAATTTCTTTATTTACATCATTTTTAACATACTTTGAACTAATTTATTTTCATGGAGTTTTTTGGGTGAATAATGTCATTTTCTTTGGTACTGATGGATATGCCTCTGAGGTGATAAAAGTCCTATTGTCTTCAGAGATGGATCATAGTCTGTTGCATCTTTAAATCTGAGGTTTGTAGCAACTATTAAATCCATGAAAAATGACTGATGTACTACCATGAAGAATATCAAGTTCACAGAATCTAAAATATGAATTGTTATCCAGGTCAAAAATGGTTTCAAGACATATGACTTGCCAGTTTTAAATAATCCATAAAATGTGACATGTTATGTTTTAATGGCTTGCTGTATAAATTTGTGCTATCTTGCCAAAACATTTTGGAGTAGTAGAGTATCATTGTGAATCAGTACAATTACAATAGGTACTTACTTGCTTTAGTATAGATGCGGCACTTGAATTGAAGTAATTCTGAGCACGTTCTATACCATTGATCAGAGCATCAGTTTGTGTCTGGAATGGGAAGAAAATACCATACATACCCATGTATAGCATAACCCACCTGCTAACAGCATCACCTCAAATCTGCTGATGCATCATGGTCTTAGGTGTTCACATTAAATCATATCTAGAACAACAGATCTGGATCTGTAATGTTCACAGTGTGTTGTGTATTATATGTGGATAAATACTGCATGTCAAAATGGCACAAAAAGTAAAGACCAATCATATGGATACCAATTTTCTAAGCTTTTTAATCATATTAGGGTCTAATGAACTATGTAGAACAAAAGAGGACATTATATCAGTGCTCAGTTTATATGAAATTTATGTAATAAGTTAAATAATTTCTTTGTTGCAAAATATTGCCATTATTCAATTAAGAAATTTCTAATAAAGTATAAATATAACAATTATATTATCATCGTGAAAAAATAAATTGGCATTTTTGCTTAAGATACAAAATGTGATATTGCACATATATATTACTGAAAATAATGACATGAATCTATGTAATGTCATATCAGTGAGGTTACATGATAACTTAATACAAACTTCAATTATTCAAACCCCAATTTATGTGAATTGTTGGGTTATTCAAACTAATGAAATTCCATGCCCCAATTAATATTATACAATTATTGACCTTTGTTGAGGTGAATACATACTTTATGAACCAGTAAACCTCATATTGATTGACATAAAGCAGATATTGATATTAAAGCTCTACTGGTTCATAAAACTTCATATTCACCAGAACAAAGGTCTTTAATTATATTTGTACATGATTTGATGCAAAATTTTTAAATTCAATGTGTTTCAGTAAAGTGAAAATGCCATTTCAACTGCATAATGCCATGAAAATATGTTACAATGTCAAGATGGTGCAATATTATGAATTATCACAAACCACAGGACTTTGTGTCAGCCAATGAAAAATCATCTCTCACAGGGTCATGTAATAACCTAATATAATCACATAAGCCCCAGATCATCAAAATCACTTGTATGTCCCCTGATAAGCTCAGATAATGGAACCAGAGTGCAATTAATGATTACATAACTCATCTCTACTTTTACTAGTCTCCAGTAGCCATTGTAAACATCATCATGCAGAAAATAAATTGCAACTAAAGTGATCTTGGCCCTTCTTACAATTAAAGATTTTTTGCAATCTTTTTATTTTTACATTTGAATTTTAAATTTGTTAAAATTTATAATTTTAACTTTAATTGGTACTATATAGCCAAAATTGTGCTGACATATTGTGACACCAAGTACCTACTGTGACAGGGAACAAAAACCATAAAAGATATACAACAATAAAAAAGAACATTTTTTTTATATCAAATAAGAGATACTATAACGAGTTGATAACAACCCAAGATTAATGCTGTTTTTTATATTTTAAAAACAAAAATTGTTCTTAAAATCTGCTTCAGAAGCTATTATCATTGTCCACCCCTAGAAACCAGATTTTTACTTCATGAAAGACATAGGCTTTGAGTAACCTTGGAGTGACATCCAGCAGAACATAGTTCATGCATCAATAATTACCTTGATTAGCCACTACATGAGAAGTCTCACATAAAAAGAATGCAGTCCACTCATCTAATTCCTATACTCATTCACATATACAATACATAGTTAACCTGTTGAGGGTAACATATAGGACAATATACAATATAATAGACATTAATGTTTAACACCAGATACAGGTATTTATTCCTACTTCACTCGTTAGAAAGGGCCTTGTGAGTATAGGCTAGGATGTATATAGGCCTAGCATGGATGAATCTATAAGATCATAAACACATACTTAACACATGTTAGTAAAGCATAAAATGTTGTTAAAGTGACCTTGTTCGGTTTTAAGGGTATAGTATTAACATAGATGCATCCAATTATCAAGTTTCATTATTAGAACATAAACAGCACCCAATAAAGGACCTTTTAACACAAAATGTAAACAACGTCACTGAAGAATGAAATACAGGTTACAGAGACCTCTTGTTGCAAAAAGGATGTAGAACTTATCAAGATGCATCCACTCCCCATGTTTCATGATTCTAAGTAGGACAGTATGCATGTAACATGCCAAAAACTTGTGTGTACATGAGCTAAATGCCAAAACATAACATAAGCCAGTAAAAGATAAAATACAGGTTACGATGAGCCTCATCATCATTTTTATGATTCTAGTATGAACAGTGCCCTAGAAATAAACACTAAGCACAAAATTTAAGCCAAGTCAGTGAAGCATAACGAATAGTCCATTATGACCGACTACTGAAATGAGTAGTGCTCATCAAGATGCATTCCGAAGTTTCATGATTGAAAAAAGGATAGTATGCACACAGCATTCCAAAAACATATATAGTCAAGAGCTAAAGGCAAAAACTTAACCTAAAGCCAGTAAAATGTCAAATACAGGTCACAGTGACCATTTTTGATATGGATGTACTACTAAGAGTTAACAACATCTAGTTTAATGGTTAAAGCATGAATAGTAAAAACATCAAATTGAACCAAAGTCTGTGAAAAATGTGAAATATGGGTCACAGTGACCTAGTTTTAAGATAAGAGTGTAGTACCATCAAGATGCATCAACTCACCAAATTTTCACAATTCGACATATGCATTATATATACAGTAGATGCAAAACAAGTGTGGTCATGAGCTAAATGCAAAAACTTAACATAATCCAGTAAAATTTGAAATGTAGGTCACAATGATCTACTTTCATTGTAAGGGTGTGGTACTAATAGAGGTGCATACAAATCATCTATTTTCATGATTCTGGCATGAACAGTGCTTCAGAATGAATCCAAGTCAGTGAAGCATGTAATATGGGTCATTCTGACCTGCTTTTGTGATAAGGGTGTAGTACTCATCAAGATGAATCCCCCACCAAGTTTCATGAATCTTTGTATAACAGTATGTAGGAGGGTTGATCAAAAAGTTCTATAACAAATGCTGTAAAGAAAAAAGTGACTTAATTGTTTACAATAATTATCATAGTCCTTAAGGTAACTTCCTTTTGACATAATGAACTTCTCCCATCTTGTGACCCATGTCCTGAACACGTGCAGCAGCCCGTTACATGACTGAATTCATAGAGACCCAGTGACTGCATCCCTTACTTCTTCTCTTCTTTCATAATAGTTTCCCATAATGAATCTTTTGGAAAATGGCTCAAGTCACAAGGAACTAAATCTGGACTGTATGGTGAGTGATTTAGGGTTTAAACAGCAAGTTTTTGTACGGTCTGTATTACAAACTTGCATGTGTGTGCAGGGGCATTATCCTGGTGCAAAATGAGGTCCGGACACTTTTTCCCAATAGCCTCATGTAAATTATATGTGATTAATGTGGCACAGTACTGACCATTCACTGTGATGTTCTCTGGCAAAAATATTCCTTGTGTGTTGAGGAACAATATGCACATAACCATTCCAGCAGATTTGGAAATACACGCTTTTATAGGCAATGGTGAACCTGTGTGCTTCAATGTGCTGCTTTATCTCTTACTCTCAGGTTCAAAGTAGTCTATACAAGTTTCATCACATGTGCAGCCTTCAACTTTGTACCTGTGTAATAATTCCCAGCAGATCTTTACCCTTTAAACACATTTGTTCTTTATCAAGCAATCTCAGCACCCAACAGGAATGATCTTATTTAAGAAATTATAGCCTTCAACTTTGTACCTATATAATAATTCCTTGCAGATCTTTAACCTTTAAACCCATTTGTTTTTTGTTAAGGAATCTGGGCAGCCAACAGGCACAAACCCTGTGCATTCCTAATTCCATGATTAGAATTTTCTCAGCATTTCCATATGAAGTATCAAAATTGTCTGCTACCTCTCAGACAGTAAATGGTCTGTCTTCCTTCACATATACTTCCGCAGAATATACTATTTCTTTTGAAAGTGATGTCCTTGACCTAACTTTTCTAATACCATCTTTAACAGCCTTCCTACCATCACTAAAAAATTTCATCCATCTACTGATTCCAGATTTAGCAATTGCTTTAGGTCCATAAACAGCATCCAAGTAAGTTTTTATCTGTGTAAAGGATTTTCCAAATTTTGCATAAAATTATCTAATCATTCTCTGTTCAAAAATGGACTCATCTGCCATTTTGCCATCACGTCTACATATATGACATAGAAAAAGATGACATCACTATCATATATGACATAGAAAAAGATGACATCACTAAGTATGTGATGTCATCAACTTAAAAATGATGTCACATCCTAAATTGGAATGTTTTCAATTATAGATGGGCACATTTCTTTTACATTGGGTTGCTTTGTTTGGAAGATATTTAATTTGTTCTAGCACTTTTTGATAAACCCTCGTATACAGGGTGCTAAAAACCTATTTGGTTATGAGCTAACCTAATCCAGTAAAATGTGAAATGTAAGTCACCATATACATCAGGGATCCCAATATTCTTGTCAGACATTTTTCCCCAAAATTTAACATGACATCCAGATATTTATCAAATTTAATTAAAAAACATTCACAGAAGGTATATAAAGTTGTAACAAATAAACAAACATTGATATACTTATTGAATGTGTAATTTCTGGTTCTGGATTTGTTGTTACTTCAGTTTTTGGTATCAACCTTCTATGCCTCACAAGTTTTCTCTCAAACTATTTATTAATAAATATGATTTTTTTTTCTTTCAGAAAACTCTACTATAGAATTTCACCCAATGTTGTAATTTGAGCCACTACTGCTATTTTAAAAATTATTTACTTTTTACAAAAAGCAGACTTACTACATCAAAAATACATAACACTTAATTGATGGGCACATACAGTCAAGTCTGACAGTAAAGTTTGATTTTAACTGGCCCTCAAACATGTATTTCAGGAAGATAATAAAGGTTAGCTGATGTTGTTAGCATTTTTTTCTTTTAAATTTGAGCCTAGGCTACAAATATTTTGTTTTAAAGGTCTGATCTGTGCTGCCACATTGTTAAAATGCACATGGTGTGAGGGTCTGAGTGTGTAATATCTATGTGGTCAATTAAAGACCCTGGGGTTTTGACCAGTCTAGGAGATAAGCTTTCACATCTCTTTTGTCTTGTGCTTTGTAGCTACAGAGTATTCAAACAACAGAGAAATAATAATGCCTAAACAACTGCATGGGATAATTATGGGCACCTTATCTCCCAAATCCAACATGCTGAGTTAGCAAATGGTCATTTGAGCTCACTTGCTAGTCATGTCCAGCAAATACGACTATTTTAGGATCTCGGATATACAGTCCCTGGTCAAAAGTGAGCAGACACATAGACATCATTGGAGGAAAATTAACATCATTGCTATTTATAAAGAACCTCCTGATGACAATATGAAAGAAAATGGTACTTACACATCTAACAGTTGGTAAATGATTCCTTGGCTCTAACCAGAGCTTGTAATAGCTTAGGTATGGAGCCATAAAGTCCTCTGGTTAGCATTGATTGAGAGAGTCACAAATGTCAAGAACACCACAATGTGATCAGACCTAAATCTGATTTCATGTAGTCTTTATTTAAGCTTGGATTTGATTGCTTGTCAATTATATTGAAGCCTGAGGTATGTGATGGCCAGGGTCAAGATTCAGTGCTTTATCTGTTTTCCACACTTTTGTCCTCCTAGAAACAAGGACCACACAATTATCCTCCTGGAAGGTCCATTCCCCATTTGGAAACTCTTTAGCAATAACTAGCCACAAATTTTAATCAAAGATGCTAATAAACTTATCAGAGTCAGGTTTCCATCACTGCAGTAGATAAAGTACCCCCAAAACACAACTGAAATATTCTTGAATAGCAAGTGCACACTGTACAGACCTAAACACTCAGGTTGCCATTCTTCATATGATTTTCTCCAGACATAAACTTTGATCTTTGCCCACAACAATTTTAGTTTCATCACTAAAAAGTACCCTTGACTACTGGTTTTCAACTGCCTAGCTATATCTATTTTTAAACCATGAAACACATAAATGCACGATTCTGCACAGAAATAATAATTTGCATCATTACAGTGCATCTCCTGAATCCTGAACTCTTTAATCTTCTGTTGACAGTGCTTTCAGAAATATGAACACTGACAGACTCATTAAAAGCTATGGTCAGACCCTGCAAAGATTGTTTACAATTGTCAAAAATTGCTATGAATAAGACGAGAAAGCACATGATCACCCCTTTTGCTCATGATTTTTGGTCTCCCTCCTATTTCTCGTTTTCTACAGACCCCCTTTTGTGAAACCTTTCAAAAGTTTCTCAATTGTACAATGTGATATTCCAGTTATTTCTGACATTTTTTCTACCACTAAACTCTTTCTTGGCTAATTGAATTATCATCCGCTTCTGACCCTCTGTCAATTCCTTACTGTGAGGCAACAAATTCTTTTTACATCACAAATTTAAAATTTCAGACTACACTGAAGACGTTCATTAGTGCAAACTGTTAAAATCAAGATTCTTATTCATGTAGTGACCATCTGAAATCATATTTCACTAAATGATGTCAACTTTTCATACTCAGGTGTGATTTGTTGTAACTGGCTGGCACACACACACACACACACACACACACACTATCTATTATCTCCCAGCCTTGCTTAATCTCAAAACAGAGATTTCTCCTATGTTATGCAATAATAAGATGTAACTGAATTTAAATAATTAAACTCTGGATAACATCAAAAATTCAAACCTCGGTGTATTAGAGCTAAAACTACATCCATGGTTAATCTTCATTCCTAATGGGGCCTGAAGTGCTACTTTCTTTTACAGACTGATGCAATTACCCTAATTTTAGACATTGTCCGGATGACATTATCATACTCACTGTTAAATTACTCTTTTCTTGAAGGCTTTTGATCGATCCTCCTAGTGAATTCTTCAAAAAAACAAAAGAGACAATTAAGAACTCATGCATTGAATGTATGTTTAAGCATTATGGACGTGATTCCTAGTCATCAAAGAAGTTACCTTGTAAGTAATTAGTTACCATATCAATGTTTAAAAAAAAAAAAAGTTGCCACTAACATGCTGGACTACTGGGGAACTGGGTGTAGTACTGAGTTATTGATAAGCACTAACTCGGTAAAATATGGTGAAAATCTGTAACAAAACTTGTATCATTTAAGATCTTGCTAAATATGATGCTTCATAGTTAATATGATTTAAAGTATAAAAAAAATATGAATGCTAGTTTTCACAAGCTATTAAAATAATCTAAGTCTGTTTTAACAAGCCATTAAAATAATCTAAGTCAATCTAGGGCCAGAACTTCGAAAAATATGATGATGAAATTTGTTAAGTCTCTAAATGATATACTGACAATCTAAACACTACAACGGGTGAAATCTGTATAATTTTCCAGTCACTATATTATTAACCCCGCACTTCAGAAAAGAGTGGAGATATTGTCACTGCCCCTGTGTGCAAGTCTGTCCATCTGTCCATGTGACTGTCTGTCTGTTTATCCATCCATCTATCTATGATAAAGCTTGTCATCTCTCCTCTTCCGACACCACTTGGAGTATTTTACTGAAATTTTGAAGGCTAGATATGTGGTTGGTGTAACTGTTCCATAAGAGGTTTTTTTTTCCTCTGGACCATTTTTGTGTAAATTTTGTGAAATGCTGTTGAAAAAGGGATGTTTTGAGAAGCCAGCTGTTTGTCATCAAGATTTACAGTTGCTGTATATGTGCAATTAACTTTTTTCCTCTGCTCCATGTATGGGTAATTTCTTTGAAAATTGTCAAAAAGGGGCTTATTTTGAGAAGTCAGCTTGTCTGTGCTTTCTGATCCAGAGATCGATTTGTAATTTCATATGCTTGGAATGTTAAAAGTAATCAAACACTAGAAATATATAATATTAACTATTTTAGATCAAATGTATGGATTTGACATTTTTAATTTTTATATGTTATGACATTTTAAATAATTGTGGACATTTAGTCTCTTTCTTACCATTATATGCATTAAATTAACAATTTTAATTTTTAAGTCCTGGAGGCATCTGGCCTAGAAAACTCAACTAAATCTAGTCAAATATCTTGATAATATTTGTTTCACTTGCAAAGCACACATTGATGACTAAGTGACAATATCAAGTGGCTAGCTTTGCTTCCAACTGTTTTTTTGTTTGTTTTTTTAAATAAGAGAACTTGATAAGCACAGACTTCCCAGCTAAAGTAGGTCACTGTTACATACTTTCATGTTCTATTTAACATGCTATGATGCTTGATCTTTGTCAGGGTAAGATTTTCAGTAACCACTGCATGCAGTTAATTTTTCAGTAATCGCTGCATGCAGTCATGTGACATTTATTTGCTTCTCATGTGGAATTACAAAATATCAATGGACTATGGGTAAAGTGAGTCAAAGTGACCTATGTTTTACACTTGAGTATAATTCTTAGTTTTTCTACACTGGATTACATTTTTTAAACTTTAATTCTTAGAGACACTTCTGGTATCTCTGCACGATTTACTCAGATACACATCTGGTATTATATTTTACTACACGTACTACCGAGATAAGTTGACATGCTTTTACTAATAAACACCCATATCATTTACCCAAACTTAGAACAAATGATTGCATATTTTTCTAAGTATGAGTAAAATTACAACAAAATCTAGTAACCAGTTTAACTTTCTTCATCACTTAAAACTCATTAGGTACACTTTTAAAGTGAATGTTATTTATTTTGGCCACCCCTGTAGTTTCATATGTATTTACAGCTTACTTAATTGAAACAAGAGTCCCTAGAATTTCCAGGAATTCAAGAATTCAAGATAAGACCAAGTTTCGTTCTACTGGTGAGTGGTGAAACCATCTTTGATATTTTTTCGGCAAAAACAAGATTTTCAAATTAGCTGCTGTGGTGGTCATATAGATGTAAGATCAGCACCATTTTCATTAGGACCAACTACACATGATTACAAGACGTTTGGTCAAAACCCCATGTGAATCTGACCATCCATTCAGAAGGAGTAGTGATAAAAAGATATTCAAGATGGCCACCAAGGTGGCCATATTGGATGTCAGATCAGCATCAATTTCATTTAAACCAACTAGACAACAAGTCTTCTGGTGAAAACCCCATGTTGTCAAGACTTTCTGTTAATGATGTGTAGTGATAACAAGATTTTCAAGATGGCTGCCATCATGTCCATATTAGATCTCAGATCAGCACCATTTTCATTTAGGACCAAGTAGACATCAAAAGAAATCTTCTTGTGAAAACCACATGTCAATATGACTTTCTGTTTAGGAGGAGCAGCGATAACAGGATTTTCAAGATAGCAGCCATAATTGATCTCAGATATGCACCATTTTCATTTAGGACCAACTACACATCACAAGAAGTCTTTTGGTGAAAATCCAAATTCTATATGACCATCCATTTAGGAGTTGTAGTGCTAACAAGATTTTCAAGATGGCCATTGTGGTGGCCATAATGGAGGTCAGATCGACACCATTTTCATTTGGAACCAACTAGACATAATAAGAAATCATCTGGTGAAAATTCCATGTCAATATGACTTTCCATTCAGGAGGTGTTGCAATAACAATATTTTCAGGATGACTGCTGTGGTGGCCATACTGAATGTCAGATCGGCACTTTTTTCTTTTTGGACCATCTTGACATCATCAGAAATCTTTTAATGAAAACTACATGCTGATATGATTTTCCATTCAGGAGAAGCAGCAATAACAAGATTTTCAAGATAGCTGCTGTGGCAGCCAAATTGTATGTCTGAGCGGTACCATTTTCATTTAAGACCACCTAAACATCATAAGAAATCTTCTGCTGAAAATCCCATGTCAATATGACTTTCTGTTCAAGAGGAGTAGCAATAATAAGATTTTCAAGATGGCTGCCATCGTGGAAATATTGGATATCAGATTGGCACTGTGTTCATTTAGGACCAAGTAGACATCACAAGAAGTCTTTTTGTGAAAACCCAATGTCTATACGACCATCCATTAAGAAGTAGCAATAACAAGATTTTCAAGATGGTCAATGTGGCAGCCAAAATGAAGGTTAGGAACCTACTAGACATCTTCTGGTGAAAACCCAATGTTGATATGACTTTCTGTTCAGGAGGAGAAGCATTTCAAGATGGCTGCCATGGTGGCCATATTGGATATCAGATCAGCACCATTTTTATTTACGACCAACTAGACATTATAAGATATCTTTAATTGAAAACCTCATGTTGATATGACCATTCATTCAGGAGGAGCAGCAGTAACAAGATTTTCAAGATGGTCACAGTGGTGGCCATATTGGATGTCTGAGCAGCACCATTTTCATTTAAGATCAACAAGACATCATAAGAAGCATACTGACAAATTCATGTCAATAAGACTTTATATTCAGGAAGGGTGGTAATAACAAGCTTTTCAAGATAACCACTGTGATGGCTATATTTGATAACCATGCAGCCCCATTTTCACTTAGGACCAACCAGATATGACAAGAAGTCTTCTGGTGAAAACCCCATATCAATATGACTTTTCATTCAGGAGGAATACTGATAACAAGATTTTCAAAATGGCTGTTGTGAGAGCCATATTAGATGTCACGTCCACACTATTTTCATTTTGGACCAGGCTGACATCATAAGGAGTCTTTTAGTGAAAATCCCATGCTGATATGACCATCCACCCAGGAGGAGTAGTGATAAGATTTTCAGTATGTTCACTGTGGCAGACATACTGGATGTACAAGCAGCACCATTTTCATTTAGGACCAACTAGACCATGGGATGAATGTGTGTGTAAAGTTTCACATGTCAGGTCGGGCCACAACTGCTACCGTAAATAACAGTAGATGGTACTACCTGTGACTGTTGACCCACAGCAGACAGCTACTGTGACCTGGCTCCCTCTAGAAAGTCCTCTATGACAAATCAGGCAGCCGAGCAGATATGCTCATCTTCCCGGCTGTGAAAGCAGATGGCAAGAGCTGCGTGGACAGCGCTTAACATCAGCTCAGGTACAGTAGGATCTGATGGCCATCCACTGCATCCGGACTCAGTCTTCAGACATCTCGACATTGTCGTGACACTGGATTCAGACCAGTCTGGACGAGAGAGTGACGCTGACTCAGCACAACTTTCTCTCACTTAAATCCAAATCACGTGCAAATCATGACATCATTCCCCTCCCCCCCCCCACCAGATACCTTCAAGTCCTGTGGCAAGGCAAGCAGCAAAGCAGCTGGTGTGGATACACTAGGAGCTGTAGTTGCAGACCTGCATACAGGTGGCTCAGGGCATAGGGTTACTTTTCACTGGACTGAAGCAGCAACTCGGTAACCCCCTGGGTGACCGAGCAGCCCTTTATAGGATCACACTGCTCACCTCCATAGCATGAGGAAGGGCTAGAAAAAGTGCCCTAAACATTGCCTGCTTCACCTTAATCATGGTTAGCATACCACAGATGACAGATATCTCAATTTAGCGGTCAAAAATCTTTCAAGAAGACAAAGGTGATGCAACTCACCATTGGTGCCTGGAATGTGCGCACACTAATGAACTGTACAGCAGCAGATAGACCCGAGAGAAGGACAGCTCTAGTTGGTAGAGAACTGGCCAATATCCAGATAGCATCCTTCAGTGAAACTCGACTAGCTGAGGAAGGACAACTCACTGAAGTAGAAGCCGGTTACACCTTCTTCTGCAGTGGCCAAAGTAAAGAAGAGTGACGTCAAGCTGGTGTTGGATTTGCCATAAAATCACAGCTAGTCAGCAAGCTCACAAATCTCCCAAAGGTCATGAATGACAGACAAATGCATTCGCGACTCCCACTGTCTGGAAAAAGACATGCAACTATCATCAGTGCCTATGCACCCACCATGACCAACCCAGATGAGATCAAGGACAAATTTTATGAAGACCCAGAGTCTCTTATTGCAGAAGTACTGAAGACAGACAAGCTCATCATCCTTGGTAACTTTAATGCTAGACTTGACACCAGACATGGGCATGTGTCATTGGCAAAAATGGCTTTGGCAAATGCAACAACAATGGACTCCTCCTACTAAGGAAATGCGTTGAACATGACCTCCTAATCACCAACACAGTCTTCCACCTGCCAAACTGCAACAAGACGTCTTGGATGCACCCATGCTCCAAGCACTGACTACATCATCACCAGGAGAAGAGACAGGCAGGATGTCTGGGTCATGAAGGCCATGAGAAGTACAGAAAGCTGGACTGACCACAGGTTCATAGTCTCCAAGCTCAATATCCAGATTCAGCCTAGCTGACGACCACAAGTCAAAAAATGTGCCCAAAAAGCTCAATGTTACCAAATTGAAACAGGAGAATGTGAAACAGGCATTTGTCAAAGAACTGTGCAACCAACTAGAAACAATTGATGCAAACTCAGAGAATGTGGAAGAAAACTGGGCATCCTTCAGAGACTCTGTGAACTTAGCTGCATTCAAAGCCCTCGGTTAAACCACACATAAACATCAAGATTGGTTTGATGAGAACAATGCTGCCATACAGAGACTTCTGAATGAGAAACATCAGCCACAAAAGGTCTCTTTAGAAGACAGCATTTCATCATCTAAGAAGGCAGCCTTCAACAACAGCAAGAGGACTATCCAATGAAAACTCAAAGACTTGCAAGACTCTGACTTCAGTCCTATGCAGATATGAATGACATGAAGAACTTCTATAATACTTTGAAGATAATCCATGGGCCACAGTCATCAGGAACACCTCCAATACTGAGTGCTGACAACACCACACTGCTCACTGTCAAAGATACTACAAGGATGGGCAGAACACTTCAACAACATCATCAATCTACAATCATCTATCAGTGTGGAGGCAATTAGTCAACTGTCCCAAGTTGAAATCAACATATCACTTACTGATCCTCCAGAGCTGAGTGAAACTGAGAAAGCAATTGACCTGCTGTCAAATGGCAAAGCACCTGGTGCAGATGCTATACCAGCAGAAGTCTACAAACCCGGAGGTTCGCACATGGCACAGAAACTGACTTAACTATTCCAGTCAATGTGGACTCAAGAAACTATACCCCAGGAGTACAAGGATGCATCCATTGTCCACTTATACAAGCAGAAAGGCAACAGACAAACCTGCAACAACCATCAGGGCATCTCCTTGCTGTTAATAGCTGGCAAAATCCTCGCCAGAATTCTGCTGAATTACCTTGTGCATCACAATGATCACAGACTCCTGTCTGAGAGTCAGTATGGCCTCAGGAAAGGACAAGTAACCACAGACATGGTATTTGCAGCTCATCAACTCCAGGAGAAATGCCAGAAACAGAACTCCAACCTGCACACGACATTCATTGACCTGACAAAAGCCTCTGGAAGATCATGGCAAAATTTGGTTGCCCAGAGAAATTCATCTTCATGGTTCAGCAATTCCATGATGGCATGCTCGCTCGTGTCGTGGATGGTGGTGAGTCATCTGAACCATTCCCAGTCACCAATGAAGTCAAGCAAGGCTGTGTGTTGGCCCACACCCTCTTCAGTATGATGTTCTCTGCCATGCTTACTGGTGCCTTACGTGACTATGACACTGGGATTGACATCAGATACTGGACTGATGGCAAGCTCTTCAATCTGAGGAGACTACAGGCAAAGACTAAGTTACAAGAAGTGACTTTTCGTGATCTCCTATTTGCAGACGACTGTTCCCTGAATGCTAGATCTGAGTCGGACATGCAACACAGTATGGACCATTTCTCTTCAGCTTTCAACAATTTTTCACAATCAGTATCAAGAAGGCAGAAGTGATGCACCAACCTGCAACAAGATAGCCTTATGTAGAGCCTACCATCAGTGTAAATGGCCAAACCCTCCATGCAGTATACAAGTTCACCTATCTCTGCAGTACACTCTCAAGTGAAGTCCACAACAATGATGAAACCAACACCAGAATTGCTAAAGCAAGTGTGGCCTTTGGCACACTACACACAAATGTGTGGGAGCACAGAGGCATAAGTCTGGAAACAAAACTGAAGGTCTACAAAGTAATTGTGTTGACGACCCTGCTGTATGCATGTGAAACCTGGACGGTCTACAGACACCATGCCAAGAAGCTGAACCATTTTCACATGGGCTGCCTGAGGATGAGGATGAGGATAAGGTGGCAGGACAGGGTTCAAGACACTAAGGTTCTCACACAGGCAGGCATTCCAAGCATCCACACTCTGCTGATGAAAATCACAATGAGATGGGCAGGTCGCATTACCAGGATGTCAGAAGGAGGGAAAGCGATCTCAGGGTGGTCAGAAGAAACACATCAAAGATTCCCTCAAGTCATCCCTGAAACATTTCAACACTGACCCTGAGTCTTGGGAAGATCTCTAACAGAATCGCTCCACCTGGCGCAGTCTCATCCATAATGGAGATACAGACTTTGAACGGAGAAAAATCGCAAAAAGGCAGTGCAGAAGTGCAAGCAGCATAAATCTCAGAACTGCAGCATGTCCTCTATTGATCAAGCAACCCCAAGTGGCATCTCCTGTCCAGTGTTCAACAGATGGTTCAGAGTACAAATTGGCCTGATCAGCCACTCACATACTCACAGAAACCAAACCAATTATTGATGTCATAGTCATCTTCGAACTCGAAGGATGAACAACTGTAAAAAAAGTTTCATGGCAATCCTCCAAGTAGTTTCGGAGGAGCAGCAGTAACAAACTTGTGCTAACAGACAGACAGATGAGAGACGACAAATGACAGACAATGAATGGACAACAGGCCATCCCATAAGCTCTTCTGGTCTATGACCAGTAGAGCTAAAAACTACCATGAATTTGACAAATTTATGCTGACCTAGGTGTGACAGCAAGAAAATAGTGTGTATCTTCAAACATATATGCATATTAAATAGGTAAATGACACTGTATCTCATCTTATAGGGGTAGAAAACACTGCCGCTGCCAACATCTAGGTCTTGGAACTTGGAAAGATGTTCAGTCAATGAATTAAATTTAACCATCAAATGTCAATAATAATAATATTGTGGAGCTTTGCAAATAATGTATAAATTATAGTCAATGACTAATAAACTTTCAGTATATATATTTTTACACAACTTTGTTGGGCTGATGGCAGCATAACATAGATATGTAGTTTACCCATTTTAGACCATTTTTAAAATTTTGTCTTCTTTCTTTCTTCTATTGTTTATCCTTTGTTTGTTTATTTCCCCATCATTTAAACATGTAGGAGTCAAGAATTCTTCTTGGCTTTTGTGTTTAGTGTTTGTTTTGTGGACGTAAATTGTTTCTTCCCCTGACGAAAAGCTTGTTTAGCTCAAAATGTTGAGAAACTGTTTTGTATTTGTGCCATTATCAATTTTTGTGTCAATTTATATATATATATATATATATATATATATATATATATATATATATATATATATATATATATATATATATATATATATATATATACACTGTGTGACATTGTGGAAGCAACGCAGAAAAAGGCACACAGACTCAGGTATTCCCTTGGCTATTTTTAGAAGCTATGATAAACCATGTGTCACAAGCTCAGACAAATTAGGCAGCTTTGGGCCCAAGCTTTAAACTTGAGTTTCTCAAAGGGACTGATCGCCTACTGTCCAAAAAGATTTTTCAGGAATTCAAGATAAGACCATTTCTTCTTTTTAACTGCTGTGTGTTGAAACCACCTCTGATATTCTTGTGTGACAAGATTTTTAAATTAACTGCTGTATTAGCCATATTGGATGCATGATCAGCACCATTTTCACTTAGGGCAAACTAGACACCTTTAGAAGACTTTTGGTGAAAACCCGATGCTAATATGACCATCCATTCAGGAAAATTAGTGACAAGATTTTCAATATGTTCATTGTGGCATCCATATTGGATGTCTGCAGGGCACCATTTCCATTTAGGACCAAATAGATATCATAGTCTGTTGGTGAAAACCCTATCCCAATATAGCTATCGATTCTGGAGGACTTGCGATTTTTAAGATGGCTGCCATGGTGACCATATTGGATGCCAGATTGGCACCATTTTCATTCAAGACCAAGTAGACATCAGAAGTCTTCAGGTTAAAACACCATGTCGATATGACTTTCCATACAGGGGGAGGATAACAAGATTTTCAAGATAGCCACCATGGTGGGCATATTGGAATTAGATTAGTGCCATTTTTGTTTAGAACCAACTAGACATCATAAGAAGTCTCTAAGTGAAAACCCTATGTTGATGTGACCATCCATTCAGGATGAGTAGTAACAACAAGATTTTCAAGATGTCTGAGAGATTCCATTTTCATTTAGCACCAACTAGACCTTGGGATGAATGTGTGTGTAAAATTTCATGGCAATCCTCCAAGTAGTTTAGAAGGAGTAACAATAACAAACTTATGGTAATGAACACACGGACTATGGACAACAGGCCATCACATAAGCTCTTCTGGTCTATGACCAGAAGAGCTAAAAATAAAATCTCTGGACACTCATCAATATTCTTTTTGATAATTAAAAATAACAAGCATTTATTGGGCCTGAGTTTTTATATCTTAATCAGTCAGTTGACTGTAATTGTTATCAGATTACATGGTGTACATAAATGGTTGCCTCCATGGTTTAAGTTGATCAAATATTGTCCAATTTTCTAAGAACATTCCCCAAGGTAACTGATAGTTTTCTATGATAACTATTACATTGGAGCTTAGTCCAATCATTCTTCTGTAGTGATTGATATCTTTTTCTCCAAGTTTCAAGTAAATTTCAACTACATGTGCAAATGTTAAATACTTACAAAAATCCAGTCATTCAATTGTTCTTGAAACATCCATGCCATTTAATTGTGCACTCATCAAAGCACTTTTTAAAAAAAATCTCTGACTACATTCCATATTGTCTCAAACATATGGAATACAGAAAGTAGTTAAGGTAATTTTTAAATAACTGTTGATAAATTATCAGCCTGGAATTTGCTCAGATTTTTGAGGGGGGCATCCCCATGCAATGATGTTACTAAAAATATTAATATATTGAGCACATGTCATAATAGTGCTGGTCTGTAGATAAGCAATGCAGATATTGGTTTTCCTCTGCATTTTGCATGCACTGTAAAGAATGCCATGATTGAAATGCCCTAAGTATAAATCTAATATTTTATTAAAATTTTATTGATGCAAATAATGACATCTGACAAGGAGGCAGCTCAATATGCTGACAGATGGAATTAACATCATTATTTACATGTCTCCTAATACAATATCAACCAGTCAACTGTATTACTTAACTCTAAATTTACTAATTTAGTTTTGGTATAAAATCAACATTTAAACACAAAGTGAAGTTGTCAACAGCTCTCTATGTATCAGATACTGAATTCAGTTTGCTAGACCACTGCTGTGCAAAAACAAAACGTTTTTTGTTTAAATTCTAAATTTTTATAATATAGAAAATCAATTTGAAATTTGAAAAAAAGATATTGGGTACTTTCTAGTATAAGGAAATCAGCTTTTTAAATCATGAAATGAGCTGATATTTTATTACATGAACTAGAAAATGATTTCCTAATATGATGTGAAATATATTATATAAGACAAGTAGAGTCTTCACACCCTCTATAAGTAAGGGTAATTTTGAGCTTTTACTCTCATCTGATATATTTGAGGACCAGACCTATATTTCATTTCAAATTCAAGTGCAGTTTCTATAAAGTTCTCAATCATAAAGAATTCACTATTACTTTGTTGGCAGTTTTTTCCGATAAATTTTCTATTTCATGTGAATTATTTTCTGCCATGAATTTTACACAATTTGCTGCCCAGTCAACAATTTTTTTTTTCTCAAAAAGTACTGCCACAACTAAGTAGCATAATTAGACTAAAGGAGAAGAATAATAAACAGAAGAATGTTAATATATAGATAAATATGCTTTGTTTGTTTGTTATTTTATGGCACAGCAACACATGAAGGTTATATCATGCCAAGACAGGTAAAGCGCCTTGTCCAGGGACACACCACCTCAGCCAACCAGGGTTAATCTGATGGTAGGGTTTGAACACTTCTGGTCATGTTTCTGGCACAGCAACAACTGAACCACTGCTACTCCAGATAGATATGTAGAAAACTGTAATTATTTATGAATGTATCTTTACGAGAGGGATTTTTTTTCACTCAATAATTTGATTGCCTTTTATACCATGATACATTACTGTCATAAAAAGAGATTGTTAGCTAGCTGGATAGACAGATACTGCATGAAAACAAGAAGATGAACATGACCGATCATAAAGATACATGTAATACATGTAATAACAGTGATGGACAAAATGCTAACCAACCCCACCTGTGGACTTGTGTTGCTATATTACTGTTACAAGAAGACCAACAGGAAGTTTGCGACATTGAAAGCAATAACAAATCAACTGCAAAACTCTAAAAAAGAAGACTGTGCCACTGAAGCTTTCCTAGCAATTGATGATTAAATTGCACAGAATGTTAATGTAATATGAAAATATTACTTTGGTGGTAAAACTAATAAATATATAAGGAAGGGGGGTTAGTAATTGAGAAAACTACATGGGAAAGATGCTACCTTCTTGCAGATTTCTAGTGAAGTCAATGCTTGCATGCTTATTGCCTCTGCCATGTACATACTTTCCCAAAATGCTAGCGTTTGAAAATTTCCTCTTTTTGTCACATCTGTGACTTACAATAGTGACATTATACCAGGCTGCTCAAATAATTCCATTATATGTAAATCAGTGCTTGACCTTTTTATTTTTAAAAAGCACAACATCATTCATAGCATCATCTTTTCTGCTGTCACAAAATTCAATATCGGATGCTGAGATATATGTAGATTTCCTGGTAGTTATCATTATTGATGGATTATAATAACATCTTCTGAATCCAAGTTATTGTGAAAAGATTAGAAACATAAAAATCCTTGAAAAGAGTATGTGTATTTGGTAATACACCATTCAACTGTAGAAGCAATGATTTCATGTATTTTCAAAATTATTGGTGTATTTCCTCTAACACTTTCAAGGTAGATCCTTTCTTCTCCTTCATGGAGGAACAAAATAAATATGCATTCAATAAACAGATAAATGGTAAAATAATTGTTTTTGTAACATTTTTGTTTCTTCTACATGTTTATAAGGTTGATTTTTGCATTTCCTATTTTTTAGCATATATCAGCCAAAGTTCATTGGTCTTTTTCCTTTTTTGTCATCTACCAAATCCAACAGAAAGATTAAAATAATCATTTTATATAATAATCTGCACAAGAAATATTACTTGTAGCATTCTCTGAAGAAAATCTGTCTGCTGTGCAGTTGATAAATTCAGGTACACACTGAAATTTTGTATTTCTCTGTATATTTTCACATTAACCTGCCAAACTGGGTACCATGGTAACAAAGGTTCTAGGGCAATTCGGAGGTGGACAATTCGAAGTGGACAATTATGAGTGGACAATTCGGAGAATGGACAATTCTGAGACAGACAATTCGGAGATGGACATTTCAGAGAATGGACAATTCGGAGACAGACAATTTGGAGATCGCAAGGATTAAATTCAGAGATGGAAAAGTTGAAGCCCATTACTTATAAATAAAAACGAATTAACAAGACTCACATATAAAAACACACTTTAATGAACTGATTTTTTTCAGAAACATCTATGGGTAAAGCATATGAACTAAGAATCTTGTACGAAGAAGCTACAAATTTTGAGCTAATTTACCTGACAACATATGACTAAATGCAAACAATATTAAAATAATCAAACACAATGTAATAATTTTTAGTTTAACAAAACCTTATGTTTTGTGAACAAAATGCTTTTTAAAAAATTCCAAACAAGCTCAATCATTACACCAGATTCAAAATTTGTAAACTGTGATAAGTCAGATATTTATGCAATTAGGTTTATGTTGTGGCTACAGCCACATAAGTAATCAATGGAATTATAAGTGCCATAATTGGATACAATGCAATAAAAACGGCGATCCAAATCTCGATATTTCTTCTTTCGCAGTGGAGGAGATTTGCCTGCAAGTGCCTGCTCAACGATCATCCAGTGGATATTTTGCTCTTTCTGAAGTTTCTTCACAAGCCTTGGATGGGTCGGATGAGTTATTTGCACAGAGCTTGCAAATGCATTGTGCCAACCTTCGATGGCATTATTCGTGCGGGGGGTGTCATTTTTGACCGCTTCAAAGCAATGCCATATCTCCACTGGAAATATTGCACCGGCTCTTCTTCCCTGACACTGCTTGTGTCCAATGAAGGTGTCTTCGAAGTAACTAAGCAAAGAGTCAACCTCTGGAAATGATTGCAACTCGATCAGTTCCTGATATATATGCACCTTGTCTTCATTCAGTACATAAGCTAGTGCTATAAGCATACAAATGTACATTGCAAAATACACGTCGCTGTTGTGGTTGCTTGCAACCCAAGCTCCTGGACCTTTCGCCAAATACATTCACCAAAATGGAAATGGCAGCCATGAATCTGTATGTTGAAAGCTTTCTTAAAATCATTCATTGCTGCTCTTTCAAAGAGTATAACAATTACTTCAGGATTTAATCCTGGTTGGAGTTCCTTTAGCTTCAGCAGTAGCATTGTATACGTAGCTTCTAACTTGTTAGGCAGAAGAGCATACACGCATGGTATGTTGATTCCATTATGCAGTGTGTGTATTGTGTATAGCTGAGTATATGAGGCAGGATTTACTCTGAATGTACGGTCAGCAAACCAAATTCGACTTCCAGCTAAGAAATTAAGATCCTCATCAGCAGTGAATAGAAGGAAATTTTTCTCGAGACATAGGAAAACTGAACTGGTCAAAGTATTTTGAAGTTGAGGAGGAAAGTTATTGTTCTCAATTGAAGGAAGCTGATGGTATCTCCTAATATTGCATTTAATGGTCTCAGTTTTTGGTAAAGTCGCCTGTCGACCTGAGACAAATTTCCAAGTACTGACTGAACTATAACCCGAGAATGTTCTTCTGATACTTCCACTCATCATTTGATTGCTGTGCGAACACGTGCCTTGTCAATCTCTCCTGAAGATGCAGCATGCATGTGATCAGAAGACGCCTTGATAATTTCGCCATATGGCAAAGATAGCCTTCAAAAACTAACATTCTTTTTCCCTTTTCTGATTCAAGAAAATCAAGAGACATTATGTCGAATATTTTGTCCTTGATTTAGATTTAATATCGCAAAGCTTACATACTGTCTCTTTGAGAAACCAACATAATGAATAATAAATAACCAATTAACAGCTTATATGTATTTCAACTACTCAAAACTTGAAGACAGATGGCTGTTGTGAATATATAAAAGTAAATTGCTTCATTGAGCATGTGTTAAGTGTTAATAATACCCAGTGATGGAAGATGGTTTCGGAAAAAGCTACAACTTATGAAAATAGCATTCACGCATACATAAAAGAATGGTCTTATTTAGTAATTGCTAAGAAGGCGCGTAATTATATTGGTATGTAACAGTCTGTTTTTGACTGTGTTGCTGCCAAAATGTCTGTCTCCCAATTGTCCCTTCTCCAAATTGTCCATTATCCGAAATGTCCATCTCCGAATTGTCTGTCTCTGAATTGTCCGCTCCAAATTGTCCACCTGCAAATGGTCCGGATACCGGTAACCAATGCTGATATTCTCCCTTAACAGAAATAAATCATCAAGGTCACTTAGTTTGCTGTTTTGCATTATGTCCATATTGTGATCTTTTTGTACAAGGCCTAATCAACAATGTACTTTCCTTTTATTGTGATATGGAAAATTTTCACTTGTATCCATACACTTATAACAGACTCTGCGATTGTGTAGATTAAAAGTGTATTACATCAGTTCTGTACCCTTCATCTGCAGTCAGATATTCAATTTTTGTTTCTTTGTTTGTTTGGTTTTTCCTCTCCTTATTTCATCTAAAGCTTGTTTTATACATGGTTCAGTTCATCTAGGTCAACAAAATATAAATTGTCATGAAAAGAACCTTAAACTCATTACCCATTCCGTTACCATGGTTACAAGGAATATATCAATCAAAAATGTTGAAAAAGTTATTTTTAGATTGTGTATAATGTATTCAATATTATTTGTAAGTTTTATCTAGATTGGACTAAATTTATCCATTCTGCATGCTTGCAACTGAGGGCAACTCTCATCATTCAAAATAATGAAGAATTCAGTCTTTTTCAAGCATCTTTATTGAGGTAATTTGGAGGTAAAATGTCAATTTCTTGAGAGGGAAAATGTTAAAATCACTACTGCCTACTATGCAGTGTTGTACATAGGATACCAAGGCAGGGGACACTGTGTCCCCCACCCTCAAAATTTGGGGGACACACAACATGTTAGAGGGACAAGGGAAAATAATAGTACATAATGCACTAATAGTGCTATAAAAATGAGATTATCTTATTTGCTTTGACAGTTTTGTCACCTTAACTTTGTGGTCTGCACTGTACTATCAAATTTTCCATGGACACTTACATTATTGCAATAAAAGTTTTATCATGTGCTCAAGTAACTCATAAAAATATTAACTTGTTTGAATATCTGGTCAACCTGAAATGAGCTGCACCATGGAATTTTCCATTCCAAATCTTGCTTTCATTTAACTTTAGAGTACATCCATAATCTACTAGCATATATTATAATAAATACCTATGTTTTCTTAATTACTTTTGTTTCTAAACTAACAAACCATTAAATAAATGATAAATTGTATATTTGCATCCATTTAGTCTCTTTTGTCATTATTTCAACATCAAAATAAACTAAACCTTCCTCACCAAATGGGTGACTTTAACCTCAAAAATACATTACACTAACGGCCGTCAAACACTTTACATTGCAACTCGGCTGACTACTACAAACCTTAAATGTTTTCATTGCCAGATACACTGTTTTAAAATTGATATTCATTGGCATATTACAGTTTTTATCACCTTTCACGACTTTGGCCATTGCTAGCGCCAACAAAGACATGGATGGACATCCACTAATGAAACACTGCTGGTGTATTGTTCAATTTTTTTTCTGACGAAAGAGCATGCCCAGGGGGGCACACAGGGTCAATATTTGGGGGGCACAAAATTACTGGAAAGCCCGCACTCAATGTGCAACACTGCTGTGTGATTTAATTTGACCTTGTAGCTTAATGTCTCAAAAGCCACACTGAATGTGAGTATAGATGCATCTTTATTAGCAGGATCTACTGACATAGCCTGAAGCAATCTTCCATACATTGCAGAGCAACCATAACAGCTTTTGCAGAAGGAAACAGACTCTAGTCTGTCTGACTATATGCATATTACTGCAACATAATAGTCTTTTCTACTATAAAATGTTGACATTGGGTTCCTAATTAGTTTGGTTGTTTTTCTGTGGCTATATCAGTGTGTTCCTGTGGAAAATGATACCATTTCAAATCTGAGTGCTTTATTAAAACTTTCTCCTTGTAACAATATATAGGTCGAACAGAAATATCTAAAGGTCAGCAATACTGAATTTGATGAAAAACTCTTCCAAACAACAAAGATGCTGAAATAATGTGAACAAATATTGTTCTAAGATGCAATCTGAATGCAGCATACTTTCTTTTTACAAAGCATTATTTTATATCATTTCTTTTGAAGACAGAGAATGTAAAAAGTGTTACAAATGTTCCTTTATTTGCCAACAGGCACATGGCACCATGCCCTGCAGAACATCTAAACAGTTACTAGATAATGTATTTGTCAATCCAATTGTATTAGTCACTAAATTCTCAGCAGTACTTCTGATGACATTGTGTCATTCACCAACAGATATAAAAAAGGTCTGAAACAAATGCATCACTCAGTGCAATGATTTAAGCTTCCATTGTGTTCTCCTGTATGTGGGTTTTTGTGGTCACTGGCATAGAATATTAATTACAGTTATAACAGTTTCATTCTATTATTTTCTACTTATTTTCCAGCAGTTCTAGCATGGAAAACATGGTATGCTGTTCAAAAACCTAAGTAACTACAAGATCCAAAGGTCTTCATGCAACACCAGTTTGCTATTTGCTTATTTTGTTTTGTAGAAAACTAAATGTGAACACTGCTAGTTTTCACTTTGCAAACACTTGTTTGTCAATGTTTAATAATATTTTGTATGAGAATCAGTCAGTAATATAAATCATAAGGAACACTGTCAAAAATGTCTATGAAAATGGGGATGACTCTCACTGTCAGAATGGTTGCTGACATGATGCATTTAATTGTCTTCACATTTTTGTTCACTCAAATGTTGCATACATTTTGTTGCTGTCCAGACCACTAAACGTGGTACTGCCAGTTGAGACTTATCATGCTGCAGTGGTAAGGGTAGAGGTAGACAGGCTAAGGCTATTATAACTAAGAACAGATCATGGATGCCGTTAAGAGCATGGAAAATGGTTTCAAAGCATGGTGCTGGATTCCCCTGCACCTAAAAATGATTTTGACAATTTATGGTACAGTGCTTTATGGAAGATGCAGTGCAAAGTGTACAAAGATACGTCTTTGGAAGTTTCCCAGATACTGAGTTGTGTGGGAGTTTATATTATGATATGAATAACTATCACAAATTAATTGCTCTATTTCATTGGTAAATCTGTGAAGAAAGGTGACAATACATCAAAATGCACTTAATTTATGTTTTGAAAAAAAAATATATATATTTCACTAACAGATAATAAATTTTGGCAACAGTTCTCATCATCCACGAATTATTTTTCAAAAGCGAGAGAATAAATAGCTTTTATGGGTACGAATATATGTATTTGAACAAGATAAACTAAAATTTTGTATTTAAAACCTATGCAGAAATTGTCACTTTCAGGAATATTCAAAAGTATTTGTTCAGACTCATGAGGACTGGAATATAATGAGCTTTCTGTGATTCAACCAGAACTCACTGATATCCCTTATATTGTCTCCTTGTCTGATTCAGGGAGGTCTGTGTTGTCTGAACAATGAAACAATCTAATGTCTATACTGTTCTTACCATACTATAGCTCTCCCTTATTATAATGTCCTTCATTATAAAGTGATTCCGGATATAACACTGTACCGCTATGGACCCCGTGACCAAAATTATACAAATTAAAAAACAATTTCTTTGAAACAAAATTATAATTTAGAATGTTTAGCATCCATCAGCTTAAAGATTCGTGTGAAAACCATTGTACTTGAATTGGTCTATCCAATATATGACAGTTTGGGTTGAAAGAAAACAACATCAAACATGAAATCCCTACAAATTCTGATTTTAATTAAAAGCTTAATCTTACTTATTATATACAGAAGGATAGACAGTCTGGGAAATGGTTATAATGTAACTCTACTACAAATCAACATCACGAGTAAAATGTTTTAAAAAAGTTCCAAGTGTTCATGCTTACCTTTGTATCAGTGAAGTTTTTTAGTTGTTTTTCCTTCAAGGTCATAAGTCTGATAGACTGGTTTCTCAATGAATCCTGTGAAAAGATGTAATATGGTGGAATTAGTTGCAAACTCTACAACTAAAATCAGGCCTATTGTCAAATAAAACCCATGTAACCTAATTTAGACTGAGAGAATCTTAACTTTACTACTGACAACTACCATAATTAACCCTAATAGTCTGACCCTCCAATTTTCTGGACACCATATTTTCACAATTTGTAATAATTTTTTGTAGTACAAAAATGTCCAGACACCAAGCAAGCTTTTTCAGAAGCCAATGACAAAGAAAAATTCAATTTGGAATAAAAACTAAGGAATGTTTTACTTGTACTAAAAAAACTGGTGAGTAGTCAACTGTCTGGCCATGAAACCACTTTGATTACCCCAATTATCATGTGGATTAACTGATGGTGTTGTCAATAGGCAGCAATAAAAACTACTAACATACTCCACAACTCATGATCAAGCAGTTCCCTAAACAAAGTGAGTTCCAAGCTTGTTAAAGGTCATGATAAAGGAAAAACAACCTTTTATCTTGAGACAGTTGGTGGAATTAGTGAATCACTTTGATAACTGTAAAATCAATGGTCATCAACATTACACTGAGCAAACATGTGATTGCAGGCTTCTTTTATGTTTACTGCTGGAGAGCATACAATGTGAGACAAAGCAGTCATTACCATCAATTCCTATTCTCACTAAAGTGGATTAACTTGTGCAATATCAAGTGTTTAAATATGTATCCAGGTTATTATCCTTCTTTTCCCTTTTCCAGTAAACTAAACTGGGTTTACATTTATTTCTGATAAAGTAGTCAACATCTCTGACAAGCAAGTTTCACAAGTTCTTGGAGTCTCAGTTTTATTCAATTGTATATTTTCCCTTGGTAACCTTATTTTGGATGTAGTCAGTTCAGTCTTCATACCTATAATCAGAGTCAAATAATGGTATTGAGCACTTAAATTCATGAACCAGTCTAAGTGAAGATAGCCATATTTGGAATTTTAATGTTGAGATCGCTAAAAGCATTTTTAAAGGAAAATATGGATTATCTTTCAGATTTTCAGAGGTAAGATAATTATGAATAGATAATTCTTATTTCAGTGATACATTCTGTTGTCAAAGGCAATCTTTACATTATGAAATAATATCGATATTAGAACTGGGTCATGTTCGTAGACAAAGTTTGTCAGTTCTAGCGAGACTTATCACCTGCAAAAGTACAAGTGCATGATGAACAGATTGTCAAATGTTTTACAAACAAAAAGAAAAACAAACAGAAGAAATGCAACCAGAATTCTTTATTTGTGAAAGAACACTGAAACACTATCATGCAAGTGTTCTTTACTGGCAAGCAAGGATATAATTCAACCCGGTTTACCTACCTAGACACAATACTTGCTGGATGCATCGATATACAATTGTGACAATAAATATATTAATTTTCCAGACAATATTTGAGAAAATTTATAATTTTAGTACATGAATTATCTGGACAGAGAAAAGGGTAATTATTTTCTAGTGTCTGGATATTTGTGACATTAATTGTATTCCATATTCTATGGTCTCTTATGTACACTCTAAGCAAGGCAAGATGCCTAAGTGGGTCATGATATTGGTCATCTGGCCTGATTCAGTTTTTAACTGCAAGTAACATATTAAAATTAAACCCAAAACAAAACATGCAACCTTTCAGATCTGTTGAATAAACACAACTGGATAGTCTCTTTCTCAACACAAACACACACACACATACATGCGGAACATTTCTAAAATGTATGACTAAATACTGCCAAGAAGTTCCAGAAAGCTCATAAAATGTTTTTTTTATATCTGATTCATATTGGTAACAAGTATTTGATTCAAGAAAATAAATTTAACAATGATAATACACATGATTCTAAATATGTAGAAAACCTATGTTTTGTATATGGCAGACATTAAATCTAACAGTTGCCAGTGAGGACAACAATAACACAAAACAGACATACTCTACTTACATTGCTATTAAATATAATTACCCATGGCATACCTCCCATATTTCTAGACAGCAGGTTTTTCGGACTCAAAGTGTCTGTGTGTGTGTGTGTGACTAAGCATAACTGACTGTCTTTTCATAATGAATTAAAGGTTAATGTGTTGTTAATATAGTTATTTATCCCAAAGACATTGTTTAAATTCCAAGAATTTTTACAGTTAAAAATATTACTTGTTGATTAACTAACTGAAAGAAAAATGTTCTGATCATGAAATGTTGCTCAAGGCAAGCTATTGTAGCATGCTCAATTGCTTATGGCTACGAATCTATTAATTACACTTTGCCCTTCTATTTTTATTTTGTATTATGTCATTATCATTTTTTTTGTTAGTTTATTGTAACTTGCCAAGATTTTTTTTTTTTTTAAAGTATAAATATTATTTTGGATTTTTTTGTGTCATACTTCTTTTTTCTGGTTTGTTCCAAACTGTGTTCTCGACCATAAATAAAATCAGTTACCTCTCCTGCAACTTTCTATGTGACTGAATGGATGTAACTTCAACACCAGTGTCTCTGCATTCTACTGGATATATTTGCAATGAAAACCTGTTCGATGCTTGGTAATACTCTGCCAAAGGTATAAATAATATCCAAAAACTTTTCGAAGTTAAAAGCAGATAGTAATTAGAAGAACACTTTTGAAGCAGTGCTGGACAATAAGTATCCCCTAATTTTGTTGTAGATACAATTTGGAGAAATCATACTTGGGGAAATACTAATCACATCTGGGGGTTTGTGAATACAAAATTATGCTTTTTGTGTAACACACCATGACATGGCAGGCATGCTATGGATGAGTGGTTCTAGCAGGAAGTAAATTATAGGTCGCACATTTGGTTGCTATATAAACCATATATTTACAACAGAGTTCTACAAACTTGAAAGAACAGAATAAGTGGTATCATGGTTAGTACGGCCAGAACTTTTCAAGGAATTTTCAAGGACTTCCAAAAGTTTCAAGGAGTATTCTTTCTTACAGACATTGAACTGTCTCCATACGATACTCTGTTCATCACTGCATAAATAGGTACAAAAGCAGAAGAAGAAAAACACAAAATAACTAGCGTACCACTAAAGAAAGGAACACTACTCCATCTAGTAACTGTATGTGTTGCGTGTCATTTGATCCATACAATTTTATCCCATTTTGTTTATTTATTCATTACTTTTGGCAAATGTGTAGATAAAAAAATTCTGAATAAAGAAAGTGATATATTTTATTCAGTTTTAACTTTCTGTATTTACCTGATAAATTCAACAAGTTCTGGGAAAAATTCAAGTTTTTTTTTAGCAAATGCAAGGATTTTTCAAGAATAAAATCACTTTTTCAAAATTCAAGGAGTTTTCAAGATAACCCCTCAAATTCAAGGATTTTTCAAGGTTGTACAAACCATGTGTATGTTAAAATGGCATTCAAAGCTCTAAAGACAGAGATAACCTGAGTGTAAACAATGATTACATAGCTCAACTCTACTTTCACTAGTCTCCCATAGCCACTGTAAAACATTATCAAGCAGAAAATAAATTCAGACAAAAGTGATCTTGGCCCTTTACTAACTAAAGATTTTTTTTGCAATCTTTTATCTTTTGAACTTTTAATCATTTTAAAATCTGAAATCTGAACTTTTAATTGGCACTACATAGCCAGTATTGTGATGACACATTGTGAAACCACTTACCTACCTACCCACCCACCTACTAAACTACCTACTGTGACAGGGTATAAAAGACATAAAAGAATAAAATAAGAACATTCTTTACTGTCATATCAAAGTAGAGGTAATAAGTTGTTTAGAAACAGATTAATGCTGTTTTTGTATTAATTTTTAAAATCACTGTTCTTAAAGTCTGCTTAAAACACTATTATCATTATCGACGCCTAGGAACCAGATTTAAATGGGTGAAAGCCAGAGACTTTGAGTAACCTTGAAGTGACAGCCAGGAGCACATAGTTCATGCATCAATACTTATCTTGATTACCTACTACATGTGAGTCCTCACATGAAAAGCATGCAGCATGCAGTCCACTCGCCTAATTCCTGTACCCATTCATATGTACAATATACAATGTATAGTCGTTAATACTTAAAGTTTACCACTGAATAAACATGTCTATTCCTACTCCAGCTGCACTGGTCAGAAAGGGCCTTCTGAGTAGGTTAGGATGTATTTAGGTCTAGCATGGATGAATCAATGTGATCATAAACACAAATTCTTAATTCATGTTAGCATAAAATGTAGGTCACAGTGACCTTTGGTTTTAAGGGTGTAGTAATAACAAAGATGCATCCAATTATAAAGTTTCATGATTAGAACATAAACAGCACCCACAAAATTACCTTTTAACACAAAATTTGAAGAAAGTTACTGAACATGAAATATAGTTCACATACACCTCTTTTGACAAAAGGATATGGAAGTTATCAAGATGCATCCACTCACCATGTTTCGAGATTCTAGACAGGATAGTATGCATATAACATGCCAGAAACTAGTGCAGTAATGAACTTTAATGCAAAAACTTACCCAAAGCCAGTAAAAGATGCCACATAGGTTATGATGAGCTTCTTCTGTTGTGAGAGTGTGGTAGTAACAGAGATGCATATCATTATCAATTTCACGATTCTAGCATGAACAGTGCCTGAGAAATGAACATCATACACAAAATTTAACTGAAGTGAGTGAACTGTACAACATGGTTGATACTGACCTACAACTGTAATGAGTAATGCTCACAAAGATGCATCCACACATTTCATGATTCTATATAGGATAGTATACACAGAGCAAGACAAAAACCTATGTGGTCATGAGCTAACTTAACCTAAGCCAGTAAAAAGTGAAATATAGGTCACAGTGACCTTTTTGGTATAGGTGTGGTATAAAGTGATATGTATACAATCACACAGTTTTAAATTAATTATTACAGCATGAAACAGTAACAACGCTAAACTGAAGCAAAGTCAATGAAATGTGAAATATGGGTCACATGGACCGACTTTTAAAATGAGGGTGTAGTACTCATCAAGATGCATCCTCTTGCTATGTTTCATGATTCCAGCTATAGCAGCAGTATTATACAGTAGATAAAACACCAATGTGGTCATAAGCCAAATGCAAAAACTTAACATAACCCAGTAAAATGAGTAATGAATACACAATGACCTTCCTTTGTTGTAAGGGTGTGGTACTAATAGGGATGCATACAATAACCAAGTTTGATGATTCTGGCATAAACAGTGCTTGAGATTGAAAGTTATGCAATGAAACATGAAATACAGGTCACAGTGACCTATGTTTGTGATGAGTGTGTGGAACTAACAGACATTCATACAATCATCCAGTTTGATGACTCTAGCATAAACAGACCTTGCGAAATAAACTTAAACATACTATCTGACCAAAGTCAGTGAAGCATCAAATGTTGTCAGTAACATGCTTCTGTGATGAGGGTACAGTACTCATCAAGATGCATCCCATCAACAACTTTCATAAATATCCAGGTATAACAGTATATATATATATATATATATATATATATATATATATATATATATATATATATATATATATATATATATATATATATATATATATATATATATATATATATATATATATATATATATATATGTATATATATATGTATATATATATATATATATATATATATATATATATATATATATATATATATATATATCTATATATATATATATATATATATATATATACATATACACATACACACATATACATACAGGGTGGTAAAAGCCTATTTGTACATGAGCTAAATGCAAAAACTTTAGCCAGTAAAATGTAAAATGTACGACACAGTGACATTCTCTTGTGGTAAGGGTGTGGTACTAATAGAGATGCACACAATCATCTACTTTGACGATTCTAGCATGAACAGAACTTGAGAAATAAATTTAAAACACACAATTTGAATAATTCAGTGAAGCATGAAATATAGGTCATAGTGACCTACATTGTTGATGAGGGTGTATTTATCAACATGGATTCCCTCACCAAGTTTCATGAACTTAGTTAAAACAGTATATATACAAGGTGCTAAAGCCTATTGGTCATGAGCTAAACACATAAACTTAACCTAAGCCAGTAAAATGTGAAATGAAGGTCACAGTGACCTTCCTTTGTGTTATGGGTGTGGTACTAATAGAGATACATACAATTATATAGTCTGATGATTATATCATGAACAGAGCTTGAGAAATAAACTGTAACCACAAAATTTAACCAGTCAGTGAAGCATGAATATGTCACAGTGACCTATATTTGTGATGAGCGTGTAGTGTTCATGAAGATACATCCCCTCACCAAGTTTCATGCTTCCAAGCATAGCAGTATTTATACAGAGTTCAACAAATATGAGCTAAATGCAAGAAGTAACCAAGAATGTACAGCTAATGTACATGTATGTACAGATTTAATCCCCTCCCCTGGAGGTAGGTGCTATGAAACCCACTCCATAACTTTTTCCAAGGACCTAAGAAGAAATTATGGTTGAGCTAAAAGGTAGAGTTGAGCTAAAAGGTAATGGACAGAAATTACAGAGTAGACTTGGGTGCTCATGAGCTATCAATGCCTGCAACTTTTGGACAGTATATAAATCAATACCTAAATGTAAGATCAGTCATAATACTTTATACAGTGCTCCCTCTTTATAATGTTGTTCGTGGGAACCATAAAAGTGACTTGCATTATAGAGAGGTATGTTCCAACAACAATACATGTGTCATAATAGTTGATCAAATTACAAGTACAGGGTATTTAATTATGAGAAATCACATTGCAATTGGTTCTTATTCATCAAGAACTAAAATTAAGTGAAATAATACATGAACCTAAATTCAGAAGACAGATCTCAAACAATTTAATGGAATCCATGAACATACCCACATTATAAGATGGGCAGCAGTATACTGAGGGGAACCACTGTAGTACACACAGAGGATGTTCTGTTGCTTTTGCTTTACAACCATTACTAACTGTATTTGTTTTAAATGCCAATTGTTTTGCTAAATTTCATTAAAAAATATTTTTAGAACAAGTTGTCCTGTACTTTCAATACATGTAATTAGTGTACCTCCATCTATGAATCTAATACTTGTGCTGAACAATGTTGCCATCAGTTCTCTCTCTGTCTCTCTCTCTCTCTGTCTATCTGTCTCTCTCTGTCTGTCAGTCTCTCTGTCTGTCTGTCTCTCTCTCTCTCAATACTCACAGCAGCAGCAGTATTATTTACGCTCTCCAAACCTCGAGCTGTGACATTTAGACTCAATGCAAGTTGTTTCAAATTTTCTCCAGTGACACTAGCAACACCAGTCTGGAATCCAAAAGAAAAAACTTTATAATGTATACTTACAAAATAATACTGCAGAATCTTGATAATAGGTGCATATATGATAATAAGCATATGTGGAAATTAAGTGCACATGGTACCAAACCCAAGAGTACAGCAAACAGCATATGATATGCCTTTCTTGTACATTTTCCCTACTAATGACCTTGAGCTTTGAGCTAGGGACTTGATTATTGTATGATCATGGTGTGGACCTGGATAAAGTTTCATTAAAATGTCTATATGGGTTAAAAAGTGCCATCCTGGATAAGGAAATGGGCCACCCACTTATATTATCCCTTGTTGTGACCCTGACCTTGAGGGAAGGCAGTATGACTGTAAATACACAAGATGCTATCAAATCAAGATATATAACAGGCTAAAGTTTCTTTATTTGTTCAAAACTTATAACTGTACATGGATAGAGTTCACTAATTTATATTTTCCCTTGCAGTGAACTTGACCTTGAGACATGGATACGGCTATGGTATCTGACACACTGTTTACTTGTGATATATTATTGAATAAAATTTAATTAAAGTATTTTCAGTGGTTCAAAAGTTATACTCTTGACAAGGATACATTTTTTCTTGCTGTGACCTTTACCTTGAGACATGGATATGGCTATGGTACATGGCACACAGTCTAGTCATGATATACTCTTGGGCAACGTTTCATTAAAATATATTCAGTGGTTCAATAGTTATACTCCAGACAAGGATACAAGTAACAAAATTACATTTTCCCTTGCCATGATCTTGACCTTGAGGCAGGGGGCATAGCAATGGTATAAGACACACTGTCTAGTCAAAATATATACTTGGACAAAGTTTCATGAGAATCTCTCAAATCATTACAATAGTATGGGCTGGACAAGCAAATGTTAACAGGAAGATGGATGGACACTATAACTTAATACACCTGACTTAAGACAGGTGTGTAATAAGTGCATGTTTGTGTGTAAAAGAAAATCAAAGTCTAAGACATAAAATTCACTTTTCTGACAGTTAGTCTACCCTAATTATATGATTAACATGACTGTTTTTTGATTTACATAACCTAGTTAAGTTACTGCCTATGATTTTGATATCTTTTCCTTCCTTCATCAATCATTTTTATGTAATATACTGTAAAGTCTTTCATATTACATTTTCTTAAATAGATGTAAATTGTGATGAATTTTGTTGTACATAAGCACATACAAACTTCACTATTTTGATAATATGCAATAAAACTTACTTCTTTTAATGTAGCAACAAATGCATGTCTATATTGATATCCTGAACAAGAGTTTTGCAAAAGACTGTGCCTCACCTGTGAGCCATGCTGTGATGTATTTGCCACTGTACATGTGGTACTTTTATTTTGCTTATGCTTTGCAATATGAAACAATAACAGTGTTATGTGTTACAAAATCTGTACCATGGTAGCAGAAGTAACAGATGAAATGCATTCAGTGATGCACACATTCATCTAAAAATAAACTGACAAAAGCTTTTCTATTTGATAGATCAGTTAACTAATCCAGTTGCTGGAATAATACCAATCAACCAGTTAGATCTCATATTTGATACCAATCAACAAAATTTAGGAAATGTCTGGAATTGCCTTTTGGAAAATTTGAAATCTTGTCAGCAAACAGCTTTGTAGAAAGCACAAACTGTAATCATCTCTGTAAAAAGCAATGAAACAGAGATAAACAAACAACTATTTTTCTGCTGCTGAAAACAGGAACCTTGCTGACATTTTAACAAGAGAGCCAAGTGGGCTGGATTTCATTCACATGGCTTACATAAATTAACAGCTGATCTTTTCACTGTGGTATTGTAAGAATACAACCCTATATATGTAAACTGTTTTGAAACCTTGATATGATGCTCAATTACCATTCTATCATAGTCTGAAACAATCCTTTCCAAAGACAAAGGAACACAGTTTAAACCTGCTCTAACAGTCACCTCTGTAGGACAGCCTCATCTATAATACAGCCACATTCTTCAAGACCCAACATAATATATTACATATAAAACCAACTTCAATATAACAGCCACCTCTATATCACAGTCGGTTTTAACCAGTCCCACAGGTAGCTCTCTTGTACATGTTTTACTGTAATTAATATGCATAGTTCTTGCCTTTAATTAAATTTATCCAATATCTTGATGATATAAACCTTGCACCAAGTTTTACAGAAGTCAGATGAGACATACAGTCTTTATATGAGTAACAAGCTCAGGCAATCAGATGCAAGATCACGACATTAATATGAGTGGATCTTGCTCATTATTGAACTTGTCCAAGAACTTGATGATATAAGCTTATATTCCAAGTTTGATGAAAACTGGATCAGAAATATGGCTTTCAGAGAGGTTTCAGACTCAGCCAATCAGATTTAAGATTAACTCATTAATATGCATGGATCCCACTCATTATCAAACTCATCCAAGATCCTGATGATAAAAAATTATATACCAAGACTGATTAAAATCAGATCAGAAATATAACCCCTTGAGAGGTAACAAGCTCAGCCAATCAGATGCAAGAGGACCTCGTCAGTATGTGTGGATATCACTCACTATCAAACTCATCCCAAGTTTGATTAAAATCAGATCAAAGCTTGGCCAAATCAGATGCAAAATCACATCATGAATATACATGGATTTTGCTCATTATCAAACTCATATAAGACCTTGATGACTTAAACCCATATTCCAAATTTGATGAAAATTGGATCAGAGATATGGCCTCTAGAGCAGCAAAAAGCAATTGTTGTTAGATGGGCAATGGACGACTATGGCAAACAAAGGGGTCACATCATAAGTTCACTTGGACTTATGGCCAGGTGAGCTAAAGGTCAAGGCAGTTAAGTGCTGAAGAGTCGCTACATGAAAGGGAAAATTTACAAGCACCCAGCAGAGGTGATGTAACGAGCCTATAGGTCAAGGGTGTAATATAAGTAGCATATCAGGCACATGTATTACGATATAAATTGAAGATGTCTGTAACTGAAGTGTAAAGAAATTAAACTTGAGGTATGAACACAGAAGGATTCAGTTAAGACAGTAAAATCCTGCTACAGATTAGCCTTGCAATATGTTGTGGCAGCAATCAAATATGATAAACAGTATTTTTGTCTGACCTAGACCTGAAACATCTGCTGTTCACATTATGCAATTCAGTGCACCTATTTGAAAAATGGAGAGGAACACCAATAGTGGACTGATGATATTAACAGATGGGACACTATTTCAACCAAATCACCATAAAAAAATTCATATATTTATGTTCTATATAATGAATGCCCTTGTTTAAGGTTTATATGATGAATTGTCCACCCAAGATGTGTCATGTCATCCAAGGGCTCTGCCCAAGTGTAACATGACCTGTGATGTGGATAGACATTTCGTCATTTAATAAATCATGAGGCCCAAGTGGGCTTGAGATCGCTCAACCACCTAACATCTGCCTAACACCAATGCAAGAGCAGCTGGCCAAGAAATCTGGGTCAGTAGGATGCTTTCTGTTCAAAATTTCTTCCAATGCTGTTGATTGCATATAGTATGTAAATGTAGTTTTGGGGGTAAAACTAATTTTAATTATGTAATACTTAACTGTTATAATTACATTGCTTTCACTTTTCCAGGCACTAGTCTTCAGTCCAAGATGTATTCCCACCTCAATTAGTAATTAGAGGCCTAGAACAAAAATAAACATAGTCCCAGTCTGATGCCTTAGTTACTTCCATCATTTGAAATATCATCTTTCTTTGACCTGGATTGAGACTTGGATCGAGACTGAAAGGACATCAGAGTGGGCAGAGAGGAGGGATATTGGTGATAATAACAGGTAAGTATTACACAACTAAAAGTAGTTTTACCCCCAAAACTACATTTTAATAGCAGTAATACATCACCTGTTCTTAATACTTTACTGACTCTTCTGGTGCAGAAGGAGGCTGATAGACCCATGACTAGATGTCTGAGTGAACATACAATCTGTTGTCAATAGGGTGTTCTACTGGTGACTGGAGAATGGTTTGACAACTTGCTGGGCTGACACAATCGGGCCTAATGTGTAAATGCCTTTGTTCTGGTGTAACACTGAATGAAGGTAGAATGAATAGAAGGTGGAGTGAGACCACCAAAATGTGATTTTCATGATAACATCCAGAGAATAATGATTAAGTATGGCCCAAGATGCAGCAACATCCCTAACTCTTCGGGATTGATTCTCATGAAGGAAAGAACTCTCTCAATGAGTGATTGATAAACTCTTTTGATAGAATAATCCACCTTGAGATGGTGGCTGTCAAAATATATCAGAGGTACATTTGGCACTGGCGAGGGCTGATCTATAGCTCTTAATGGTGGAAGCTGAGCAGTCTTTTTCTTGTAAAAGAAAGAGAAGAAAATCTGCAACAGCAGTCAAAGGGGGGCCAGATAAAATCAATGTGTTGCCTACTGCACCAATTACAGAATACTCTCCACTTGGCATCATAAACCTTGGAGGTCAATTGCCTTCTAATCTGGGTGATGCAGTCTGCAACCCTGCTTGAAAACTGATCTTGGCAGAGAGAATATTTGATACGAGCCACGCATGAAGATGGAGAATCTATGGATTGTTGTGCAGGAGGATCCCTCTATGCTGCGACAATGGATCCCTCCTCAGCAGTAACTCTATGGGGGCCTCTACAAACAGGTCGAGGAGATCGCTAAACTACGACTGTTGGGGCCACATGGGGGTTATCAGGATAAGCCACGACACAGAAGTCCTGACTCTGTGAAAAACCTGAGGAATTATTCTGAAAGGTGGGAGGGCATAGGTGTACAGTTGATTCCACTATAGACTAAAGGCATCTACTGCCCATGCACTCTAGTCCAGAAATGGAGAGACATAAAGTGGTAGCTTGTTTTTCAACCTTGTTACAAACAGTCTACCATTGACCTCCCTCACAGCTGAAATAGTCTCTCTGCTACCGATTGGTGCTGAGACCAGTGGTGTACTGGCCATTGGGCATACCAGGACAAATCCCAGTGGGCCGCCGCAAAAAAATCCGTTTTTACCGGTGTTTTACTGGTGTGAGCAAAACCCCGGGCCTGTCCCGGCAGACCGCCGCATCAGTGGGCCGTAAAAAAAATCCGTTTTTACCGGTGTTTTACTGGTGTGAGCAAAACCCCGGGCCTGTCCCAGCAGATAAGTCCAGGGCCGAGTTGCTTACCCAGTACACTCCTGGCTGAGACCATTATGTGAGGACTGCTCATCCTTGTCTGGACAGCCTGTCCACTAGGATATTTCTCTTACCTGAAATATGGCAGACTCTGAGAGTGATCCCTTAAAAGCTGTCCATCTGAGGAGGTTCCAGACTTCCAAGCAAAGAGAAAGGACACAAGTGCCTCCTTGACATCTCAGGTATGCCATGACTGATGTGTTGTCCATGGCAACCATAACACAGTGGCATCTTATGAGACTGATGCTCTCCTTTAGTGCTAGGAAAAACAGCCCACATTTCTAAGCTGTTGATATGAAGAAAACATTCATCCTGAGACCACAAACATTGAAGGACTACCCCCTTGGGCTATCAGTGGGCAACGCAGCCCAAAATCTGAAGCATTGGTAAACATGAAAGAGTAAGGTTCTGGGGTGTTTATTGGAACTCTGAACAGAAACCTGTCCTAATTTAGCCACAAACTCGGGTGGTGACTAAATTTGGATCTCAAAAGAATCAGAGCTGAATGAGGGTCCTGGTGAGGTTTCCAGTTTTCAATTAGCAGAAACTGGGGAGGCAATATATGAAGTCTTCCTAGGGGAACTAGATCCACTGCCATTTTCAGGGTCCCAAGGAGAGAGATTTAGAGGCAACCAGACAACAAAGTCTTCTCAAATACTCTTGTAATGAGGGACAGTATCTGCATGATCCTGTCAGAGGAACACAAACTGTCCCTTGATTTGTGAGGAAATTCATTCCCACATAAGTGAAATTTGCAATGGAATCAGATTGGACTAATCCTAGTTGTGGATTAAACCCAAACAAATCACTGTCTTCCAACAGAGTGAAAGGCCTCTTGGTAAGGCACATCTGAGAACTTTGTGTATCAATTAATCATCAAAATATACTGGATGATGGGAGCAATCTTAAGTGAGCTGATATTACTCCCATCATCGGGGTAATTGCTCTGGGAGCAGAAGCTAGATTGAAGTGAAGAGCCTGAAATTTAAAGACCTCCTTGCTCAGACAAAACCACAGGAATCTCCAGAGAGGCAGGAAGATGGGGATGCAAAGGTAGCATTTTGGAGATCTATGGAGACAGCCTAGTTGTTCATCCTTATGGCATTCCTGATTGAGGCTGACATCTCTATCCAGAAGTCATCTTACTGAATAATGGGGAAAGATCAACAATTAGGAAAACTTTTCTCTCTTTTTGCAATAAGATCTGGGAATAGAATTGCAGACTTTGAATGCTTATTCCACTCTCTACTGCCACCTTTTTTTAAAGGGGTTATACCTCTACCCATTGGAATGCCAATTTGGTCTGGTGAAACTAAATGGGGGTCCCTGATAAAGGTGGAGGGTTTCAGAAGCAAAGCCAGTAACCCTCTCTTATTGTGGCGAGGACCCATACATCGTCTGTTAGGTCCAATCAGGCCCAGTCTGCCAGCCAATGATGCCATGAGAAACTCATCTATGGTGCCATGGGGTGAAAAAGAGACATTCCAGACTAACCACTGGCTGGTTGGAGTCCCCAAGCCCGACAGAGATCAAACAGGAACATCAGAAAAGGTGTGTGTGTCAAACCAGTCCCTTTCCCTGGGGGGGGGGGGGGGGGGAAAGGGGTGCACATCCAGTTGGACCAGGAAGGAAAAGTCAAATGCCCAGTGAATGGTAGATTAAGCCTGGTGCCCAGTCAGATGCCCAGTAACCAGTATATATCAACTTGTCTGGTATCTGTTGCTAAACCCATTTCCCCCATGACTGGTACACAGTTACCAGTGACAGATGCCCTGTGTCCGGTTATGTAGCTTTGCCTGGTACCCAGTGCCTCTGACTAGTGACCGGTGACTGATGATAAGACATCTGGTGACCAATAGTTGCCACCTTGTCCAGTGCTGGGCACCCAGCAACCTGTGACTGGTCAGTGGCCAATGACCAGTCAGGCGATAGAGACTTGCTTAAGGAGTCCGTATCCAGGGATCTCAACTCATTGAATAACATAGACTCCCTTGTCTACTGGAGCAAGCTGAAGATGACCACACTTTCCTTGAGTTGGAAAGGCAGGGCTTGCTCATGGGTCTGTGATTGGAGGGGGTCTACCAGAGAAGAAGAGAAAGATGTGGCTCCCTTCTCCCTGCTGCTACAGGAGTGGGATTTTTTTGCCAAATCCCACACCTCATCTGACTACAAGGCACAGAACGAACATCCATCCATGCGAGTGCACATAGCATATGTGAAGCAGGTTGGGTGAGTGTACCAAGCAGCCTTCTTATGGAGACATTCTGCCAACTCCTTGTAGAATGCTGAATAGCTGAAGAAAAAAAAAGAAACAAGAAAAACAAACAACCAGAACAAATATGTAGGGGTAATACCTATCCTAACACCGGTTAGTTACCAACACGTGGATAAAAATGTAGAAACACCACATAGATAGTGTGAGCACAAAAACCCTCAATATTAACAAAAGGGGACACTGATAAATCTAAAACATGCAAGGACTGGGGAGAAATGGTCAAATGCAACACAGAAATGGATATGATTGACAGCAATTATGCCAAAATACACTAGAAATAGCAAAAATCTTCGAGTGCCCTGAGACACGAGATAACCACAAGGAATCCAAGGAAGAGAAGGATGATATTTTAAATGATGGAAGTATATAAGGCATCAGACTGGGATTATGTTTAATTTTGTTGTAGGTCTCCAATTACTAAAAGGAGGAGGTAATTCACCTTGGACTGGGGACTAGCGCAGGGAAAGGTGAAAGCAATGTAATAATAACAGGTATTGTATTACTGCTACTAAAACAACTGTTTCAAGGTTTCTCTAGTTTTTAATCTTCATCCATATTTGATGGGACATGAGCATCATTTGTCCAATATTGAAAGGTCCCTATGCCATGACACTTTATGTCAAAGTTAATCAAATTCTGCTGTAAATTTTAGTCACAGCAGCCATATATGATGGTGGAACAGCATCATTTGTATAAATCTTAAAGATGTTCAGGCTAGGACACTTTCTGTCAAATTTATTCAAAATCTTTGATGCAGTATTTTTGTAGAAGTTATTTAAAGGTTTTTCTTTTTTTAGTAACAGCAGTCATATTTGAATGCATATTGGCATCATTTGTACAAACTTGAAAGCCCTCATGCCAGATGATTTATGTAAAATTGGTCAAATTCTGTGGAGTGAATTTTAAAAAGTCATTTAAAGGATTTTCTATCTTCAGTAACAACAATGTCAAATCGTCATCATTTACATAAATTTGAAAGCCATTATTAATAGAATGCTTCCTGTCAAATTTGGTACATTTCTGTTATGCAGTTTCTAAGAAAAAGTAGTTTAAAGTTTTATTTCTATTTTTAGTAATGGCAGCCATATTTTATGGTGGATTGACATCATTTTTACAAATATGAAAACCTTTTATGCCAGGATGCTTTCTGTAAAGTTTGCTAAAATTCTGCTGAGCAGTTTTTCAGAAGCAGTCATTTAAATGTTTTTGCATTTTTGGCAAACAGTGGCCTTATTTGATGGATCAGCATCATTTGTAAAAATTGAAAGATCTTCAAGCCAGGATGCTTTATATCAGGTTTGGTCAAATTCTTTTCAGCAGTCTTGTCAAAGTCATTTAAAGGTTTATCTATTTTCAGTAATGACAGACATATTTGGTCTTCATGCCAAGATGTTTTCTATTGAATTTAGTAAAATTCTATTCAACAGTTTTGGAGAAATTGTTTAAGGGTCTTTTTATTTTTAGTTAATGGTGGCCATATCTGATGGCAGATCAGCATCTGTTGAAAACCTGCCATGATGCTTTCTGTCAAAATTTTGTCAAATTCTGTTGAGCAGTTTTTGAGAAGACATTGTTTAAAGGTTTGTCTATTTTCAGTAACAGTGGCCATATTTGATGGTAGATCAGTATCATTTGTATAAATTTGAAAGGTCTTCAATCCAGTATACTTTCTCTAGAGTTGGTCAATGTAAATTCAGCAATTTTGGAAATATCATTTAAAGGTTCTTCTATTTTTAGTAATGACAGCCATATTTGGTAGGGAATCGGCATCATTTGTAATAAACCCGAAAGGTCTTCAAGTCAAGATGTTTTCTGTCAAGTTTAGTCAAATTCTTTTCAATGGTTTTGGAGAAGTTGTTTATAGGTCTTTTTATTTTCAGTTAATGGTGGCCATATGTCATGGCAGATCAGATCGACTGAAAAATTCCAGGATGCTTTCTGTCGATATTTGGTTAAATTCTGTTGTGCAGTTTTTGAGAAGACATTGTTTCCATGTTTTTATTTTTAGTAACAGTGGTCACATTTGATGGTAGATCATTATCATTTGGATAAGTTTGAAAGGACTTCAGGCCAGGATGCTTTCTATCAAATTTGGTCAAATTATACTCAGTTTTGGAGGAGAAGTCATTTCAAAGTTTGTCTATTTTTAGTAACATTGACCACATTTGATGGCAGATCTGTATAATTTTTTAAGAACTTTAAAGGCCTTAATGCTAGCATGTTCTGTGCCTAGTATGGTTGAAATTGGTCTGGTGGGTTTTGAGAAAAAGTTGAAAACAGCAATTGTTGACTGACTGATGGATGTTTCTATTTGTACAAATTGTAGCAAATATTTACCAGCAGATTGGCATCATTTGTAACAATTTTGTTTCCATGGTAACCAAAAAAATAATGAATGTTGGAAGTGTCAAAAGGCACCTATATGCAACTTGCTTGACATGCATACCAAGCAAGGTTGAAATATCCTGAATGGATTTAGAGTTATCCTCTGCAAAGCAAAAATGTTTGTTGACAGACACACAGATGGATTACAAACAGACAGGCAGGCATAGCAATAGCAATAAAAAGTAAAATTACCTTATTAAAATTAAAGAATCTGAGTTATTTCATTCCAAGTAGTGAAACACCTTTTGAACTATTACAAGCACAGTTAGTCGTATTTTAAGAAAAAACGCAAGAGTACTAGTAGTTTGCAATGGATACTTGTGTAAACACAGGTTAATATGACAGTCGCAGAAGAGTAATATGGTGTGATATTTGGGGCACAGAAGAGTTATGTGATATGACCTTGGGGGTAAATATATGGACATCTGAGGAGGCAGATTTTTGTTCAATATCACATGTTTAAATTTCAACCAATGACCAAAAGCATTCTAAATTGTGGCATTTTTTACTTGCAAGATTGATAGAATATGCACATTGTCAACAACCACACTGTAAAAATTGAAGTCGAAATTATAAATTCATGAAAATTTAGTGATGCAAAAATACAGTTGTATTGTGATTTTTGTGATTCAAAGCATTTATAGCTATGTCAATTTAGGATCTTAGACAAATTATTGACTACTGATGGACACAACATCATACCCCCTTGTGTCATACCATTCGCAAAATCATTCATTTGTGAAAGATGAAATAATTACTTACCTGATTTAAGAATGCATTAAAGCTGATATTGATCAGTGTTGTATTTCCAAACTGCTCAAGTTGCTTCTTCAACTCAGGAGTCAGTAAGGTTATAGGTGATAAAGAAATACTGGAGTTTGCTACATTTCTTACTTGCTCATTGATGTTCTGTAAGAAAGAAAAAAAAAAATCACACAAAAAAAATAAGTTCATTTGCTTACAATTAACTCACATTAGAAAAAAGTATCTATGGATTAAAGACTGAAGTCCCAATGTAAGCATAATTTTGTTGTTTCTTCCTGTTTTTAATGAATGTGAGCTTAAACAACTGGTTTCTTGCAAGAGTCTGTAGTAACTGTATTCAAGTAAACTTAAACAATCAATAATAACCAAGGAAATCTCAATTTATACTCCAATATTAAATATATTCAGCAAACAAATTGTTGCATCCACTGAAAAGAAGCAGATTATGTCCAATTTTACTTCATTTAATTGTATCTCACTTTCAGTAAAAGTATATGATTATACACATACCATCAATACTCTCGTAAAAGGAAATACCAACTGCAAACTGCATAGACCCAGATCTGCCGTCGCATAATGTGCCGGCAGATCTGGGTCTATGCAGTTTGTAAGGACTAATCAGTAGAACAAACAAGATAGACCCTGATCTGCCAGCGCATTATACGACTGCAGATCAGGGTCTATGTTGTTTGCATTTGGACCTGGCTTATATGCGAATATATACAGTATGTAAATGATGTGAAGACCATGAGTTCCTACAGCATGTACAAGAAAAGGTATGGATAAAGTCTTACAGAGGGCAATTGCTGAGATCGGCACATGAAATGTCCAATTAAGCTCAGAAGGCAACAAGATCTTTTTCTACAACTCTTGTATGATTAGGCTGTTTCTGGCCAGTCTGACGTGTTTTTGTGACATTAGTGTACTCAAACACTGGAATTTCAAGTGCTGCTCAAGTACAGGGATTTTTTTAACAACAAATTCTACTTCTAGGCATTTGGTATACAACTTTTGTACTAGTAACTGATCATGTAAGTATAACGATAATAAAAGTTACCGGAGCACTTGGAAAAGACTTTAAACCTCAAACTCTTTCCTTGTGCTCCAGCAAATGTTTGCACACAGCAAATTATCCCTATATTTACAGGCTCATCATCACACATCCCCATCATCTGAAGAAGTAAATATATCATTTTAGACCCTATCATCCCCATCCCACACCTGACCCCATCCAGGATCATTATCCTGTGGTTGTACATGTAACCCAAACTCCATTAAATAATTAATGGACCTTCCTTTTATAAGTGCATATTTTGTCAAAAAAATATATGCACAGTGCAATGTCATCAGACCTGTTTCCTCTCACAAAAAAGTAAATGTTTATATCTTTTGACAAAACATCGAAAGACAGTAAATTCATACAACAGATGCCTGTGACAATTATGATATGATTGCATCTCTATGTGTTCTGTGTTGGGTTTTATTTTACTCTGCATGACTTGAAGCTGTTTAACAGGGCCCAATACTTGATCAATTATCTTTAGCTGTTTTGGCACCAACTGTCAGTGATGATTATTCAAAATACTTGTATTAATTAAGCCCCATTGACATTTAGCAGAGTTTTCCTACTTTATCCACACGCTGGTAATTCCTTGAAATAGCCAGTTGATTTTGAACCTTAAATAGGATATATAGAGGTGAAAGATGATGCAAAATTCAAAAGTAGTTGGGATAAAAGCGTTTTTGCCGAATACTGGGTGTAAAGGAAAATCTTTGTGTAGTCTCGAAAGAGTTGTTTAACACTGAAACTCTTTGCATAGAAAGGCTGATACAATATACTGCATCTACGGTAAATATTAAAGGGTGTGTCAATAGTGGCAAATAGTCTTTAAAGACGGAAAGGCTAGTGTAGTGTCAAAATATACAATGTCTGATTACCCCCAAATTTGCTTGAAAATTGTATAATTTTTTATTTTAATTTATCACGATCTATAAAGTCATAACACCAAAATTACATTCCTAGTTCTTTAAATTTTTATTTTTCATTTTTAGACATCTAAAATCTATGTTATTATTTCCAAATTTGACAGAAAAAAATTTAAGAACTTCTGTCCAGTTAATATTATCGGTATACCTTATTAGTTTGTCCGACTTTTGCAGTGATAATCATGTCTCTGATGTTGTGCTAGTATTCTTATTATTTATGAGGGAAAATTTACAACACTTATTGTTGTCAATAAATTGTACCCAGTATGGACCATTTTGAATTCTGTATTTCTGTTTATTACCATATTGTCTATCTGAAAGTTACCGGTACTGCTATAGGGTTATAATACAATTATTATTATTATATTCAAGTTTTTTTTTACATAAATGCTTAAAGTTAACTGAATTAAATATGTCCTTATGAATCTAAAAACTGCATTTCATACCTGTAGAATACAGCTATGCTGTGTGCTGTCAGTCGTGTGAAACTACTTTTGACCCTGAACTGGTTTTGAGACGTATCAAAATCCTCTGTACACAGTGCCATATAAATCAATTCATCATTCATTAGAGGTGAAACAATATGCCTGTGCTGCGTATTGATACATATAACGATACACAACCTACAATACAATACATTAGCGTTACACATATCAATTTGAAGGTGTTGTGATTTTTAGAAGGATTGTCAATGGTAGCATGGTGCCATTTCAGATGTGTAGACATATTGGTCATATTTCCAGATTGCAGGCAGACCTAGACTTATCATCTGTTCATATGCCATTCTTGACAATATCAGAGGCAGATCCAGGGAGGCAGAGCCGGCATACCCCCCCCCCCCCTCCAATAAGCACAAAACAACTGGAATGTTTCCTACAGTATGTTTTCTTTACAGTTAGATGGTTAAAATTATACCTGGATACAGTTAAAATGCAGAAGCTTCGCCCCCTGGGCCCCCATTGGGGGTTCCATACCACATACCTTTTATTTATGCTGCTCCTAAACAATATTTCTGGATCCACCACTGAATATAACAAAAATGCCTATTAGTCGTCGTCAGTGATTCTCATTCAGCCTTTTCAGTCATTTCAGGCTGCTCCATTTTATCAGATGCAGAACTCATCTTGGTCACCATGCCCGCTGTATTGCATGGCATGAATGCTTTAAAAAACATCTTATTACCAATTTATGTCTTCACTTAAATTTGGAAGGTATTATGATGCTATCTTTAAAACAGAAGAAATAGTGCAATTTCCTTGTGCAAGGAAAATCTTATCTTGAAAAAGTCTGGGTGTGGGAACGGCGATGACTAACAAATGAATCCCTCACACTGTACTTCCTGCTTATGCACAACAACTGCTGTGACTACAGGCACTCGTTTCTGTCTGTGAAAAAGGAAAACTATTGACAACTCCCACTCCCCTTCTACAAATTAACACAAGGTAACTAATTCGTGTGGTTCAAAATCTGCCCCCTCGCAAATTCCGTGCCTACTTTTTATCCTGTTGGCATGTTCAGTCACTGACAGTATATATCAATGTAAAGGAGGCAGACAGAGGTTTGCAACAGAACAAACATACTCAGTGGCTCATTAATTAGGTCATTGTTCTATTTTTTGTACATGAGGTAAACTACATGACTGTATTGACCAACATGTATTGCAACGGAGGCAAGTTCATATAGTGAAATCGATTTTTCGGGATTTGAATCATCAGATATTCCATCTGATTATGAAATTGCATCAGTGGATTATAGTGACATTAATCTTAGTAACCTTTCATCTGAGGAAAATGAATCGCAAGGTGAGTCAGGAGATGAGGATGAAAATGTAGGTCACTTAGTGTGGACCGAGAATCTGCAGCCTATGCCACAACAAGTATTTCATGGTCTGCCACCTGGTCCAACAGTAGGACTACATGCAAGTAGAAAAGACGAAGACTTCTTTTCATTACATGATTAGAGGCATTGAAAACAGATACCATTGAGTTAATTGTGACAATTATCTCATGTCACAGAATTATGTTACACCTTGCTGGATGTGAACACCTAACCCAGAGGTACTATGCATCTGAATCTAAATGGATATCCCAGTGGATTGCTCCAAAGGAATCATGTCAGAAACCATGGACAAATGAAAATAATGCAAAACAGTCAGCAAGTAGCAGTGGCATGGAAATGCAAAAGAGTAGTGCATTTTCTTTCAACAGCTGATGACCCAGCCAATATTCACAACTTGATACCCAGAAAGCAGCATAATGGGAGAAATATTCAAGTGCCACGTCCTTCAATCATGAAACTTTACAAGGACCACATGAATGGAGTGGACATGGCAGATCAAATTAGAGCACAGCGACCTACATCCCACACAAGCAGGAAGTGGTGGCATTATCTGTTTTGATTCCTCTTTGATTTTTCAATTGCAAATGCATTCATCAAGATGAAGTTGAGCCCAAACCATTAGCAACTGGGTTAGGTGAAGAAGACCAAAACTGTGAACCATGCTAGATTTTCTGACCAAATTAGCACACAAATTTTTGGGTACGTTTAGAGAAGGGAGGAAAAAACAAACAGTGGATTTGGCAGACCCACATGGAAATTCACATAGGCCAAAGACAGATAGCAGGGGTAGGTGTCAGCAGTGTTCCACGACACAAGCGAGGAGAGAAACCAAAGTCAAATGTTCATCATGTGCCACAAGTCTATGTATATACTGTTTTGAACCTTACCATAAGGCAATGCAATAACTTGGATCTGTCCACCTTAAAGATGTATATAGTTAAAAAAAGAAACTTGTAGCCATATTGGACATCTGATCAGCACCATTTAGGACCAACTAGACATCATAAGAAGTCTTCTGGTAAATAAAAGCCATGTCAATATGAGCTTCTGTTCAGGAGGAGTAGTGACAACAAGATTTTCAAGATGGCCACTGTGGTAGCCATATTGGACAACAGATCAGCACCATTTTCATAGAGGACCAACTAGATATCATAAGAAGTTTTCTGGTGAAAACACCATGTCAATATTACTTTCGTTCAGGAGGCATAGTGATAACAAGATTTTCAAGATGGCCACTATAGTGGCCATATTGGCCATCAGATCAGCACTATTTTCATTTGGGACCAACTAGACATCATGGTGAAAACCTCATGTTGATATGACCATCCATTCCGGAGGAGTAGCAATAGTGATAGATGGCCACTATAGTGGCCATACTGAACATCATATCAACACAATTTTCATTTAGGACCAACAAGACATCATAAGAAGTCTCCTGGTGAAAACCCCATGTCAACATGACCTTATTCAGAAGGAGTAGCAACAACAAGATTTTCAAAACCATCCCATAAGCTCTCCTGGTCTATGACCAATCGAGTTAGAAAACATATCACATGTGCAAATTTAATAACAACATGACCAGCAGTAGCTAAAATATTGTCAAAAATCATACAAGCATGAACAGTAGGTCAAGGTAACAAATTTATATGGTAGTATAATACACTACAAATACTTCCATGAATAAAGCTATGAAGAATCTTAAAGACATACAGCTAAGTAAAAACTTGTCCCAAAACTCTAACACCACCTCAGCCAAGTTGCAACATATTCCCTGCAATCACTGTTAAAAAGAAACAGCCCTGACAAGAATACGCATCATAACTTTGTGATATGATGAATATAACTTTGTGATATGATGAAAGTAAACATAACTTTGTGATATGATGAAAGTAAAGATCATATAAGGATATATATTAATTTTCCTTAAAATATGAGGCTGAAACTAAGTACCAGATTATATATTTAAGATTCTAAAACTCCACCCGGAGTCAACATGTGGTATATTCTTGAGTAAAACATTGATTTACTAATATTTAGCAATATTCCTACCAAAGACCACCCCCCAGAATCATAATAACTTAAGGCCCAAGAACTTTAACCAAGGTGGGATGTGGATGCTGATGCCAAAGTGACTGCATAAGTTCTCCTTTTTCTCCTCATAGACGAGCTAACCAGACAGTAATCAGTGATTACATAGCTCAACTCAACAAAGTTTTTAGAAGTTTCCAGTAGCCACTGTAAACATTTTAATTATCATGCAGAAAATAAATTCAGACTAAAGTGATCTTGACAATGAATTGTTGGCCCCTTTTCTAACTTTATTTTTATAACTTTTAATCAGCACCATACAAACAGTACTGTGCTGACATGCCATTAAACTTTATAAATACATATATACTGTGACAGGGCATAAAAGACATATAACAATAGACGAGCTAACCAGACAGTAATCAATGATTACATAGCTCACCTCAACAAAGTTTTTAGAAGTCTCCAGTAGCCACTGTAAACATTTTAATTATCATGCAGAAAATAAATTCAGACTAAAGTGATCTTGACAATGAATTGTTGGCCCCTTTTCTAACTAAATTTTTATAACTTTTAATCAGCACCATACAAACAGTACTGTGCTGACATGCCATTAAACTTTATAAATACATATATACTGTGACAGGGCATAAAAGACATAACAATATAAAAAACATTCATTTCTATAATATCCAGTACTATAATGAGTTGATAAAAAGCAGAGATTCATTTTGTTTTCCGTTTTTGAAAAAACATTGTTCTTGAAATCTGCTTCAGAAGCTATTATTATTGTTCAACCTTACAACTGAAAGCAGATTTTACAGGGTGAAAGTCACAGGCTTTGAGTAACTTTAGAGTCAAAGCCAGTATTACAGCAAGGTCCAGTAGTTCATTCATCAGTAATTACATTGATTAGCCACTACAGCTGAGGCCTCACATGAAAATTAGGCAGTCCACTCATCTAATTCCTATACTCATTCAAATGAACAATACACAGTTAACCTTTTGACAGTAACCTATCACAATATACAAAATGCACAGTTGATAATATGCAAAGTTTACCAGTGAATAAACGTATTTATTTCTACTTCCAACTGTACTGACCTTTTGAGTAGGCTGGGATATATATAGCATGGAGTAGTCTATGTGGTCACAAACTAAACATGAATACTTAAGCTTTGTTAACAAAGCATAAAATGTAGCTCACAGTGACATTCCTTGGTTATAGGGGTGTATTGCTCACAGAGATGCATTGAATTATAAAGTTTCATGAATGGAACATACACAGCACTCTATAAATGAACTTGAAGCACAAACTTTCAAAAAAGTCACTGATGCATGAAATATAGGTTACAGAGACCCCTTTTTGCATTAAGGGTGTAGTACTTGTCAAGTTGCATCCTGTCACCAAGTTTCATGATTCTAGGTAGAATAGTATGCCAAAAACTCCTGTGGTCATAAGCCAAATACAAAAACTAAAACTTTTAGTAGAAAATCAACATTGGAACTGCATTTTGGAGGGATGGGAAATGAGGGGGGTCGGAGTAGAGGGGTTTTGGTTTACTGAGTTAAAATTTATCGAAATTAGAGAAGGGAAAAAATTTGGGACAAAAATATGATTTGGTTTTAAGGGAATTTCAGTTTACTGATGAAATGGTCTTGTGAGATTTCTCTGTATTTTAAAATTTCATTGTCACTGAATTATTAGACACGTGGACCTCTGAACCCCTCTAAGGGACCCCATGGAAAGAAGCATAAAATAATGTCCCTATGGCAAATGCTAACTATCGACAAGTACATGTATACTACAAAGTTTTGTGAAATCAAATGAAGTTGTTTAGGAGGAAATAGTGTAACAGACAGATGGATGGACAGACAGGGTATCACAATATCTCTATTATTTGTTTAAGTGTGGCGGTAATAAGCTGAGAAGGTAGGAATATATAACTTTATCTAATACCAAAAAGATAAGAACTGAGGAAACTTAAAGGTAATACTTAAAACACTAAAGCCATAAAGGGAAGTTTAAATGATGAGCATGACATTATTTCAATACAAATATGGGTTTATATTACTTACTGTCATATTTATCAATTTCTCCAGATTTATCTTTTTGTCAAGATATATGGCAGTGTACAGTCCTTTATTTTCTTTGCAGTTTCTGTAGAATAAAAGAAACATTTGTTAATTTTTTGCGCTTACAATATATAATGTATTCTTTGATTTTCTACAGAGTTAATTCTTTAATTATTTCTTGAAGTCTGAAGATCAACATCTTCAACAAAATGTAACATACATGAAAAGTAGCGAAAGATGTTTACAGCAAAGTGGTTAAAGCACTTTCTTTGATATGGAATGCTATCATGTTCCTGGTTGGTTCATCCAAACACATACAAATGCCAACCTATGATCGTACATTTTTTTAAAAAAATCTAGGTGTACTGTCTTGAATGGTTACCATTCTGAACATCCACATCTCTTTCCAATGTGAATCAAATAACTACAACTCCCTGAAAGAAACTCAGGAGTCATTGCAGTGATGCTTTCCAAATTGGTAAGTTTTTGGCAGACGAACAATCAGCTAGATGTGAAAGAACAGATTCTTATAAAATGACATGTTCAAAATATCACTCGACGACATTTCAACAATCAATGAAATAACTGCACTTTTAATTTTTAATGTTATTCATGCAAATTTGAAAATAAAAAATTGAAGGAAAAAAAAAATGGTTTTTAATGCATGTCATGTGTTCTGTATATTACAGTATAACATTTAAAACTGAAACTAAAATCTTGTGTTTCCTAATAACAGTATTTTCTCTACACACTTACCATTAAAGAATCAAACCATAGGCTGCAAATCGTGTCACTCCTCTATCCATTCTTATATCTTAAAAACTCTCCATTCTTATATCTTAAAAAACAGTGTCACTTATTTACTGAATGTCACATAATAGCTGTCATTCATGCAGTTTAAGATTTTCACTTAGTTTCAAATCCTGAATCTCCTGATTGTGAGCTGTAATTCAACATGCCTGTCAAGGGCTGATGTCCTGAAATTAGTATTTCCAAGTGTGAAGGAATTTTCTTTGCCAGTTTTTACACACCAGCTGCAAAGCATTTCATTTATTTCATGTTTCCAGCTATGGTCGATTTTTTTTTCCAGTTTGAATTGAAAGAGTAACTTTTTTCTAGACGCTGGATGGACCCTCAGTGTCAGCACCGCCATCTTTAGCATCATCTGACACGTGATTAGTGTGAGGAATTTGTCTGTTCATTGTCATTGTGCCTACTGACAGAAACATCTGCACTCTGACTGTTATTATAAGCATTAATACTCAAATAATGAAAAAGTGTCCGAGCTTTAAGTGGTTTTGCCATTTAACGCATTGTCCCACCAAGCTAGTCTCAGCATCAAACATGTGCTCTTCTGACCTTTCTTAGTAACCAATCAGAACTGAGCATCTGACACACAGGAAATACGTGACGTGATTCACAATGACACAAGGACAACATATCTGCTGAGAGTGACAACCAGGATTTTTATGTTTTAACAAAAAATGAATATAAAAAAATACTGCATTCATGAAAAAATGTGCACAATTCTTATTTTTTCATGACTTTGCCCACATATAATTGAAAATATTATGAGAAATCTTAAATTTTGGGAGGATTTTCACTAGCACGCATCCTAAATGCAACACTGACAGTGCATTAAAAAAATAATTTAGACTCTCCAAATTTTACAGTGTCTCAACATATACAGTATATGTTGTTCTTTTTAAATTCCCCTTGGAGACTTCTCCATCACATGACAGATTGGAGATTATCAACTTTTTTCTTTATTTCCCTGCAGCAACTTATCAATAATGCATACCAACTAACCAATATAGCCACACACTCTCACCCCTCACCAATGTGATGAAATGATGTGCATCATGGCCAAATACAGGAAAGATTTGTGGATCGTATTAACAAGTTAACTTTTTGTTCAAGAATATATCACACATATTACCGGGTATTTTGTAAGCACTAATTAATTTTTAGTAATTTTTATGCATCTGGTTCTGCTTTAAAAAAATAAACAAGAGTCCCTTGAAGGGACTGATGCTTTACTAGGCAAAAAGAATTTCCAGGAATCCAAAATAAGACAATTTCTTCTTTTTAACTGCTGAGTGTTGATATTCTTAAATGAAAACAAAATTTTCAAGATGGCCACCATGTGGTCCATACTGTATGCATCAGCACCATTTTTATTCTGTATCAACCAGATATCATTCGTAGTCTTTTGGTGAAAACCCCATATTAATATGATCATCCATTCAGGAGGAGTAGCGATAAAAAGATTTTTAAGATGGCTGTTATGGCTACCATATTGGATTTAAGATCAACAACATTGTGAATTAGAATCAACTAGATATGAAAAGAAGTCCTTTGTTGAAAACCCAATGTCAATATGACCATCAATTCTGGAGGAGTAGAAATAACAAGATTTTCAAGATGACTGCAATATTGAATGTCAGACTGGCACCATTTTCATTTAGAACCAGCTAGATGTCACAAGAAGTCTTTCCAGAGAAAACCCCATGTTGATTTTTGTTTTATTTTTGTGGGTTTAATGCTATTTTTCAGTACAAGATAGGCTATACATGGGAGCCAGTATATTTGGTGGAGGAAGAACCCGGGAAAACGTCAGGAAACACAACTGACGCATGGGAAGCTTCTGGCAAGCTTTCTCACAGATCTACATTAAATGAGTGGAAGACTTGAACCCATGTCGACAGAGGTGAGATGTGTGAGTGATCTGCAAAGGCAAGTGCCTTAGATGACTCGGCCACCAGGGGATCCATCCAGACAAAAACAACATTTTCTAGATAGCCATAATGGTGGCTATATTGGAGGTCAATCAGCACCATTTTCATTTAGGACCAACTAGACATCATAAAAAGTCTTCTGGTGAAAAGCCAATGTCAATATGACTTTCCGTCTAGGATATGTAGCAATAACAAGATTTTTATCATGGCTGTTGTGGCAGGAGGAATAGCAACAGCAAGATTTTCATTATGGCTGCAGTGGGGGGTATAATGGATGTTAGATCGTCACCACTTTCATTTAGGACCAACTAGACATCATAAGAAGTCTTTAGGTGAAAACCCCATGTTAATATGACCATCCATTCCAGTGGAGTAGTAATAACAAGATTTTCATGATGGGTGCTGTGGTGGGAATATTGAATGTCCGGGTGGCACCATTTTCATTTTGGACCAACTAGACTTCATAAGAAGCCTTCTTGTGGAAACCCCATGCTTATATTACTTTCTGTTCAGGAGAAGTAGCAAAACAATAACAAGATTTTCAAGATGGATGCCATATTAGACATCAGATCAGCACCATTGTTATTTAGGACCAAGCTGACGCTGAAGAAGTATTTTAGTGAAAACCCTATGTTGATATGACTATCTATTCAAAAGGAGTAGTGATAACAAGATTTTCAAGATAGCTGCTATGGTAGCCACATTGGATGTCTGAGTGAAACCATTTTCATTTAGGGCCAACTAGACATCATAAGAAGTCTTCTGGAAAAACCCGATGTTGATATGACTTTCCATTCAGAAGGAGTAGCAATAACAAGATTTACAAGATGGCTGCCTTGATGGCCATACTGGACATCAGATCAGCACAATTTTCATTTAGGACTAATAAGACCACTTATCTCAAGTGCCATTTGTGCTTGTATTAGCAAGTTTTACTCTATTTAGACTCTCACCAATCAATACTTCTACTATCCCACATGCTACAGAAATGCAATTATTATCGCCCTAACTATATGTAAAATTATAACCAGAATTCATTCTATTATGTCTATTTTCACTGTGCTTTTTTATGCAATGGCAGACTCTGAGAGCAATCTGTATAATATTTGTGTACATGAGGTAGATTATGGTCGGAAATTAAACTATGGTGGATTTTCATTTATTACCATTTACATAAAGCATGAATAATGCTATTTTATTTCAGGGTAGCCTAATACTGTAGGTGACAATTTTGTTGCCTGGGCTTGGATTCTTTTATGTTTGCTTCAATGCAGACAATATTATTTTTGTTCTTGGACAGGAAGAAAATTATTTGTTGCCATCTTAAAACAAACAGTAAATATGTATCACCTTGGGTAACTAGACATTTTGCACATTGTGACTGATCACAAGTGTTCCATAGAATCAGGTGTCTCAACTGCATCAATGCACTGATGTATCCCCGAGGATCTGACTGGCAAAAAGTTTAACAAAAAACTTAAATGTTGATGCTGTCGCCATCGCCACTGCCGCCAGGAAAAGTGATATACCGGTATATGTCTTAACATGCTTCTGCAGGCGAGACAATAAAATCCCTCCACTGACAAAGAACTACCCTATGTGTCATAGCTTGATCATGTAATGCTTAGAGGGAATTTAAATCATTAACAATCACAACACTGAAACAACAACTTTTTTCAGTATGTATTGTGAATTAAAAGAAAGCACTAAGAACATAAAATATTTAGCATGTGTACATACTCCCTACTGGATGGGTAGTGGGCACTCATGTAGGGTATGATTAGCATTTCATTCATGACCCATGTTATACAAGCTTCATACAAGTTTAGGAGTGTTTATGATGCAAACCTGTCAAATATGCATCAAAAGAGCATATTAATTTTGATCTCAGACAACATGAACAAAGTATTTTCATGCATCAAAATGTCACCTTAACAAACCAAATTTAACTCTTTGCCTCAGTCATAATGATAAAATACTTACCTAAGAGCACCACTGATTGTTGCATCAGATACATTCATGGTATCACTCAAGCTCCATTTGAGTCCATCCTTGAGAAGTGTTTCAAATGTCTGTCCAAGTAAAATATATAAAGTGAACATTACATTAAGTTATGTTTTGTATGCAAATAATGTATATTTGAAAATCTTAACCTTTATTGTCTTCCAATGACTAGTGTCAAACCATGACTATGACCTCTGACCAAGGATTTTGCATGTCTCCCAGTAAATTGATGTTCAAAACATGATGACCAATAATTATTATCAACATAAAAATTTCTTCATAAGACTGACTTTATGAAAATAACATGGACAAAATTTCCTAAAGTACATACTAAAACTTAAATTTTTAACACCACATGGCCACCTTATAATGCCACTGTTACAGTGAAATAATGCTGGAAAAAAAGAGTTCACATGTTTATATACAGACATTTTTAAAATTCTTGCTTTGGATTTAATAACTACCATTGAAAAAAGGGAATAACATAAAGAACATTTTCCCATTCTGCTAAATTTTATATATTTGTTTTCTGCATCCATGGAGGTCCAAAAGCAACAAGTTGCCAATGGTCAGTCACATACCACCTCCCGCTAAAAGGCAGGAGATCTGGGAACTGGGTCTAACACCAAGTCAATCTTATGCATTAACTCAACAAAATATGGACAAATTTTTCCTGAAATTGGCATCAATTATGAGCTTGCTAAATATGCAGCTTCATAGCTAATATGTCTGAAAACAAAAAATATGAATGCTGCTTTTCACAAGCCATTAAAACATCTGGCCAATCTAGGGCCAGTACTTTGTAAAATAAATCTGCTGAACATCTAACACATCCAAGATATTCTCAAGATAATGTTTTTTTTTAGGAAATCTGGTTGATAGCAAACAAAAGCTGTGGTTACTAGAGTGTCCAAAATACATTGGAATGCATTGTTATTCTAAGTTGGTCAAGGGTAATAACTATGTAAAATATGGTCACATGGTTTATACTGATATTTCATCAAGAAATTCAAGCACTTTGCAAGGACTTTTCAAGAATAAAAAGTTAATTTTCAAGCACTATAATTAACTGTGTACAAACTTAGGAAGAATATTGATTACGGTATGTACAGTCCACAAAATTTCAAAATTAAGTATTTCATTCTTCAACAAGAACTCTGAATTATTTTTGTTAAACTAGGCCTAGGTGAAAACACTGTAGTACAATGGGTCTTGGGGCATGGGGATAGTTTAAAAGTTATACGTCTACTTGCCAGAGTGTCCAACACCTTGAGCTTTTCATGTTTAAGCAAGAAATATTCTAAATTCAATCTTATTGTTGATATTTCATTCTTTTATGCTTTTCACTCTTGCCATGAGACTTCAAAGCACTTTTATTCATTGATCTAGATGAGGTTACTTTTAGCTCTGCAAGTCCCAAGTTATACTAATGGAGATACAGTCAAATGCATAGATTTTTCCGCAAAGTTAGCAGAACTTGACCATTTTATACTTGGCACTACATCAATAGTCTTTCATCATCAATTTTAACTAAATAAAAAATAATACTGTATTCTACAAGCATTTTTCTACTTGTTTTGAGCACTATAAGGTACAACAAAGCCAGAAATATACCATTTGGCGACTTTTATTTATGATTAACGTGATCGGTACATGTTCTCACTATCAGTATCACTTAAAATGACCTCAGCTACCACTGATCCGATGTCTTTCAACACATATAGCATGTAACTCTTTGTTTATTGCTTAGCCTTACCCATATATACAGCATTTATAGCACTTATGGCAATCTTGTTTGAAAATATGCTTCCCATTGCAAAGCACCTGACTTTTTCTAACAGCCTTAAAGGTCCAGTCAACACAGCATGCATTCATTCACATCATGAAGTGGTTACAATCCCAAACCAGGCTGAGTACTAATGAGCACATAAGTGACCCAACCTGAAGTCTTACTGAATATGTAAGCATCCCAACATGGAACTAAAATTCACATAAGATCATATTTCTAACTTTTTTAATAAATCCTTTTTGCTTTCTTTATATTTGTGACAGTGAATTATTGTTTTTCAATTAAATGCGTTTCTTTCCAAATTCAAGCACTTTCCAAGGACTACTGGGTATTTTCAAGCACTTTTCCAGTCTTTTTTGGAGTCTACCTCAAATTCAAGCACTTTTTAAGAAGATGTGCATGTCAAACCCCCCTCTCCCCAAAGTCAAAATATGGTCAACATCAAGCTCATGTGAGACCTTACTGAGGAGGATTTTATTATTAAATGTGGCTGAAATTAAACAAAACTTAAGGATTGGTGAGCATACGCCTGCTTCACCTACATCCCACTCCTAACCCCATGATGGAGTTATGTCTATAGTAAAAAAAACATTCATAACTCTTTCAAAGATACTGCATCCAGCTGTAAGTTACAAATGGTAGTAATTCTTACCACTTATGAAAATAGCAGGAACACACACATTTGTCAATATGCATATCTTTAGTTAAAGACCATAACATGTACCAAGTTTCACAGCAATCCATAAGACAAGTTATTTCTACAAGATTCTGTCTTGCACTGCATTTCATCTGCAGGGCAAAAAGGGCAATAACTTTAAAAGAAATTGTGAGAGCAGTCTGATTTGTTGATATGCACATCTTCTGATGATGACCATAACATTTCCCAAGTTTCATGGTGAACCATTGAAAACTGTGAGACTAGTTGCATTCACAATATTCTGTAATACACCACATCCAGCTTGAAGTCAAAAAGAACAATTAACTCTAACAAAAATTGCAGGATCATAGTGATTTGTCAATATGCACATCTTCAGATGATTACCATACTATACCAGGAGACGTGCAGAATACTGAACTGACCACAGGCTCATAGCCTCTGAGCACAATATCCAGATTCAACTTAGAAGACGACCACAAGGCAAAAAAGTGCCCAAAAGGCTTAATGTCTCCAATTGACACAGAAGAATGTGAAACAGGCATTTATCAAAGAACTGTGCAGCCAACTAGAAACGATTGATACAAACTCCAAGAATGTATAGGAAAAATGGGCATCCTTCAGAGACTCTGTGTACTCAACTGCATCCGAAACCCTCGGTCCCACCACATCAAGATTGGTTTGATGCAAACGATGCTGCCATAAAGACTTCTGAATGGGAAACATCGGCCACAGTAGGCCTGTTTAGAAGACAGCACTTCATCATCTAAGGCAGCCTTCAACAACATCAAGAGAACTGTCCAATGCAAACTCAGAGAGTTGCAAGACTCATGGCTGAGCAATAAGGCAGATGAGATTCAGTCCTACACAGACAGGAATGACATGAAGAACTACTATGATGCTTTGAAGACAATCTACAGACCACAGTCATGAGGAACATCTCCAATACTGAGTGCTGACAGCACCACACTGCTCACTGACAAAGAAAAGATACTACAAAGATGTGCAGAACACTTCAACAACATCCTCAATCAACAGCAATCTATCAGTGAGGAGGCAACTGATCGACTGCCCCAAGTAGAAATCAACAAATCACTTGCTGATCCTCCAATGCTGACTGAAACTGACAAAGCAATTGATCTTTTGTCAAATGGCAAAGCACCTGGTCCAGGAGCAGATGTTATACCAGCAGAGGTCTACAAAGCTGGAGGCTCACACATTGAATAGAAACTGACTGAACTCTTCCAGTCAATGTGGACTCAAGGAACCATACCCCAGGAGTAAAAGGATGCATCCATCATCCACTTGTACAAGCAGAAAGGCAACCGACAATCATGCGACAACCATCGGGGCATCTCCTTGCTGTCAATAGATGGCAAAATCCTCACCAGAATTCGGCTGAATCACCTTGTGCATCACATCGATCAAGGGCTCCTGCCTGAGAGTCCATGTGGCTTCAGGAAAGGATGAGGGACCACCGACATGGTGTTTGCAGCTCGTCAACTCCAGGAGAAATGCCAGGAACAGAACTCCAACCTGTACACGACATTCATTGACCTTACAAAAACCTATGGCACAGTCATTCATGGGAGCCTCTGGAAGATCATGGCAAAATTTGGTTGCCCAGAGAAATTCATCTTGATGGTTCAGCAATTCCATGATGGCATGCTCACTGATGTTGTGCATGATGGTGAGTCATCTGAACCACTCCCAGTCACCAATAGAGTCAAGCATGACTGTGTGTTAGCCCCAACCCTCTTCAGTATGATGTTCTCTGCCATGCTTGATGTCTTCCGTGACTATGACGCTGGGATCGACATCAGATACCGGACTGACGGCAAGCTCTTCAATCTGAATAGACTACCGGCAAAGATGAAGTTACAGGAAGTGACTGTTCATGATCTCCTATTTGCTGACAACTGTTCCCTGAATGCCAAATCTGAGTCTGACATGCAACAGAGTATGGACCATTTCTCTTCAGCTTGTGTCAATTTCAGTCTCACAATCAGTATCAAGAAGACAGAGGTGATGCACCAACCTGCACCAGGAAAGCCTTATGTAGAGCCTACCATCACAGTAAATGACCAAACCCTCCTTGCAGTGGACAAGTTCACCTATCTCAGCAGCACACTGTCATGTGCAGACCACATCGATTATGAAACCAGGATGTCAGACAAGCAACTACGAAAGATCATCTTCTATGGCGAGCTTAAGGGGGGAAAGCGATCTCAAGGAAGTCAGAAGAAATGCTTCAGAGATTCCCTCAAGTCCTCCTTGAAACTCTTCAACACTGACCCTGAGTCTTGGGAAGATCACACACAGGAGCTACTGCAGAATGGATTTTAATTTTCACATAATGTTGTACAAAAAGCACATACTGGAGCTACAGACTTTGAACTGAGGAGAACTGCAGAAACAGTGCAAAAGCGCAAGCAGAGTAAATCTGAGAACTGCAGCATGTCCTCTATTGATCAAGCAAACCCAAGTTGCATCTCCTGCCAAGTGTGCCACAGACAGTTCAGAGCACAAATTGGCTTGATCAGTCACTCATGTACTCACAGAAACCAGACCAGTTGGTGATGTCATGGTCATCTTCAAACTCGAAGGACAAACAACACTATAATATGTACCGAGCTTCACAGCAATGCATCAAAAATTGCAGGAGAAGCTGCATTCACAAGTTTCTGTCATACACTGCAATCAGCATTGCAAGAAAAAGAACCATAACTCTAACAAAAATTGTAGGAGCATATTTATCTGGCCATATACGCATCATCAGATGATTACCATAAAACTGACCAAGTTTCATGGCGATTCACTGAAAACAGTGAGATTAGTTCACAAGATTTTGCCATATACTGCATCCAGCTGCAAGTCAAACAGTGCAATAACTCTTTAAAAAATTGCAGGTGCAAAATGATTTTTCTAAATGTTCATCTTCAGGTGATGACTATAATATCCAAGTTTCATGGCAATCCATAAAAAATCTTGGGACTAGTTGCATTCAAAAGATTGTGCGATGGATGGAAGGACAGATGGACAGACAGAAAATGGACAGACATGAGGATTCCTATATACTCCCCACCTCTAGAGCTGGGTATACAAATTTGAATGTTACAGTGTTCTGAGCCAGTGACAGGACTAAATCATTCAAGGGCCATAACTCTGCATAACTCAACAAAATATCATCAAAATCTGACAATTGTAGAAGTCATCTGAGGCCTTGTCAAGATGAAGTTAAACAACCGATCTAGTTCCAATCAAACAGAAAATGTGAATGCTAGAGTGTTCACATCCCAGCTGAATGCCTAGTCTAAGTCTTTCATGAGCCATAAGGTAAAAATCATTGAAACTCATGCAGGATCTTGTTAAGCTTAAAAGTCCAATATGAAGAAAATCTTTGACAAGTAAATGTTCTGAGTATTTGACGTGTTTTGCATGAATATTAAAATTGTTTCTTCTGTATGATTGACCAATGCCTATTTCCTGTAATTCAGCAATAAAGAATACTTACACCACCTTTACCCAGAAATGCAACCTGTACTACCTCCCATAGGTGTGACATCATAACTGAAAACAATGGTTGTATGTGCTGCATATGATTGCAATTTGTGCTCAGGAACAGATAAAGATGGTTTTTTTAATTTCATGGTCAGCAAGGAAGTGCTTATCAGACCTTTTTGCTTCATTTGATATGAATTCTGTGCCATTAGGTAATTAACTTTAATCACCCAAGAAGTCACCATAATTTAGTTTTTCATAATACCATAATTATAATTGTACGAGATTACATTCGATTGTATTTCTTTCTGATTTCTGTTACTCTAAATCAGCAAATTAGTTTTATTGAAAGATACATATACAATGTAACAAGAAAAACTCAAGGTCTCTTCAATGGACTGATCTGCCATATTTTGCCTCATAGGTACATACAAGTATAGTGTTACTGCTGCCCGAGTCAATTCCAGCACCTCAATTTCCTCGAGATCACTGTCTATTTCATTATCCACTGGCTTTACTGTCTAACATGTGTCTCTATCATAGTGAGTTGGCTCCTTATTCATCTATTATGTCACTTCTGCTTATTTGTCAGGGGGAGATAATGAATGCCCCAACTTATTGTATGACAACATTTTCACATGTGATAACTTGCTAATTACGCAAGGTATTGTTGTAATGCATGCCCCAACTTACAGTATCACAACATTTTCACAAGCAATAACTTGTTAATTTGGCAAGGTATTGTTATAAGGACAACCGATTCCAACATTTTAGGCACTGGAATATTAAAAAAAACTTTTGTATTGAGAGGTACACATCTGAAGTAAGACCAAGCCGTATACTCTATAACCTAAATTACACCCATCAATCATGCACCAAAATAAAGGGAATTCAAAGTTATTTCAATAATACCTAAGATATACAAGGTCTGTTTAAAATAAACAGGATAAACAGTGAGGAAAACCTTGAAAATTCTTTTTCATAAAAAATCAAACCCTATACAAAGTGTGAAACTCTAGAGCGGAACCTTTATGAATAACTGTGTTTAAAAGTATGACCCTCACAATACATTTGTATTAGCATATGTATGCAGAAGTTTTGTATCACTACAGCAAAGAACTTGCTATGTAGAGATTAAAGTGTAGTGAATTTGTAATAAGTTATGAAATGAACTGTGTTCCTGTGTAAATGGAAGAAACTGAAATGACTAATGCTGCACTTACAGTCAGTACGATCACTGACAGATCGAGAGAAAAAATAAAACAAATGATGAAAATTATTCGAAAGAATTACGAAAATACTGTGGATTCAAATACAGTAGCATGATCTCTTTCTATTTTCTAACTTCTATATTACAGACAGATGTACATGGTCTGAACTGATATAGCCTGAAAGACGATCACAAACCCCAACAGGCTGGGGATATGGGGGCTGCCTAGGTCCCCAGAAGCTACTGGGGTCTAGATGGTCTAAGAGTGATTATAGCAATTTCCCGGCTTGCTTTTAGAGATTACTGAGAAACTAATTTTGAGGGGGAAATATTGTATCTACTGCAGGATATGATGAACATTAGCTTACTATAAATTCTTCAGTAAGCCAACAATTACAAAGATAAAACAATTGATTAAAATTAAAACATTTAAGATCAATGTAGGCAAAATAAAGAACTAATTTGTAATGGTAAGATAAGATAAGATAAGATCTATTTATAGTCAGCATGATTTAAAACAACAATTCAACATAAGCTCTAATGAGCTTTTTACCGACATGACATAGAAACAATAATTACATTAGATCAACATGATTTACAATACATACCAACACAGCATAATACATAAATACAATGGGACAAATCACAGAGCACACAACTTAATATAAGCAAGCAAAGCATTTTAAAAAGGCAGAAGGTAAAATGAATTTAGTATTTAGCTAACTAAAAAACCATAGGTTAAGACCTGAAGAATGATTAAAAAAAAAAGTCTAGATAACTCAAATTATAGGTTAGGTTATTTTAAATTAAATTAAATTAACAGCAAATCACCAGTGTAGGACTAAAGGCATGCCGAGATGCACATTAAGCCTTACTTAAATTTATTTTAAAAACAATATGGTAACAGTAGGGTACTTGATGGTACATAATACAAAAACAGTAAAACAAAACGGTAATACAGATAATAGTTGTCATCATCGTGGCAGGAGAGTTGGGGGGGGGGGAGGCGAGGCCTTACATTTACAGTCTTTACCATTCCAGGATAACTTTATTGATCTAAATGAATTAAAACTGTATTCCTCACTAAAGTGATTTAGTAACAGATTTCACAGAATGGCAGCTGCATATCTAAAAGACTTTTTGCCATATGATGAGGTTAAAATATTTGAATATCTAAGATTTGATTTATTGTGTTTAAAACATATCAAACCATCCAAACATTGGGGAGCACACTTATTCAGCTTTTTTTTGAAGTCTCTTGAGCCATTGACCTAAGTCTGTGCACCTTCAGGGTTGGCATTTTTGCCTTAAGAAAGAGTTTATGGTAACTACTTGTGTAATCATCATATACAAATCTCTTGTATTTTTTCAAGCTGATACATATATATTTTGTCCTTACCTTGAAACGTAGCACTGTTGCATTTTAACATAGTATCTCTTTCTTATGCCTCACAAGTCTCTTTTTGTAAACAAAATTTCTAATTGTCTTTTTTGTTCTTGCAGGTATTGAATGAATATTTCTTTTATTTGGTTCAAGTTTCCTCCTTCCTGGGATGTTCATTTTTCAAATGTAGTCTAACAGAAATACCTCATTACAATCCTTTTGCTACAGCCACTTCCACTTAACTTGTTTCTTATATCCTTTTTCAAGTGACCTGATGCCTGCATTGTGATCTAACACATATATTTTTACAAATATTTTCTTAAACATGATCAGAAATGTATTTTTTTACAGCTGATTTCTCCAATATGCCACGACACATACATATTTACTATGCCACTTTTCACTGGATGAAACCAGTCAAAACTGCCATTTACTGTTCAGATGGACCAATCAAAACATAGTTTACAAATACTGCAATCATAATGGTTATGTCTAAGGTAAACCCTAAATGCAGAGAACAAATAATGGAATTCATCCAGATAATACAAGAACAAATCTGAAAATTCCAGAAACCTGGCCAGTCATGTCTAAAAGCTAGATATCTTGCAAAATCTCAAAAACTTGCATCTGTGATTATATAAGTCACATTGAGAAAATAAATACATCAGATCCCTAATTTCAGTAAAAAGTATAAATATCTATTCAAAAATAAACTGAATATCTTTGAAATGGTACACAGGGGACCCTGCCCTCTTTAAATGCAATACCTTAACTCCTCACATAAAATATTGCCATGTTCTACCTGATATATGCTGCTTTTATTTTTCCATCATAAATCTATAAAGCAAGGGTTTGACTGTATCTGTTTGCAGATCAAATTTCTGTACCCTAAGAAAGGGCATGACTTATTGTTCAATATTCTTCTTCTACTTTTCTCTCACTCTCACTCACTCATTTTCCCCCTGATGACTGCCTAAATGATATGCCTAAATCCTTTTTTCAACACTTAGAAGGATTTTTCAGGACTTAATTGCTTGTAATATGCTTGGAAAAACTAGAATGAGCAGTGCGGCATAATCAGATGGATTTTCAAATACCCCCTGGTCTGATACAGTATAATTGGAAGATCCCTATTTTCTGCATCTTTCCTCAGTTAGAAATTTAAAAAATGAAAACAATAGCCCTTTCTCTGTTTTTAATCACAATTTGTGTCTTTATTCTGCATGAAATCCATCATTTTTACTTAAAATTACCATGCAATCAATGCACTTCTACATTAGTGGCTGGTTAGCTCATTCTAGAATGATGTCACACATAATAGCAAACTGAGCTTTAGTCATGGAAGGTAATGCAGTTGGTAATTTTGGACAATCTAATTCTTCATTAATTTTAACAGTAACTTTCATGAATTTGGTTGGAATAAATTTTACTGCAGAATGGATTTTTAATTTTCACATAATGTTGTACAAAAAGCACAAAAAATTAACATTCTGAAGATTTTCTCAATAACTGACCTTTAGTATATAGGTTTCAGCTTATTATATTTTCTTGTGTAATTTTCCCTATCCATTGAAAAATGAACATGTTCAAATTGTCGTAAATTCTGGCTTAAATTCCATGCAAAATTCTGGGAGTGATATCCCATTTTATGACAATATTAATACCTTTACTCCTTCCACTCCTCCATTGAGGTATCGACATGCCATAGTGTACACCAATCCGCCAGAGGTGAACAACAAAATAACTATCAGCATCAGCAGCCAAACAAACAGAAAACCCCAGACACTTCCACTGGAATAAAAAAAAAAATACATGGTAATTGTTTTTGCAATTACCTGCCCCACCACCACCAAAGAATGTCATTCCAAGACCCTAAAAATTAGGTAAAGGTCACCAGAATCTAATCAGGTCTTGAAAACCTCCTAAGGCATCTGCATACAAAATCGGGTTCAGTTCATCATAAGATACCAGATATATCTTTCTTAAAAGCTTACATCCTTTCATAACCATAGAGTATAATGCCATGACCTTGACATTTAGGGCCTGGTCACTAGAACCTAATCAAGTCATATAATCCTCTAAAGGAATATAAATATCCAATTAGGTCTGGTTTTGGTGAAGTAGTTCCTGAGATCTCTAGCTTACAAGTTCAGTATGATGAATGGACAATGGGCAGATGGCATGAAATCAATGTCTCCCTACCTTGGAGAGACACATTTAAAAAGAAATATTTTTTAAAAAAATGTAATGTCAAGCCTTTGACTCTAATGTGACCCTGACCTTCACCTTGGGCCAATTAATCATTTGAGCCATTCCATTTCCCAAAGAATTATTTTATTTCATGGCTTTCTAGGGAATAAACTTACCTATATATAAATAACCAAGTTTTCGACTGCCTTGGGCAATAGATAACTAATTGTCCACAACACAATGGAACAAGTAGTTTGGTCTATTCCCACCAACAGAATGCTGCAGCAACTCTGTCTTACAACCTGCATCATTTACTGCAGGAAAGAAAATGATATATAAACTGAAGCAATTTTTTATTTCTTGTTAACACAAATAATCTTATTCCTACAAATCGTTAGATCATGAATTTAAACCTTATTTGCTATTCAATCCAATTCTGACTCATTTCTCATTATTTTCCACAATCCTCTAGCAAAGATAATAATAAAACAAGGAAAACACCACCTTTTTAGGATTCTCGTAAAGAATATGCAATTAGGCTGGTAAAGTTAATTGTTCAAAATTTCTCCCTAAATGTATTTATCTATACATTCATATGCCAAGTGTTAAAACTGTTTACAGGACAAAGCATAAATTTAAATACCAAATAACGTAGCTAAACAAGGGTCCCTCGAAAGACACTCTACTGCCTGAAAAGAATTTCCAGTAATTCAATATAGGATCATTTCTTCTTTCTAACTGACATTCTTGGCTAATGAGATTTTCAAATCAGCTACTGTGGTGGCCATATTGGATGTCAGATTTTCAAATTAGCTACTGTGGTGGCCATATTGGAGGTAAGATTGCCACTAATTTCATTTAGAAGAAACCAGGAGAATTAGTGACAAAAAGATTTCAGTATGTTCATTGTAGCAGCCATATTAGTTGTCTGCAGGGCATCATTTTCATTTAGGACCAACAAGATATTATAAGAAGTCTGTTGGTGAAAACCCTATGTCAATATAACTATCAATTCTGCAAGAGTAGCAATAACAAGATTTTCAAGATGGCCACCATGGTGACCATACTGGATGTCAGATTGGCACTGTTTTCATTCGGGACCAACTAGATACTATAAGAAGTCTTCTGGTGAAAACCCTTTGTCAATATGACTTTTCATTTAGGAGGAGTAGTGACAAGAAGATTTTCAAGATGGCTGCTATGGTGGCAATATTTGAAGTCAGATAGGAGAAAATCCCATATCAATAAGACTTTCTGTTAAGAAGGAGTAGCGATACCAAACTTTTCAAGATGGCTACCATGGTGGCCATATTGGATTCAGATTGGCACCATTTTCATTTAGAACCAACTAGACATCATAAGAAGTCTTCTGGTGAAAACCCAATGTCGATATGATTTCCATCTAGGTGGAGTAGTGATAACAAGACTTTCAAGACAGTCATCATGGCAGCCATACTGAAGGTCAGATGAACACAATTTGCATTTAAGTTCAACTAGATACCATAAGAAATCTTCCACGGAAAACCTCATGTTGATATTACTTTCCATTCAGGAGGATTAGCAATAACAAGATTTTAAAGATGGCTGCAGTGGTGGCTATATGGATGTCAGATCAGCAACATTTTCATTTAGGACCAAGTAAACAACATAAGAAGTCTTTTAGTGGCAACCCCATGTTGATATGACCAGGAGTAGCAATAAGATTTTCAAGATGGATGTCCGGGTAGTGCCATTTTCATTTAGATCCAACCAGACATCATAAGAAGTCTTCTGGTGAAAACCCCAGGCCAATATGACTTTCCTTTCAGAAGAAGTAACAATAATAAGATTTTCAAGATGGATGCCATGGTGGCCATATTGTGTATCAGATTGGCACCATTTTCATTTATAACCAACTAGACAACATAAGAAGTCTTTTAGTGAAAACCCCATGTTGATATGACCATCCATTCAGGAGGAGTAGCGATAATAAGATTTTCAAGATGGACACTTTGGTGGCCAGATTAGATGTCCCAGCAGCACCATTTTCATTTAGGACCAATTAGACTTTGGGATGAATGTATGTGTACAGTTTTATGCCAATCCTCCAAATAGTTTAGGAGGAGTAGTGATAACAAAACTTGTGCTAATTGATGGATCAACAATGGACAACAGGCCATCCCATAAGCTCTTCTGGTCTAAGACCAGTAGAGCTAAAAAAAAAAAAAAAAAAACAAATTGTACTAATTTAAAACTTACGCCATGATAAAATTGGCTCCTGCTCCCCTGTTACAGCATTGCACATCTTGCCCAGGTCTCGCTCCACATAAACCAAACAGGATGCCAAGATAGTAGAATAGTACGGTTAGCATCAATACACAACTCAAACCAATAGTGGCATACCAGCTGAAAGTGTATGTTGATGAATAAAATCATTGATGTTAGAAATAAAAACTGAAAGTTTATGATGTTATTCAGTGTAATAAACATATCAATAAACTGACAAATTAACTGATGAATAAATAAATATCTCCATTTATTATGAAAGTAAAATATAACTATGTAGTATTCAAAGAACATCACACCCTGTGTTAATAGTCTTCTATCTTGAGCCTAGTTGGGTACAGTTGATTCTGGAGATTATTGACCAATGCATTTCAATGTCCCTGACCTTTGGTAAGTATGCTGCCTTGCACTAAAATTAATGTGCAGAAACCATTCTTTTCTTATCAGACTTACCAAGACCATGACCTCTGACTGATAGATCCCAGAATATACAGGTTTCTTTATTAACCTAAGTGCAAGCCATCCACAAAGTCTGGATAAGGAACTTCCTCTAGAACAAAAGATATTCTGCAAAACCAATTTTTCTTTCAGCCACAAAGACCCTGACCTTTGACAGTTAGAGCCCCAAGTCAATGGGCCTCTTCCATACCTTAAGCACAAGCCCTCCACAAACCTTGGTCAAAGTACATGGTTTAGAACTAAAGTTATTTTGCAGAAACCACTTTTCTTCTTTCAGTCAGTGATCCTGACCTTTGACTTTTGACCCCAAAATCAATAGGGTTCTTTCTTACCCAACATGCAAGTCATCTCTAAGCCTCATTCAAGGTACATGGTCAATAACTGAAAATTCTGTGCAAAAAAACGTTTTTCTTCTTCCAGCCACAGTGACCTTGACCTTTGGATCCCAAAATCAATAGGCTTCTTCCTTTCCCCAAATGCAAACCATCCACAAATTTGGTCCAGGTCTGTGATGCAGAATTAATTTTACTGTGTGGAAACCATTTTTCTTCTTTCAGCCAAAGTGACTTAGATCTTTGATCTTTTCACCCCAAACTCAAAAGACTTCCTCCTTACCCCAAGTGCAAGCAATCCACATAGTTTGGTCCAAGTATGTGATGTAGAGCTAATGTTATTGTGTGGAAACCATCTTTCTTTCAGCAACAGTGACCTTGATCATTGACCTACTGACCCCAAAATTGATAGGCTTCTTCCTTACCACAATTGCAAGCCATCCAAAGATTTTGGTAACTGTAGATGGTGTAAAATTCAAATTATTGTACAGAAACAATTTTTCTTCTTTCAGTCAGAGAACTTGACCTTGGACTTTTTTACCCCAAAATCAAAAGGATTCTTCCTTACCACAAGAAAAACCAATCCACAAAGTTTGGTAACTGTAGAGAGTGTGGAAAACTTGAGTTACTGTGCAGAAACCATTTTTCTTCTTTCGGTCAGTGTCCTTAACCTTTGACCCCAAAATCGATAGAGTTCTTCCTTACTCCAAGTGCAAGCCATCCACCATTTGGAAACTGTAGATGCTGGAAAACTCACTGTGTGGAAACCATTTTTCTTCTTTCAGTTACAGTGACCCTGACCTTTGACCCTAAAATCATTCAGGTTCTTCTTTACCCCAAGCAAAAGTTATCCAAAAAGTTTAGTAACTATAGATGGTGGAGAACTCGAGTTATTTTGTGGAAATGAAATTGGTAACATAGATGGAAGGACAGGCAGACAGACAGACATTACAACATAATACACTCTGCCTTATGTCAGGTGCATAAAAACTAGGCACTAATGCCTACATCACCAACAACAACACTGACACTGTTGGAAAAGTGATAACTATATTGTGCCAATGCTGTGCAAGGAAGACAATGCAAATCAAGTGGAACAATCTTAAGAGAGATTTGAGAAAGCTGAAGTGGACTTTTGTCGTACGACAGTAATTATCGATGTCTTTTTCCAAGAAAAGAAAAACAGAAATCATATGATCCCATCCATGCATATGTGTGTTGTAGTGTCACATAACTCGTACATCATTCAAGATATATACTTCAAATCCTCAGGTATGATTGGGGGTGGTGTTTAGTGATGCAAAATGGTTTTAGAATGTAGATGTTGTCCCTGGTGGTGGGTCAAAGCTTTAGAAACTAGTTAGATCCCTCATCCTTTAACTATATATAAACTTGCCAGGCATGAAAAGATGAATTCAGATAATTTATGCAACTAAAATTAGCCCCTGGGTCTATTACTGCAAATATTTGGGGGTCGGTGACCAAAAACAGGGGAGTATAGGAAAATGTGTTTTTACAAAGACTCCAGTTATGAATGAAATGAAGTGAAAATACAAACTTAGACTTGAGGTAACAACATATTGTGTAAAACCTACATGTAATCTCCAATTGTATTGATAAGGTCCTTACTACTATCAGTCCAATTCAAGGGAGAATCCAAAACTTTTATCTGTAATAAAAAATAAAACAAACTGATTATAGCAATTATAGTGGTAGTGGTGCTGAAAGATGATGATAATGATGATGATAATGATAACAATGATGGTGGTTGTGGTAGTAATGAAGACAGGTGGTGGTGATGTTCATGGTAATGATGATGAAGACAATGATGACAACAATGATGAGGACTGTTGTAGTATCATTTATTTTCGTGGGTCTCAATTTTCATGGTTTTGCAAAAAAAAAATAAGACCTTTTCATGGGTACCAAAATTTGTGGTTTTGCCTGTCAAAGTTGCATATTTGTAGGTATTTCATTTCATGGATTAACCTCTACAAATAAAAAATACAAAAGAATGAAACCATGCAGACAACAAACATGCATCCCTTCAATGGTTACAACAATACTACCTCCTTTATAAGCACAATTCAAACACCTGTCAAGATCAATCACTTATACTCAACATCAGAAGGTGCCTACGCAGCCAACAACACTAAGTTAATTGGTTATTAAAGTACATGTGTATCATCTCTTTCTTAAAATACTGTCCATAAAATTGCACCATGAATTACTTTCTGATGATCATGGCATTAACACAGTGGCTTAAGAGTGGTAAAATTCAACTTAGTTCCACCTTGGTTCGGATAATGTCATTGTTCCACATGTGAACAAAACATGTGACCAATCACCCCTTGCTCAATGCAGTTAGCAAGCAGCGTTAACATCTGATGTGTTCCAAGCCCATCAAAGTGCAAAGATGCTAACTAAATTTGAGAAACAATGCAATCACTCCTTTGTCTGAGCCTGTCTCATGTATGAACCAACTTCAACCACTAAATTTTACTAAAATCTTCATCAATCAAGCCGATTCATGCTGAATGCATAACTGTGACTCACTCGAAAATGTGTGAAATATCTGACCTATTTCAGGATTATTTATCTGACAAACATGTGTGTGTACCAGCAGACTTGATTGACACTGTTGATTCAGTGGTTTTGTCCACAAATCAGTGAAGTGTGAGTTTCAATACTCTGCTGTAATTAGTGTATATACGAGTTTTATTAGTAATTGTGCTTCAAGCAATAGTTCTAGTATTTTACAGTCATGTTGTTCATTGTGATTAGGCATGCATGGATAAAATGAGACATGCTTTCATAAGGATTTCAATTTTTTTACAACAGTTTCACTTGAAAGAAGAATTGATTTGAACAAGTATTAAATCTAATTTTCATATACTAGTATCATTTATTATTCTTTCTTTCATTTTCAGAAATTCTAGTGTTTGAATACCTTAAGCTTTTTCTCGTTTCTCTCTATCCTTACTTATGTCACAACATGCTGATTTAAGGCAGAATGGAAATTACAACTACCAGATACCGTATAAATATGTGTCCATTAAAACAATATAATATGTATTATCATTCTTTTTTTAAAGGGTTAAAACAAAACAAACACATGAAAAAGCTAATTTTTATTACCAGATTACAGAAATGATGTTAATTTATCAAGTAGCTTTGTTGATCTCTAAGAATGAAACACATACAAAAATGTGGGGGTTGGGGGTTTTTGGTTCTTTATCATATGTGGCTACTTTTTTCTTGGGTCCTTAAATCCAAGAAAATTTGTGATACTAGAGTATTATTAAGATGACTATTAAAAGGTCTAACAAGTTTAAATTGATTACTTTTCCTTTCAAACCCTTCCACGCCCTTTTTTTTTGGTACACAACACACTGTGATGCTCTGACTTGGAAATCATAAAACAGAGCTTGAGTCTGAGATTGAGTTTCAACTCTCAGCCAAAAAAAAATGGCTTTTCAACAAGAAAGTCCTGTGAGCTCAAGCTTTGAGAAAACCTACAAAGGCAACATAAAACATCCACATCATGGAAAGTTATGTTTGCATGAGTATTGGATCGACTATATTTAAAAACGCATCTACTTGGAGTTATTTCCCTCTAATTCTACTATAAGCAATGTTTTGCAAAACTGATGTAGCACACCAAAGACATCTCAGCTGGGTTTCTTGCAGTTTGGAAATGCTTTGACCTATGTTTGATCAACATTGACCCTTACCTGTACCTGTAAGAAAACAGAAGCTAATAAAATTTATTGTGCAATAAACAAGATGCTGAATAGAGGAACCTGTTCAGAATAGACCAAATATAAATTTTGAAAATATTTCCCTTTTTTGTTCTGCATCACCATCTTAAGACTCTTTTCTGACATTTTTAGAAGTCTCAAGAATCCGCAGGAGTTTCAATAAGAAAAAAAAGTAGCAGGAGAAGTTGAAAAAGTAGCGGGGGGGGGGGGGCAGAGGCAAAACTTTCCTCTGGTCCTCCGGGGGCAACACCATTGGTGCGGGTACTGCCCCCATAAGCTGAAATGGTGTTCATGTATCAACTAAAGTTAGACCATCTTTTCTTGATGAAGAACTGTGAAATGTTGTGAAAATAAGTTTGCTGAATTACAGAACTTTGTACAAATTTCATATTGATAAAACATACCTTGGGTTTTTTTTTCCCCAGATAATCTTATGGGTTCCATACTATTAATAAGGAAGACAAATTATCATGTAGAATCATCAGGTTACTGATACTGATACTGAACCACTGCAATATATTCATAGTTCTCTGAACGAAATGAATATCTATTTTTCTTAGCTGATCAAAAAACTCTCTATAAAAAATGGTTAAAAAAGATGCATGGGAAAATGCAAGTTGCCGGGTGATACAATACTAAGGAAAATAAGAAAAACAATGTTTTATAATAATACACAAACTAAAATTAACAATAAAAATAATTAACTTTAAGACAATGATGCATTGTGGTGTGGATAAAGCCCTGGACAAGAGATTAGAAAATAAATTAGAGATTTGTTTTAAAAGAATTAAAGGAAGTTTACTCACTTTCAGTAAATGTTTAATATATGTCACAATATGTGTGTTGTATTCATGTTGTATTTTATGATCATCATGCACTTTTATCTGCTGTATTTATGTCAAACTGTAAGCAAAATGTTTGATATGTTAATCATCGCTGATAACATTCATATACTGTATCAGTAAGCATCAGCTAGCCTATCTTATTACATTTCTGTTTAATGCTGTCCCTTCTGTACTGCATACTTTATAGAATTATGTCATAATTTGTTACAAACCACTTTTTGATTATTTATTAAGCTAAAAGTCGTATGCCTCCCGTCATTATTAACATATGATTTCCACTCCTGATAGTGATCAACTGGGCATGAAGGGAAAGAGACTGAACATTTATGGCTCTCTTTAACGTAGATTGAACTGTTTTCAGGCAAGCACTTTCAAAGATGCCAAAATCAGAAAAAGCAAGCGTCTAATAAGCTTAGATCAATTTGTATCGAATGAAAGATGCTAACCTAAATGGACGAATGGTCTCCTACAGAACTGGCGATGTATTATATTATACAACTTTTAAAATGAATTTTTTTGAAATTCTCTAAATGTAGTTTGCAATTCCTTTACAAGTATATGGCAAAAATTCGCAGACTGCTAACTTCTTCACAGATTCAGTGGGACTGAAACCACTGAATCTGTGAAGAGCAAAACTTTAATTATTGCATGTACCTATCTTTTTCTTTTCTTTTCTTCTTTCCATATACTTTTGTGTTCCTTATTGTAATATGTTCAAGATTCTGCAGTATTGATTTCTAACTTGTAAGATATCTGAGTAATGATACAACAGACTTTCATGAAACTCAAACAACAGACTTTCATGAATATCTCTCTCTCTCTCTCCCCCCTCCCTGCCTTTTACAAGGCCCCCCAAACAGATCCTTTATTTTCAAATTTTTCAAGCATGAAATTCTAACTCAAGATCAAAGTCCCACACTTTTACTATTCTATCGATTCACCCAGAACTGAGATTGAGTCCTTACAGGATTTTTTAATGCTTCTTTCTCTTCCTGCCAGTTATCACTGAATGATCTATATATTCTCCAACAATTATGTCTGACTTGTGGGTTTGGGGCACGACTTAGAGTGAAGTGCCCAAAATGTTTTTGAGAATATAGGGCCTGATTAGATTTCGGAGCAGATATTTTGATTTACTGAGTGATGCAATCCAAATGGCTGAGCATGTCAACAAAATAAAACTTAAATTTTCTGGTCAAATCTATGTGCTTTGGTTGCCTTCAATTTACTGTCATGATACCCAGACCCTATGTTATATGCTTTAACTCTAATCCAACTCATACTAGAAAATATTCTGGAAAAGCAAAAGGCTGCATTTATACATTCTGCATAAGATTTCTAAGTCTGGAGTAACATTTATTACAAGAAATGTTGGGTCAACTTTTATGATAGAGAACACTGTTGCAAGATTTCAACAGTGTCTCATGGCAAGTCAAGATTGGCATTCTACTAGAAACTTCAGTTCTACTCAAAGTTCTAAGGTTGTACTAGAAAGATTAACATAAAAATTTTCAAACTAAGTCTTATATTTAGATTTTTAAAAAAACTAGCTGCGAGAAAACATTTTCTTTACTTACCACAGGATCTACAGTAGTGTTGATATTTTTCAGCTCAGTCTGCACTGTAGTCCTAATTGAGCGTACTTGTTCTAGAGATGCTAGAACATTAAAAAGAAAAGATTTGATAAGATTGGTGTCATGATGCGTTCAATTACTGAAAACAAAACTAGAACGTAATCAATGATTACATAACTTGTGTCTACAAAGCTTTTAGTTGTCTCAGCAGCCATTGTAAACAAATTATAATTATCATCCAGAAAACAAATTCAAACTAAAGTGTTCTTGACAACAAAATGTTGGCCCCTTTTCTAGCTAAAGATTTTTATCTTTACATTTTTCAAACTTAACTTTACATACATACATACATACATACATACATACATACATACATACATACATACATACATACATACATACATACATACATACATACATACATACATACATACATACATACATACATACATACATACATACTTACATACATATACACTGTCTCTGGGCATGAAAGAAATAAAATAATAAAAAAGAACATTCTTTTCTAATGATATCCAAGTAAAGGTACTATAACGAGTTGATAAAAAACAGCGATTAATTATGTTTTTTTTTTAAATCATTATTTTTCAAATCTTCTTCAGAAGCTATTATCATTGTCCACACCATATAAGTTAGATTTTACTGGGTGAAAGTCACAGGTTTTGAGTAACCTTGGAGTGACAGCCAGTATCAGAAGCATAGTTCATATATCAGTAATTGCCTTGATTAGCCACAATAGCCGAGGTTGCATGAAAAGCATGCAACCCACTGACCTCTAATTCCTGCAGTTTACATATACAATACACTGCTTACCTGTTGAGGCTAACCTATCACAATATGCAATGTACAGTAATTAATATGGAAAGTTTACTATTGAATAAACATATTTATTCCTACTTCCAACTGCATTTTCCAGAAAGTGCCCTAATGTAAGCTAGGATGTATATAGCATGGTGAAATCTATGTGACCATGAGCTAAACACATACATTTAACCTACGTTAGTAAAGCATGAAATCTAAGTCACAGTTGTTGTAAGGGTGTAGTAGTAAAAATGATGCATCCAATTATCAAGTTTCATGATTCAAATATAAACAACACCCAATAAATGGACTTTGAACACAAAATGTCAAACAAGTGACAAAAAGCATGAAATATAGGCCACATAGACCTCTTATGGGTGAAGTACTTAATAAGCACACAAGTCACTAGTTTTGCATGACAAATGCAAAAGACGAGGTTATTGTAGGCCATTGTTTATTGACACTTAGACAGAAACAGATCACAGAAAGCTGTGGCATGTACATAAGACATGCCACTGCTAATCCTTTCAGTGATCTGTTGCCGTCCAAGTGTCAACAAACAATGACCTACAATAAGCTTGTCTTTTGTATGACTGGCAAGGTGTGCTTACAAAGATTAAGTTGCTGATCTGCTGGAGTAGCTTTAGCACAAACGCAATTTCGACTGTCCTGTGTACTGTTACCAAATACGATAGTTGACACGGACTGTTTACAATAGTGGCTCATTAGAGACATAAGTAATTTCAGGGGTGCTATAGCCTGTTAGGAATACAATATTTGACATTGACTGAACTCAGTAGTGGCTAATTAGAGTCAAATGCTGACTGTAAAAAAAGATTATATCCAGAATCACATTATAGCAAAGTGTATTCTAATGGGGGAGAGGTAAGAGGACAAATCCATGAAATTAAGTACCCACGAATGAGCATTTTCTACCCATACCATGAAATCTGATAACACAAATTTAAAGTGATTCAGAGAATTTATTTTTTAAAGTTCTTTTTTATGTATCTCGCCAATCGGATCAAATGGAAAAGCATGCGTTTACAACCTTGTTCTCCAGATTCTAGAAATGAAATTAAGATTGAATGATTTCTTTTCAGCCACAGCGTTTTAGTACCTAAATTGTCGAGTAAAATTTGTATGTATCCATAGTAACCACCAAATGTGAATCACTGTGAAAGGTTAACAATGAAGGCATTATTAATTGCTCATTCATTTGCTTTCTCCTTCTTCAACACAATGTAGCAGAATCAGTCATATGCTATAACGATATCTCATCTACATTTATAAACATTCAAAAAATTTTTTTTTTTAAAAGAACATGATTTGTATACAAAGACCAACATATCCATACCGGCCAACACCTACAGCGGTATAAGCATAAACTAAGTGGCAAAAAAAGCGTAATATGAGCATAAAAAGTGTAATCTATATATTAAATGCCATAATTACAATAAACTGTATGAAAAATGTACATTTAGTTCTGCTACTAACCTCGATCTGCAGATGGTTAAAGTTCTTGACACAAATGGGCAAAATTAGGTGAATTAGTTTCAGAATAAAAAAACACAAAACATATTGACAAATTATATATACACAACACTCACTTTAGCTAGTCCACATGTCTAACGTTCACTAAGTGATCGTTAAGTCTACTCCACAAATTCTGCAATGATCATTACCACGTGCTCAACCCGAGTGCTGTATTACCCCACTCATGTTAATCTTCCTAAATTTGTAAAGAAATATTGATTTCTTTTTTCTGATCCGACATGTTTTAAATTTTAAAAGGATCCATCTTCTCTAACAGTTTGCCATCATATATAACATCCGAGAGTCACATCGATAAAGTCTATTTCACTTAACATCTGCTGCCATTTTTTTAAAGTATATAGACTGGTCCACTACCAAATTCTATGTATCAATATAATGAATCTGTGAGACGAATTTTCATATTGAAGAAACCCCGTCTGTTTTCTTGGAAATGAGTCACATACAGCTGCCATATATAGAAAATAAGGAAAGTACACGGAGGTCTATGACAAATATACTCTTATGTTATTCTTATGCAGCGGTCCTCTTTTTTTTAGAATAGTCTCAGATTTATTTGTGTGGGATTAAAGAGATGATAATAAAAATGACAAACAACTTTGTATTGCTTTATTATTATTATTATTTTTTAATGTACCAGAAAAGCATAATCCATATATAGTCGAATGTAAGACGTAATTATGTGCAAAAAAGGCAGAATGATTACGCCCAAAAGCGTAATGGTTGGCAGGTATGCATATCATTGAATTTGTATTCATTTTTATTTAACACTGTTTGATTTAAGCACAACTTAATTTGAAAACAATACTACAGATTTTGCGAAGAAATTTTTTGGGGGATGGAATTATATGCTACTGATAGTGTTGAAGAATATGATGAATAACATGTGTTTAGCACTGTATGAAAGTGTGTTAAATAGTGTTACCATTGATTTTCACAGGAAGCAAGATAATGCACATTTATTACTTTTCATAAGGTACCTTATATACTTGCTTATAAGTGAAGTCCAACTCCAAACTGCACAGACCCAGATCTGCCATCACATAATGCACCAGCCAATCTGGGTCTATGCAGTTTGTTAGGCATAATCAGTAGAACAAACAAAACAGACCTTGATCTGCTGGCGCATTATGCGACAGCGGATCAGGGTCTATGTTGCTTGCAGTTGGACTTGACTTATAAGTAAGAATATACGGTACCAATTTTCATGGATCTCATCATTGCTACAATCCAAAAAATTGAAAGACCCAATAAGCAATTATCCTTCTGTGGAAACAACAGGACCTCAACCCACTAATTTAAGTACTATCAAAAATGAAATGATTCTGCAAAACCACAAACACTAATACCCACAAAAATACATGAATTCACAGTATACAATGTTCTAAAACAAGCAAACCAACAACAGCATACATTTAAAATACTTACAATTGACATTTTTTTCCACCTGTGCATTAATCGTGGCAGACACATTATCAAACTGTCTTCTGGCCTGGAAACAACAGCATTGGAATGATTAATAGATGACTTTCTGCAAATTGACTTTTAAGCTTAATGTAACATAGCAGTTGAATAAAAATGCCTTATCAACTTTGTAACAAGAGGACTATGAATGGTACATTATACACCCACCCTGTGTTAAATACATGTAGTCCTCTATATAGGCACTAGCAAGACATGGCTGACTGGAGATTATTGACCAATGATTCTCCATATAGTCTAGAACTAAACTTTATGCAGAAACTATTATTTTCTTATTAGACTTACCATGACTTTGATCATTGAACTCTAAATCAGAAATAAATGTGATTACTAGGAATTTCCCTTACTCAGAGCATAAATATTTTCGAGTTCGAAATTTTTGGCAATATCCCACTGCCTTCATCAGCGACTACTGTTGATCATGTGACTTATAATGGTCACGTGATACGAGGAGACTGGTGTAGATAGGTGGTAGTTCAAGCCCCTCGTCCCTGTTTAGTGTTGGCCTCCACTTTCATATTTCAATTGCCTCCTTCACCTTCCTTTTCCATAGGTTGTCCTCAGATGTGATGATCTTGGTCTGATTGTGAATGATGGAATGTCCCATATTGCTGCAATGTTAATGTATTACAGATGACTCTCTAATGATGTGTTCTTTAATCCTTGTTTTTAACACTCTGTCTGTTTCCCCAATATAGTCATTCTCACAATCACTACATTTGATATGATAAACCACACCACATTTCTTCAAATTTTCTGTTTTGTCCTTCATATGTTTAAGTTGTTGTCTTAAAGAATTGTATGGTTTGTGGTATATATTAACCCCATGTTGTTTGAATACTCTAGCTAGGGTTTCTGATGTACCGTGGATGTATGGCATACCAATATTGGTTCTATTTGGACCATTACTGGTTTTGTCAGGTGTTCTCTTCTTCTTCTTTGGAAGTTTGAAAATCAACTCTGGATAGCCATTTGCACGTAGTGCAGCCTTTACGTGTTCTACTTCTTTAATCCGATCTGTCTCATCAGTGACTAGGGAGTTAGCTCGGTGAAGTAAAGATCTCACTACTGACCAGTCTCCTTGTATCACGTGACCATTATGAGTCACGCGATCAACAGTAGTCACTGATGAAGGCAGTGTGATATTGCCGAAAATTTTGAACTCGAAAATATTTACGCTCTGAGTAAGGGAAATTCCAAGCAATCATGAATTATCCAGAGCAAGGAAGCAACCTTTTCAGTTGTAGAAATAAATGTGTTCCTTTCTTACCCTAATTGCAAGATATCCACAAAGTTTGGTCAAGGAACTTTATCTAGTACAACAGTTATTGTGCAAAAACCATTTGTCTGAATCACAATGCCCTTGACCATTAAAATTTAGACCCCAAAGTCAGGGTTCTTCCTTACCCCAAGTGCAAGCCCTCCACAAACTTTGGTCACAAAATGTTGTCAAGAACTAAAGTCATTATGTAAAAACCATTTCTCTTCTTTTAGTCACAGTGACCTCTGATCCCAAAATAAATAGACTTCTTTCGTGTAAGCCATCCACAAACTTTTGGTGAATATAGTTTAGTATGTATAGAATTTTTAACAGCACATCAGCACAATCATGGATATATAATGCCAAGTTTAGGTATTCCCAAAAAGACATAAAAAACAAAGAAAAAGGCAAAAAAAGGACTGAATCACCATAATATAAAGTCAAACTTTCAGCATAAAATATTATTTTAAAAAAAACATCCAAGATTTTCTCAGCTGGAACATCATCATGGGATAAAACCCAGGGCAAAGAGGCTACCTCCATTAGTCACATCTTGTGACATGGAAAGGGCACATCAGGTCTGTTCTACATCCTGGAGCCTGCAGGGGGAAAAACTGAGATACAGGGTCTAGAACTTAAGTTTTTGTGCAGAAACTACTTTTCATTTTTCAGTCAGTGACCTTGACCATTGACCTTTTGACCCAAATCAATAGGTTTCTTCCTTACTCCAAGTGCAAGCCATCCACAAAGTTTGGTTCAGGTCTGTGATTTAGAACTAATGTTTTTGTGCAGAAGCCATTTTTCTTCTTTCAGTCACAGTGACCGTGACATTTGACCCCAAAATTAATAGCCTTCTTCCTTACCCCAAGTGCACGCCATCCACATAATTTGGTAAAGGCAAATGGTGTAACACTAAAGTTATTGTGCAGAAATGAAAAAGGTCACAGACATGATGTACAGATGGACATACATACTTAAGACAGATGTACCGAAGACATCATAACATTATACACTCAGCATTTTGGTGGGTGTATACAAATCAAAAGGGCTTCTTCATAGCCCTTTTTATTTCATAACATCAAAATTAAGGTCAATCTCAGCCTCTCTAGCAAGGTTTGGTTTTATAAAGCTATTTAGTTCTAGGTAGAGTCTTTTCATGAAATTTGGCCAATGATTCTAAAAAAAGTCACTATCATTCTTGAGGAGATTTGTTAATAACAACATAGTTATTTATGTATGAATGCATTTTTTTCATCAAAAATAATATTCTTGGTTTATATTTACAATGGCCTTGATAAGTCTACTGGTAGCGAATTATCTAAAACTTGGCAGATTTTTATTAAACAAGAGATCCCTAAATTGACTACTTTTCAATTTTCATGGAGTGTATAATATTGTTTTTATATTGGCAATTTATATGATACTTTTTCTTAGATAACTGAATATATATTTCTGAAGATTTGCAAAACTTAACAAAATAATTATTGCAAAAATTTATTGTTAATTTCATCAGGACATGTATGCTTACAAATACATGTCTAACTGATAGAATGCCTCTCCACATCCTGTAAGTCATAATATTTAAGTGACATCAAATTTTTCAAATTCATTCAATTCAGCATATTTATGATATACAATACTCATGATTTACGCATTGGGAGTACACATTGTGTAATTAAGCTGCATTTTACATGAATGACATTTTGCAAAATTTACTTGTACTTAATTTGCAAAAGTTTCATTCTTCTGAAACTGTTTGGATTTAACAAATAAGGATATTTACTTAGGTACAACCAAAGCTACATATAGATAAGAAAACCACCAATTGTGATATGGTGGGACTGCAAACCATGAATACTGTAACTTCATTTTATTCTTGGGGTACTAATCTTTGTAGATATTTTGGTTCCTTTGAACCACATCTAAATACCAACTTGTGCAACCCTGTGAGCAATAATACCCAATAAAATGCCCTAAATGCAGATCCTCATGAGAGAAACTGAGCTCAACACCAAGGTAAGCCCATATCACTAAACCATGAAATAAAAGTCACAGTGACCTAGTCTACACCGATGTCTGTAGTACTCCTCATGATGCAATTACATACCAAGTTATGTGACTCCGTATACAAGAGTGCCTGAATAAATGAGCTAAATGCAAAGGTTAACCTAAACCAATGAAATGTGAGGCATACATGTAGGTCAGTGACCTACTTTTCACTGAAAGGTGTAGTACTCCATATGACATATTCAAGTACAAACTTAATGTGACTCTACAAGCAATATATCTGGGAAAATGACCAAATGAAAAACCTAACCTAGAGAAACTGAGCTCAACCCCAAAATAAATACATATCACTGAAACATGAAATATAGGTCACAATGACCTAGTTTTCACCAAGCTGTTGTACTCCTCCTGATGCAATTACATACAAAGTTAAGTGACCCCATATTTCAGTGGTTCCCAGCCTTTTTTTTGCTGCGACCCTAAATTGGTCACCAATAGGACCTCCCAACCCTCAGGCTTATGATATGATTTCTTCTGATGACCCTTCGCAACCCTACTGAGGACCTCCTGCGACCCTAATTTGGGTCACGACCTGAGGTTGGGAACCACTGCCATATGTAATAGTGCCTAAGAAACTAAGCTAAATGCAAAGGGTCAACAAAAAATCACTGGACTGAAATATAGATCACAGTAACCTACTTTCACTGAAAAGTGTAGTATTCACAATGCTGGAAGGATGGGCAGACAGATATACAGACATCATCAATCTATAAGCTGGAACTGCTTTGCAATCCAGACAAAATATGATTAAAAATGAATAAAACAGAACAATGTACCTAATTCGGGTGGGCACTGAGCAATTTTGATACCCAAGTATCAAATTTACAAGTCTTAGAACAAATAGTCATGTAACTGTAAACAAAAGTAAAATGATGGACAAATCTACTCCAAGATATAAAAAGATGGTTGTATAGAATTCAGCAATATATGTTTTGCTTAAAATGTAACTGACAAATCACCAAATTCCATCCTTCTTTCACCAGTTGATAGTCAATTGATGTTGATGCCTAATTTCAATTGATCGCTAACCAATATCACTGTGGGCTTTCTGCAAATCATTACATAGGTACAACTGGATTGCTAAGCCTGTCTAGGTTTGAGGAAGTGTGATTCACTGCAATTCATTATAATTTATCAAAGTTCAGAAAATATACTTACATCATTAACAAAATGCGAAATGTTCTGTGCCTGTTGTACCGATTTCAACTCCAGTTCTAAGCTACTCAGCTGAAATGAAACAAAATTAAAACTCAATGTAACAATTGACAACAGACAATAACATAGGTAAATTTACACTAAATGGTTATGGTTAAACAAAGATTTATTAAACAATTTATTTTTAAACAAGAGTCCCTTAAAGGAACTGATGCTCTACTGGCAGAAAAGAATTTCCAGGAATCCAAGATAAGACTCTTTTTTTCTGTCCTTTTATTCTTTTTAATTGCCAAGTATTGCAACTATCTCTGATATTCTGGAGAAACTCCAACATACCAAGTTTGGTAACAATAATATTTTCTTACATGTCCAAGTTAACAAGTTCACAGGATAACTATAAGTGCAGTACACAATTCTTTGTCATGGCATTTGTCCTAATAATTGATATCATGGATAGAAAACCAGTGAACTTGTCTCAGATGACATCAAGATATCTACACATGCCAAATCTTGTTAAATTTATAAATAATATTTTCCTGGGAAAAAAACAAAGTTAGCATCATTCAAGGTATTCTTCTGATATATCCACAATCTGGGTTTAATAAAAATCCATTCATTCTTGTTTGTCTTATCATGCTCACAAGCCAGTACAGCTACATGTAAGACTGAAGTCATGACATTAGACCTTAAAATCAATGTCAGAGTGCAAACTACTGATCTGTTCATTGGAATGCAACTCAATACAAAGTCTAGCCAAAATTCACTTGTATATGGACAAGTCATTGTGTTCATAAGCTCAATGAGGTCTGATTTTCAAAATTCCTTCACAAAAGTGGAGATCTATTGATGGTCAGATCTCCACCATTCAGAACCAATTAAATACTGCAAGAAGCATTTCTGTGAGAACTCCATCTCAATACCACCATTCAAGCAAGAGGAGTAGTGATACGTGCAATAAGATTTCGAGATGGCCAATATGGTGACATGTTGGTGGTCAGATGAGCACCATTTTCATTCACAACCAGCTACATATATGCATTGCTATAATGTTGTTTCAGTGGAAAGCCCATGTCAGTACAAAAATCCGTTCAGAAGAAGTAGCCATGTAAAGACTTTTCAGGTTTGCTGTCAAGACAGCCATTTCGAAGGTTAGATCAGCACCATTTTAATATAGGAAAATACACTGCAAGAAAGAAGTGGTGTTTTTGTTTTGATTTTTTCAAATGTCGGTATGGCCATCCATTTAGGTGAAGTAACTGTGAACAATATTTTTCACATTTTGGGAGGTCATATTGGCATCATTTTCACTGAGGACCAACTACATATAGTGAGAAGTGTTTCAGTGAAAACTCATGTCAATATGACCATCCCTTCAAGAGGAGAAACTAAAACAAGATTTTCAAGATAGCATACCTGCCATGACACAACGTGTCACACAAACAACAAGAATTTTTACTCCCAAATCCCCAGACACAGTCGTTTAGAAAAACACGATTTTCAGTAATCTGAGAAAAAAAATAAAAATAAACAGAGATTTTTTGACCACCACTATATATGTCCTTATCATGTAGTCTGTATAAACAGTAAACAGACCCGATTAGACCCTATGTAAAACTATCCTCAGGGCAGTTTATACAATAGATTATCATAGAGACAATTAAACGGTAAGGTGGTTATACAGAAGCAACCACCATTTCACAGATTACTTAATTGGCTGAGAATAGCTAGGGTGAAGCTGTGTTAAATCTTTTAAAGACTTCTGTGTGAGAGTCCATTAGGCTAATTTGCATAGGTAAAGTGGAACAACCCAATTTGTCTGAAGTTAGGTACAATCAAAGAGATGCGTGTTGAAGAACAAGTTATTGATTTGAATGAGAATGTTTAAGCGAATTTTATTAAAGATTATTGGCAAGTTTGTGATAAGTGGTAACTTTTGTATAAACTCAGTTTTCACTCCATATATAAAACACAAAACATTATTATTTTGGTAGTCGGAATAGTGTACAAGTGTGATTCTGCAAAGCAGGCAGAGCCTAGCAAAAATAAATTTCAGAACTCCTGGACAGAGTTTGACTTAGAAAAGCACAGCACGAAGGGGGAGCATTTTATTTTTTTGCACACAATGCAAACACCATACTGACGTCAGTCATTCTGGAGTGTACAACATCCGTTGACAAAGCAGTGCCACCCAGCATATTTGACACTTCCACACAACAATGCAGATGTAGAAAGATCATTTTCCATGCTGAGAAAATTTCAACAAGATCTTTGGGGAAGTTTGAACAACATTGCCATCCAGTCTTCAATGAGTGCAAAGATGAACACAAATGACACCTGCATTACCTTCAACCCCCCAAGCCCATGAAATATTGAGAGCAGCAAAGACTGCATCTAAATATAAGAAAAAATATTCCACTGTCCAATGGATTTTAAATTCAGAAACTTGGTATATTTTTTACTTATTTAATGTCTGTCTGGTTGTGTGTAGTGATGGTATTGGACAATTCTAAATCTACCTACCTTTTTTTTGGGGGGGGGGGGTTAAGTGTATTAAATGCTTCAAAGAAAACATATATTTTCTTTTTTAAATAAAATTTAAATTTCCAGTAATTTTCTATAAGCTTATCAGAAAAGATAACTTATTCTCAATTGGATCACATTGATTTTTATGATCATGCGCAATGACCCCCCTTGGGACCTCAAAACACACTTTTCCAATTAGTGAGAAGTAGCATTAACAAAATATTCAAGCTGGCCACACAGATGCAATATTGGAAATCAGATAGGCACCATTTCCATTTAGGACCAACAAGACATCATCAGAAGTCTTGTAGTGAAAACCACATGTCAATATGATTATTCATTCAAGAGGAGTAGCAATACAATTTTCAAGATGGTCACCAATATGACCAGCCTTTAAGGAGGAGTGAATTTACCCAAGCAATACTGTTGGATCTCATATTGACTCTATGATGGTTTACCAGACTGAAATACAGTGTTGCATCTTGAGCATGGGATTATGGGTTTCCCGCAATTTATTGCACTGTGTCTCCAAAATTTGATTCCTTGACACACTTCTTTGTCAGGGAAATATATAAAATATCTGCCAACTATTTCTCTTGAGTGTACATCCATCCATGTCTATGTGAGCTCTAACAATGCCAAAGTTGCTAAAGGCAATTATAAAGTTAATATGGCAATTAATTTCAAGTTTAAAAGAACATTTTTTGGCAAAAAAAACAGTCTGCTGAGTTTGAATGCAAAGTCACTAATGGCCACTAGTGTAATGTGTTTCTTAGCTGAAATAATGACAAAAGGGACTAAATAATTCAGGGTGAAATACTTGCAGAAATGCACAGTTTGTCATTCAATCAATGAATTATTAATCTTAAAAGAAATACAATTCATTAAAAAACTGAATTATTTACTATAATAAATGCTGGTAGATAATGAGTGCATACTAAAGTTAAACATGAGCAAGATCAGGAACAGAAAATTCAATAATGCAGCTCTTTTAGGGTCAACCAGATCTTCAAACATGTAAATGTTTTTATGGTTTACAATCTCCAATTTTCTTCATAATATGCACATTACAAGTATGAGGTCTAGCATGGATAGAATGTATATTGATCTAGCATGGATGAATCAATGTGATCATAAACACAAATACTTAACCTACGTTAGTAAATCATAAAATGTAGGTCACAGTGACTTGGTTTTTAAAGGTGTAGCAGTAACAGAGATGCATCCAATTATCAAGTTTTACGATTGGAACATAAACAATACCCAATGAATGAACTTTTAGCAAAAAATTTCAGCAAAGTCACTGAAGCATGAAATATAGGTCAGAGACCTCTTTTGGGAAAAAGGTTGTATAACTTATCAACATGCATCCACTATTCAAGTTTCATTATTCAAGGTAGGATAGTATGCATATAACATGCCAAAAACTCGCATGTTTATGAGCAAAATGCAAAAACCTAACCAATGCCAGTAAAGATGAAATATATGTCATAATAAGCCTCGTTTGTTGTAAGGATGTGGTAGTAACAGAGATGTATATCATCATTAATTTCACGATTCTTGCATGAACAGTGCCTGAGAAATGAACATCCAACAAAATTTAACTCAAGTCAGTGAAGCATAAAATATGGGCCATAATGACTTACTACTGAAATTGAGGGAGTAGTGCTCATTAAGATGCATCCCCAAGTTTCATAATTCAAGATAAGATAGTATGTACATAGCATGCAAAAAACCTATGTAGTCATGAGCTCAATGCAAAAACTGAACCTAAGAAAGTACGATGTGATGGGTGCAGTGCTAAGACTGTTATGTACAATCATCTACTTTAATGTTTAAAGCATGAACAGTAAAAACATCAAACTGAAGACAGTGAAAAGTGAAATATTGGTCACAGTGACCCACATATAAGGTGTGGGTGTAGTTGCAGTACTCATTAAAATGCATCCTTTTGCCACGTTTCATGATTCAAGGTCTAACAGTATTATACAGTAGATAAAAACGAATGTGGGCATGAGCTAAATGCAAAAAAATTACCATAAGCCAGTAAAACATTAAATGTAGGTCACAATGACCTTCTCTTGTTGTAAGGGTGTGGTAATATTAGAGATGAATGCAATCAAAGTTTGATGATTCTGGCATGAACAGTGCTTGAGATTGAACCCAAGTCAGTGAGGCATGACATATGGGACAAAGTGACCTATTTTTGTGACAAGGGTATAGTATTCATCAAGATACATCCCCTGACCAAGTTCATGAATCCTGGTATAAAAGTATGTATACAGGGTGCTAAAACCTATTTGGTTATGAGCAAAATTCAAAAACCTAATCTAAGACAGTAAAATGTGAAATGTGGGTCACCAAGACCTTCTTTTATTATAAGGATGTGGTACTAATAGAGATGCATACAATTACATGTATCTAGTTTAGTGCTTCTACCATGAACAGTGTTTGAGAAATAAACTTAAAATACAACATTTGACCAAAGTCAGTGAAGCATGACATATGGGTCAGAGTGACCTATTTTTGTGATATAGTTTGATGATTCTACCATGAGCATTACTTGAGAAATAAACTTGTTTAACCAAAGTAAGTGAAGCATGATATGAGTAAAATATATACAGGGTGCGAAAAACCTATTTGGTCCCAAGCTAAAAGCAAGAACTTAACCCAAGCCAGTAAAATGTGCAATGTAGGTCACAGTGACCTACCTTTGTGGTAAGGGTGTGGTACTAATGGAGATGCATACAAAATCATATAGTTTGATGCTTCTAGCATGAACAGACCTTGTGAAATAAACTGAACCACAAAATATAAACAAAGTCATTGAAGCATGAAATATAGGTCAGTGACCTACTTTTGTGATAAGGATGTAGTACTCATCAAGATGAAAACTCTCACCAAGTTTCATGATTCCAGATATAACAGAATTTATACAGTGTGCAAAAACCTGAGTTAAACAAAGACTTAACCAAGAATGTACAACTAATGTATGTGTATGTACAAAGTTAGCCCCTTCCTCTGCGAGGTAGGTGCTATGAAACCCACTCCAAACTGTTGCCTAGGACCTATGAAGAAAGTAAGGTTGATATTCACTGAGGATGTACATATGTTTATGCTTTTATCTGAACAGATGCCAACACCAGGGGTTGTATAATATTTTACCTTTAGCTAAAAACTGATTTTAAATTTTAAGGATTTTACCCTTTTTACCTTTATGTTTGTTTTGTATGCCATTTTTGGGATACCTAAACTTACTCGGCACAATATAACCAGGAATGTGCTGATATGCACATCCATTCATCCAACCATCCATGCACATCTCCTGCATCCCACCCCTAAACCAATGACGGAGATGATTCTAAAGTCAAACAAGAGTCCCTCAAAGGGACTGATGCTCTACTGGGAAAAAGAATTTGCAGGAATTCAATACCATTTCTTCCTTTTAAATGTGGAGTGTTGAAACCATCTCTGATATTCTTCAGCAATAAGACGAGTTTTCAAATTTGCTGCTGTGGTGGACATACTGGATGTCAGATTGGAAGTCTTTAGCGAAAACCTGATGTTGATATGACCATCCATTCATGAGTAGTGATAAGAAGATTTTCAAAATAGTCACTGTGTGGGTCCATACTGGATATCAGATCAGCACCATTTTCATTTAGGACCAATCATACATCATAAAAAGTCTTTTAGTGAAAACCCCATTTTGATATGACCATCCATTCAGGATTAGTAGCAATAACAAGAGTTTCAAGATGGCTGCTGTGTGAGCCATATTGGATGTCAGATTGGCACCATTTTAATTTAGGACCAACTAGATGTCATAAGAGGTCTTTAAGTGAAAATGTCATGTTGATATGACCATCCATTCAGGATTAGTAGCGATAACAAGATTTTCAAGATGGCCACTGTGGGGGCCATATTGGATGTGTGAGCAGCACCATTTTCATTTAGGACCAACTAGACCATGGAATGAATGTGTGTGTTAAGTTTCATGGCAATTCTCCAAGTAGGAGAAGTAGCGATAACAAACTTGTGCTATTGGATCGACGGATGAAAGATCATCTCATAAGCTCTTTTGGTCTATGATCAATAGATCTAAAATGTACATACCTCTTCAGAAAATAGTGTGAGTGGTCAACATACATATCTTCTGTTGATGACCATAATATGATTAAAAATGATTGAAGTATGAAAAAAAATCCATCAAGTGGTTTAGGAAATATAAGCAAATGAAAAAACATTAATTAGAAATGCAGACTTTATACGACTGTGACCTTGTCGCCAAGGTCAGGGGTTGAGCGAGCTTGTTGTAGAATGAATTGTCTTAGCTTCATAATGATTAATGCCAAGGATGATGAGAACCTATCAAGGGGTAAACTAGCTAATCAAAAATCATAAACCATAACCATTACCACCATCGGAAAAGAAACTGCTATGTTTCACATCCAACTAATGCATAATAACTCTTACAAGAAGTGACCCATGTAGGCCTGAGATCACTCACCTGGCTGACATTTGACTAATATCCAAATGCAAGAGCAGGTGGGCAGAAATCTGGGAAAGTAGAATGTTTGTTGTTGAAACTTATTCGAAAGCTGCCGACTGCATATATTATGAAAACAACTGTTTCAAGGTTTCTCAAGTTTATGTATCTTCATGTACAGTGAAACCCCGCAATAACGCGATATGTGGGGTCCATAAAATTTGATTGCGGAAAAAGCGGGGTCGCATTATTGCAGGGTTTTACTATATTTTACTTTATTCAGAGAACAACGTATACATGTATAATGTATAGCATGAATAGGGTATCAACACCGTTTTCTATCTGATATCGATCCGTCTCTGCTTTCCCACATGACAACCCTTTGTGTAGTGTCTGTCAAATTTGTTTACTAGCACATATATTGCTTCCATTTTTATGCAAGTCCGAACGATCTGTATTTGTATTAATATTTTTGTTTTGCTGTATAAAAAGTGCTTGATGCAATAAAAGTTATGATTGAATTTGTATTTTCCTTTTCCATAAGTCAAATTTAATTCCCACGTGATATTTCCCGAGTTATCTGCCAGTGCACGTAGGCTGAAAAGCCCTTGGCTTGTAAAGGCAGTACTCGCTCTGTTTTCAAGTTGACAATCCTTTTGATCATGCCGCAAATTTAATACTTGTTCAGTGCCAAGCAGAGGTCTACAACATCCTGTGCATTTTTGACTTTAATCGCTTCTTTTTTTTTTTCCTCAAGTGACAACTCTTTGATTGAGCCGCGAGTTTCATACTTGTTCAGTGCCAAGTAACAGAGAGTGGTTATTTGAACTCCCTGTGATCTTGCCACCCAAGCTCAGTTTCTACATAAGCACCCACATATGACAATCTTTGATCAACTACCGCATTGTCTGGTGCTTGGTTGTGTATGCAGTTAAAGAAGAAGCACATGTCGGCTATTGTTTGCGCAATAATTGTATATATAATGAATTGAAGACAAACACAAAGAAGACTTACTGGCTTTAATCATGGATCAGTAATAAGTAACATTTCCGATAATGTTTATTTTGGCATAACACTTCAAGAAATTGGTGAAATTGTTAAATTTCAGAAGCCACACCACGATCGAATTCATACGGGATCTCTTCCCCAAAATGATAATAAACTTTTTATACACTATTTCTCGTACTTAAAAAAAAAAAAATCTGTGTACGAGAAAAATACATGTATATAAAATTTCAGGAACCACGCCACAAACGTATTATACTCGAATTCATACGCGATCTCTTCCCCAAAATAATTCTGTAATATACACATTTTATACACTATTTCTCGTACTTTGCAACAAAAAAATTTCATGGGCGAATGAATATATGAAAATTTGGGAGCCACGCCATGATCGCATTATATCCGAATTCGCGTTATAGCGGGGCGGGTTATAGCGGGGTTTCACTGTATATCTGATTGCACATCAGTATCATTTGTTCAATATTGAAAGACCACTATGCCAGGATGCTCTGTGTCAAAGTTGGCCAAATTCTGTTCAGATTTTTTTAAAAATAAACCTGTGTAAATGTTTTTCTACTTTTAATAATGTCAGCCTGGTCAGCTGCCTAGGTGTGTTCATGGGAAAAGCACTTAGCTCCCATTTCCTTGGCATGATATAGCCAATAATGTACTAATAATGCCGTTAAAACCAGAACAAACAAAAAAAGCCATTCCATAAGCTCACTTTGTATTATGGCCAGGTGAGTTAAAAATTGCTGGAGCACAAAGATTTGTTGACATGTGCATCTTTAGATGATGACTATGACATGTACAAAGTTTCATAGTGATCAATTAAAAACTGAGACTAGCTGAGTTCACAATATTCTGTCATATACTATATCCAGCTCCAAAAGAGCAATTCTAACAAAAATGAGCATAGCGGTGTGTCAATATGCACATCTTTAAATGATGACTATGACATGTACAAAGTTTCATGATGATCCATTGAAAACTATGAGACTAGTTGCATTCACATGATTTTGTCACACACTACATCCAACCACAATACAGAAAGGGATATAACTCTAACAAAAATTGTGGAAGAACAGTAAGTTGTCAATATGCACATTTTCAAATTATACCCATAACATGTAATTAGTTTCATGACGATTCAGTGAAAACTGTGAAACTAGCTCCAATCACAAGATTCTCTCATACATTACATCAAGCTTCAATTCGAGAAAGGCAATAATTCTAAGAAAATATTGCAAGAGCACAGTGATTTGTTGATATGCACATCTTCAGATGATGATGATAATATGTACCAAGTATCACAGAAATCTATAAAAGAACCAAGACCAGCTGACTTCAGAAGATTCTGTCATACACTGAATTCAGCTGCAAGACAAAAGGGCAATAATTCAAACAACAAGTGGCACAAGTAGGCCTTGATAACACTCACCTTCCATACATAAATTAACCGTTTTGCTAAGCAGGCATGTGAAGTTTTGTACGATAACAACCAAAGTAAACTATCTCTCGTATTTTATATAATGTTGATTTTACCTATTTTACTATACCCTAATAAAACATTCTTTTTAAAGATAAAGGCATAATTAATATGCATAGTCTCTTGCTCATATTCAAAGTCGTCCAAGATATTGATTATATAAACCAATTTACCATGTACAAGATAACATTAGACGTACATGACGAAATTCGTTGCACACGTCTTTAATCCAAAATCTCTCTCTACAAGAGAACATGATGAGAAATATAGTTTCTAGATCTAGAGACATAATTAGTACAGCCAATCAGATGAAAGGTATCTTATTACTGTGCAGTACAGACCTTACTTATTATACAACCTATCTATGACAATGATAATATAAGCTTATTTTCCAAAATGGAGCAAAATCCAATTCAAATTCTGCCCTGAGTAGTAACAAGTGCAGCCAATCAGATACAGGATTACCTCATAAATATTCATCAATCTTGCTCATAATCAAACTCAGCCAACATCTTAATAATATAACACTATTTAACAAATCTGATCACAATCGGATCAGAAATATAGTTGCTAGAGCATTGACAACCTCAGCCAGTTAGATGCAATGTCACATCATTAATATGCATGAATATCACTCATACCAAACCAAGATCTTGATGCCATAGGCTTATTTACCAAGTTAAATCAAAATCTCCATACTATCTCTAGAGTTGTAAAAAACTCAGCTATCAGATGCAAGATCACCTCGTAAAAATGCACAGGTCTCATTCATAATACAAATCATCCAACATTTTGATGATATTAGCCTATTTACCAAGTCTGATTAAAATAAAGCAAAAATACACTCTCAAGTGGTAAGAAGCTCAGCCAATCATAAGCAAGAACAACTCATTAATATGTGTAGATCTTGCTCATAATAAAACACATTATGTATCTGGATAATATAAGCCTGTTTACCAAGACTGATAAAAATAACAGAGTAGTTAAAGTGTTGACAAGTGAAGCCCAATCAGATGCTAAATCACCTGATTAATATGTGTGGATCTTGCTCATACTTGTACTCATCCAAGATTGTGATGCCTAATTACCAAATTGTATCACAATTGGATTAGAAATTGTCTTTAAAGCGGTCACAAGCTCAGCAAATCAAATGTAAGATAACCTCATTATTATGCATGTATTCCACACACTCATACAAGATCTTTATCATGTAAGCCTATATTTGAAGCTTAATCAAAATCAGATCACAAATATGACTTCCAGACTGGCAACAAGCTCAGCCAATCAGATGCAATATCATCTCATTAATATGCGTGGATCTTGTTAATTATAGAGCTAATCCAAGATCTTGAAGATATAAGTACACATTCCAAGTCTGATCAAAATCAGATCAGAATTATAGCTTCTAGAGTGGTAACAAGCTCAGTCAATCATATGCAAGATGACCTGTTTGATATGTGTGGATCTCACTCATTATTGAACTTGTTCGAGATCTTAATGATATAAGCAAATATTCCAAGTCTGATCCAAACTGGATCAGAAACATGACCTCCAGATTGGTAGCAAGATGAGCCAATCAGAGGCAAGATCACCTCATTAATATACATGGCTCTCACTAATTTTATCAAACTTATCTCAGACTTTCATGATATAAACCCATATTCCAAGCCTGATCAAAGCTGGAACAGAAATATGGACTCCAGAGTGGTAACAAGCAACTGTTGAAGGATGGACGACAGATGACACATGATGCACACAGCATCATACCAGAAACTCATTTAACCTTATAGCCAGGTGAACTAACAAGGGTACCATGAACAGTACATCATACGTCCACCCAATGTTTAATAGTCATCTATGTCGATAAATGAAATATATGCGCAGAAACTATTGTTCTTCTATTAGTGTGACCTTGACCTTTGTCCTTTAGACCCAAAAGTCAAAAGGCGTCTTCCTCACCCCAAGGACAAGCCTTCCACAAAGTTTGGACCAGGTCTGTGATGTAACACTAATGGTATTGTGTGGAAATCCTTTTTCTTGTTTCAGTCAGTGACCTTCACTTTTGACCTTTTGACCCAAGAATCAATTGCATTCTTCCTTTCCCCAAGTGCAAGCCATCCACAAAGTTTGATTGAGGTATGTCATATAGAACTAATGTTATTCTGTAGAAACCTTTTTTCAGTCACAGTGACCTTTACATTTGACCTTTCAACTCCAAAATCAACAGGGTTCTTCCTTACACTAAGTGCAAGCCATCCACAAAGATTGGTAACCATAAATTATGGAGATCTCAAAATTATTGCTTTGAAACAATTTTTCTTCTTTCAGTCTGAGTGACCCTGACCTTTGATCTTTTGAGCCCAAAATCGATCGGGTTCTTCCATACCCCAAGTACAAGCCATCCACAAAGATTAGTAACTGTAGATAGTGGAGAACTGAAGTTATTGTGTGGTAACCATTTTTTCTTTCTGTCAGTGACCTTGACCTTAGACCTTTTAATCCTAAAATCGATAGGGCTCTTCCTTACCCCAAGTGCAAGCTATCTACAGAGTTTGGTAGTTGTAAATAGTGGAGAACTTGAGTTATTGTGTAGAAACCATTGTCCTTCTTTCGGTCACAGTTGCCCTGACCTTTGAGCTTTTGAGAACGCCATCCAGAAAGTTTGGTAATTCTAGATGGTAGACAAATGAAGTTTTTGTGTGGAAACTGAATTGGTAACAGATAGTTGGGCAGACAAAATAACATAATGTAGTGTTGCTTCTGGGATTTTTAAAAACAGGGCTAACTCCCCCATCCCTTTTAAAAAAATGGGCCAATTCTAACTTTAATACGACAAATCTGGCACTCTTATTTGAGAAATATGGGTCACACAGAAGAACATATTTCAGGTGATTGCAGCATCCTCAAAACAGGCAAGCAAAAGATTATTGCGTGATTTATTGTATCTAAGAAATTTGTTTTAGCTTTTGTACCCGATTTATGATTTAAAAAATATTTACCAATAGAAAATGTGTTCCTTTTGATGGTGTTCATGTATGTCAAGCATGGGTGCAATAAAGTGTACATTTAAGAATGACAGGTAGAAGATTTATAAAGGAAAAATGATTTAATTTTTAAAATAATTAAAACAAGAAACACAGGAAAACAAGAAAAACAAGAAGGCAAACTTTCTGAAAGAACTTTATAAACGACTCAGACTGGTATGAACTTCTGCAATACCAATACAGAATGAAAGTGCAAAAGAAGCAAGATTTAGTCAAGCTAGTAATTACCTGTTCAAAAAAAAAATCATAGCTTCTGCCCATAAAGGTCCACATGATCAGCTGAATTTATGTGCCGGTCTATTGTACTGGTCCTATAGGTTGTGCATCCTACAGTAAAAGTTCTTGTTTTTTTCCAAAGGAAAAAAAAAGAATGTTTTCCGACTTCATACATTAACTGATCATATTGTTTCACGATGTGTCAGTGTTACCGTAACAAACTAAGCGTAGTCAGGAAAAAGATGTACCCTAAATGTGCCTCTGATGAGAAAATTAACACTGCTTTAATTCTAAATATTATTTTAAAATTCAAACAAGAATAAATGATGAAAACAATAATTCGATCCACAGTCAGTGTTCTCCCCAGGGCCTTTTACCATAGTGGGCCCACTACGCTATCGTTTCAAACTCCAATAACCCCTGATGCTTTAGAACCTGCCGCTACGCTATGCTCTTGTGCCGCTACGCTATGATGTTTCCCACTACCCGTATAAAATTAATCTGTTAAACAAATATCCTGTCACCTAATTCAAAGCCCTATTCCTCAAATGACACCTGTTCTTACCTCTTCTGGGTAATTTTATTAAGATAATCCAGGATAATTACTCACTCACCTAACCATTATCTTTTGTACCTGGCTTGCACGACTGCCGGTGCACGACCTTTGGTGAGGGTTTCGTCTGCACATAGTCATGTGATTGGCCAGCAACGATGGAGTCTACTGGTAGTGTGTTATATATATTTCAGTAATTTTCACTACCAGCCAAAGCAGTTACACAGATTACATTAAAAATTCTTGTGAAAAATGAACACACCATCTTCCAAGAAACAAAAAAATTACCCAGCGCTCGGCTAGCCCCATGTTGGCCTGGTTACGAAAATCAGAAATTGACGTCACAAATATTGGCAGTGATTCTGATTCCGATAGCGTCAGCATGATTTCCACAAAGAATGATATCAAGAAACGAAGGACGGGATTTAACAATGAATGGAAGACATTATACCCTTGGGTGGAAATTGCTTGATCAGATGGTAAGTTTTCCATATTGCTAAATTTTGGTTCCGATCTACTTGCGTTGGGGTGGGGTGTTGTAATATTTTTAAATTTTTTTTATAGTAGTAACCAGTAGTTGTAGTTGCAATTGTAGTCGTTCTTATTAAGTTGTGACGAGGAATGAAAGTTGCATTTTATTCACGATTTGTTATTATGTTTACATAGTTTACTCAGAGCAAGAGAAATATAGTATGGTCAGTAGACCTTAACTTAAGTGGGTGCTGCCCTATTTATTTCTCATTTCTCTTTTCTGTCTATCCAAGTAATAAATGGAACAATCTTTATCTTCCAGTTTTACCTCCTTTGAAAAGATATAAATAAAAAGAATTCCTTTATAAATATAACTTAAATAGTTTCATCCATATGCTTACTGATTATTCAGTGAAGTCATGACCTCAAAAGTTTATTCCACCTGGTCTATTATCAAATTCTTGAAAATAAGACTATGTAATTACATATATATTTTGTAGAGGTATGCTGTGTAAATTGTGCCAGAAACACAACATGAAGCCAAAGAATTGTGGAGATGTATGGGCGAAGACTCCGTGCTCAACAGTAGAAAAATACAGCCTCGACAGACACCAAAAGAGCACTATTCACCAAGAAGCTGAGGATCTAGAGGCACAGTTCATTCTCTTATCTGAAGGCGAAGGAATCCAGTCTGCCATGGCACAACATACCACCTTGGAAAAGACCGCATTAATTGGGGCATTCAAGTGCATGTACTGGTTAGCAAAGGAATAGATCACACATACTACACATTACCCTTCCCTCCTTGAGCTTGCAAAATCACTTGGATGTGATTACCTTAATTTGCTGAGGAAAGGAGAGAATATCAATTATGAAAGTCAGAGAACAATGCAGGAAATTCTAGAGTGTCTTTCAGACATTATTTCTGAGCCGATTCTAAAAGACATGAGAAAAAGCAGATATTTTTCACTGAAAACAACAGACATAGCTGTGATGAAACAACTGTCTGTTATGGCTAGATACCTTTGAAAACACATCACTGTATTGACTCCTGAAGAATTTGTCGTTGGTACTTCACTTAATTAGGATTCAGGTAGTTTTGTCTCTTTTTTGTACATCCATTAATAAATTTTATGTTCCATTTTTTTCAGATTGTGATAGGTCATTCTCCTCAATGAATAGAATTAAGAGTGTTTTAAGGAACAGGTTGTCACAGAGGGTACTGAACTACCTGATGACAATCAGTACTGAAGGACAATCCTTAAAAGACTTTAATTTTGAGGTTGCAGTCAGTATATATGGTTAAAGAAGAAAAGACGTATATCATTTATTTAAATTAAGAAACAAATGAGATATGCATAGTTGTTACTGTTAAAACCTAGGTAAATAAAAAAAATACTATGTCAATATATGCACTTCTTTTTTATTTCATTGATATTAATTTGTTTTACTTTTATGACGTTAATGCGCGCTTTTTAAAACATTTTATGACCCTAACACGCTTACTCCGATGCTATCGAAAATTTCTGGGGAGATCACTGACAGTTATCGAATATTGAACATTTACTGGTACGGTAATCATATATTAGCTCCTCTGATAACCTTGAAAAGACCACACCGAGTCAGTGAAGCATTGATCACTTTATAGTCACAAAGAAATATAAATACTATCATTTAAGATAAGAAATAAAACTAAGAACTAAATTTATTTTCCAAATGAAAAAAAAGAATGTTTTCCAACTTCATACATTAATTTATTATTTTGTTTCACAATATGTCAGTGTTACCGTAACAGACAAACCGTAGTGGCAAAAAATATGCCCCCTAAAGGTGCCTCTGATGAGAACATTAACACTGCTTGAATTATAAATATTATATTTCAGTTCAACCAAGAATAAATGAAGATAAAATGTATTAGATCCACAGTTATGGAATACTGAACATTAACGGTACAGGTACGGTAATCATATTCATTCCGCTGCAATGCGGTGACCTTGCACAGCTTTAGAACAATAAATTACCAGTCGTTATGTACATTTGTTTCCGGTCGAGACACAGAACAAAACGCTACACAGTGCTGTGAAATGAAACAAGTTTATTAACATAAGCAATCAAAGAACACGACTATCAAGGTTTGTAAGCATTATTTATTTCATTAATAAGGCTAGTACCGTTAAACAATTTAATTACAATGCAATGTGCAACGGATTTAATATTTCACAAGGAGTGAATGTGACGCATGTAGGCAGTTATAGTGCCTTCATCCATTTATCAGATCGACTTGGAAAAAAACTTTTTTTGTTAGTTCTTCTATAAAACGAGCACCCCCGACTTAAAATAAGAAAATTAGGTGAAAAAAGTGCGTGTTATACACAGCTAAATATGGTAAATAAAAGCAGGATTTTTATCTTTTAATGTCAGGCTTGAAAATAAAGTGGAGAAAGTGAGAACAGTAATTTGTTTAAGATGATATACTCTAAAGGTCAAACTTGTCATGGACAAAAGATATCCAAGAATGAAATCTCTTTTACACTGTTCCAATCATACCGTGGATGTGACTGCAAGAACAACATCTGCTTTCTGTACATGTTTCAGCCTGTAGGAAAGTAATATCGGCATAAGTTCGTTTGGGGAACTGTTTAAATAGTTTCACATTCGAAAGGATCACAAAATATGTCTGAAAAGGCACAGACAAGCCAATTATTTTGCTAGATAATTATTACTGGAAAGGGGGGTGTTCAAACTCTTTCTCTTGATTAAAAAAAATATTCTGCATCCAAATACAGAATTTGGGCCAGAGTCAATCGAACTGTGGGACTTTTGGCACATTGGTTTGTTCAATTTGGGACAGCTTGTCATGAACTGCTGGATTACTGCAAATCTGTACCCAAGAAGCAACACAAGGCAAGCGTATAAAAATTGCAGGAGCAAAGTGATTTGTTGATTTGCATACCTTCAGATGATGAGAAATTTCACAGCAATCAACTAAAAATTGTGATATTAGATGTGTTCACAAGACTGTATTGTACAGCAAGTCAAAAAAGGGCACTAACCCTAATAAACATTGTGAAAGCAAAGTGATTTGCCAATATATGCTTCTTCAGGTGATGATCATGTTTACCAAGTTTCAGGACAATCCATCAAAAACTGGGAGATTAGTGTTCACAGATTGTGATGGACAGAAGGATGGATGGATGGATGGATAAACAGACAGATATGAGGATGGGTGCACACAAATCTTCCAGAATTTCTTAACCAATGATGTTTTGCAAATTTCCCATAATATTTGTTCATATTTTGCCTCATACATAAAACAAGAGAATATTCCTCTCTTAAAACAGGATTTTTCATTTCTAATATCTTCATACAGTTTACTTTATATTAATTTTTTTTATGTTTTTTATCTGTAAGAATGATCTATGACTGCAAGTGAATCAAAATTTTCATAACAGGAGTTGGTGACCCATTTTTAAAAAAATTTGTTTCTTCATTTGTTTGTCTCTTCCTTACAATTTAATCTCCTCCTTCCCACTACAATTATCAGTATAAACTGGGATTGTGTTTAAAAAAAATACAAACCGCAGAAAAGTTCTCTTTCAGCTGCAGCCCTGATGTATCACAACCTGTTGTATTATTACATTTGGCATCTATTTCATTCTTGATGCTGTTAAGTTCTGCAATTATGCTGGTCTGCAATTCTTTCAGTATTGGTAGGGATGCATTCACATTTTCAAGGTCATGCAAAGCTTCTGTTGATGCTGGCAAATAATATGAAAAATAATAAAAAAACAAGGAGAAAATTGTGTCAACTTATTAAAAGAAAAACCACTAAACCTACATGCTTAATTACAGCTATGAACTGAGTGATCAAAATCTTATTCGAAGTTTCATAAAGATAAATTCATAAATTCATTGAGCTTTTGTCTTAAAAACTCTTCAGTTTACATCTTATCATTATCTGTTTTGACTAAAGTCCAAATCGTATTATATTCCAAATGCCTTACTTCTTAATGTTGTGAGAGATGTAGAATTAACATTTTTTTTTACAGCTCTTGATTACCAAACACTACTATTATATATGACTTACTACAAATTCTTTATCTTTTGTTGTATACCAATGTTTGTGATTTAATTGTTTCTTCAAACCATGAATTTAAAGACCCAAGGAATAATGATCCTTCTGTGGAAACAGGACTCCTTCCTCAATCCACAACTTTAGGTATCAATAAAAATTTAATTTTTTCACAGAACTACTAAAATGTATACCCACAAAATAAATTAATTCAGGGTACTTGACAAACTCCAAATGTTTATTTTGATAATTTGGGGAAAAATGTAATCTTGTACTCTTGTTTTGAAAAAGATCTTTTTTTGTAAACTGATTTGATAGTTTTCATCTTGGTTTAAGTTAATAAAATCCTCATAAAATCCACTCAGAATGCTGGATTTAAAGCTAAAGTTCAATGAGATGCAATTTAACATTCTCTTTACAAACTAGGCTCTTCTAACTTTAATTTTAGTTTCTCCTCATGCTAAAACAACAAATCTTTAAATAGATTGGTCAAAATTATAATTCATTAAATCTGATTCCTAGATGAGGGCCGAGTCTGTCATCTGATTGGTTAGTATTCTACAATACTGTGAATTCATTTAATTCTGAAGGTGTCAAATTTCAAGACTTGGCTTGTCAATACTTTTTTTGCATGGACATGTCTCTGATGGGTTAAGAATTTTATTTACTTGTTGCTTTTTCATTGTGTTTTGGTGATTTGGAACATGTACAAAATTCAAAAACAAGAGTCCCTTGAAGTGACTGACACTCTAGTGACTGAAAAGAATTTCCAGGAATTCAAGATAAGACCATTTCTTCATTTTTATTGCTGCGTGTTGAAACCATCTCTGATATTCTGGAGCTATCAGATTTTCAAATTAGCCACTGTGGCAGCCATAACGGATGTAAGATTAGCACCATTTTCATTAGGACAAACTGGACACCATTAGAAGACTTCTGGTGAAAACCCCATGTTGATATGACCATATGACCATCCATTCAGGAAAATTAGCGACAAGATTTTCAATATGTTCATTGTGGCATCCATATTTGAGGTCAGATCAGCATAATTTTTATTCAGGACCAACTTGATACCATAATTTGTCTTCTGGTGAAAACCCCGTGTCGTTATGACTTTCCATTTAGGAGGAGTAACAATAACAAGATTTTAAAGAAGGCTGACATGGTGGCCATTCCGGATGTCAGATCAGATCACCACTATCTTCATTTAGTACCAACTACACATCATAAGAAGTCTTCTGGTGAAAACCCAATACTGATATGACTTTCCTTCTAGAAGCAGCGATACAATTTGCAAGAGGCTGCTGTGGCAGCAATACTGGATACCAGATTGGCACAGTTCCTATTTAAGACTAACTGGACACCATAAGAAATCTTCTGGTGAAAACCCCATACTGATATGAATTTCCATTCAGGAGTAGCAATAATGAAATTTTCAAGATGGTTGCTGTGGTGGCCATATTGGATGTCAGATTGGCACCATTTTCATTTAGGACCAACTAAACATCATAACAAGGCTTTTAGTGAAAACCCCATGTTGATATGACCACCCACTCAAAAGGAGTAACCATAAGAAGATTTTCAAGCTGATCGCTGTGGTGGACATATTGGATGTCCAAGCAGACAAACTAGGCATCATAAAAACTCTTTTAGTGAAAACCCCATGTTGATATGACCATCTATTCAGGAAGACTCACGATGGCAAGATTTTCAAGATGGCTACTGTGCTGGCTATACTGGATGTCTGAGCAGCACCATTTTTATATAGAACCAACAAGACCTTGGAATGAATGTGTATGTAAAGTTTCACAGCAATCCTCCAAGTAGTTTATGAGAAGTAGTGATAACAAACTTGTGCTAACAATGGACAGATGATGGACAACAGACAACAGGCCATTCCATAAGCTCTCCTGGTCTATGACTAGTAGAGCTAAAAATTGGCACAACACAAATTAAAGTGAATTCAGTTATTGCCTTAAGAGATGAACATCCAGAATCATATACTCAAGTGTTAAATTTTACAAGTTACTGCCTGAATAGGAAAAATGGGTATAATTTTTAAGCAAGTTGAATAGATTCTTAAAAGCAGTTCAAAGTGACCTAATTTTGGTGTGCATCACACCAACATACTAGGATGCACCTGCCACCTTCAGTGTAAGTTTGTTGGAAACAGATGAAAGGTACTGGAATTATGAACTATAAACAATTTTAATTAAAGTTTTAATAAATCCTAAAAGCTAGATTACTGCAACACTGTTTGGTACATGACAACTGTTACACCCAATATGACCATAGTGCAAGTTTGATGTCAATAGGTGAAGTATAGGATTTATAGCCCAGACAAAGACAGATGCATTGATGAACAAAGTGAAGGTTGTATACAATGTTCTTCTCAAAGCTGGGGATGTATCAAATATCACTGGAACAGTATTTCAAGTTTCAACAATATTCAGTCTCTTTACCATTTCCAAGAACTTCTGCTTGATTAAGAAGTGATGTTGCATTTATTGTTCCTTTTATTGTATCCACTACTTTATGAACAGTGTCTGAAAAGAGAAGAGAAAAAAGGTGTTTACATTTAAATACAATTCCCCTAAACAACAACACATTTGGAGTAGCTAACAATTTACAGACTGGTATGAAGAACTGATCTTGAGGCATTGGTAATTAAAGAGCCTTGCAAAGAGATACACCATGACAGATGATTTGGGTTCAAACCCTTTACTCACAGGTTGTGAGTCTGAGCTAATGATTAAGCCACCATTTAGAGGATGAATTTTTACTGCACATATACTATTCATTAAGATGCATCAACATAATTTCAACACTGTAGGGTTGAAACAAAGTTTGATTAGTCTAAATGTAATAAGATTAAATATACAGAGGATGTAATAAACAAATGTCTGAAATTACAAATATCACTCAAACATGAAAATTAAGTCACAGTGACCTAGCTTGGTATAATTGAGTTACTCTCCATGAGATGCATCCACATATAAATTTTCATGTGTAGGTAAAATAGGTTCCAAGATACTGAGGGTGTGAGGAAAGCATATATGAAAATACGAGAGTCACTCAAGCATGAAAACTGGGTCACAGTGACCTACTTTTAGTAACATTGCGTAACTCTTTCAGAGATACATCTACATACCAATTTTCATGAAGTAAAATAGGGTTCAAGATAGTGAGGATGTAATGAGCAAATGGTTGAAAATGCATGTTACTCAAAGTGTTCAAAATAGGTTACAGTGACCTAGTTTAGGTAGGGAGTTACTCTCCCTGAGATATGCCTACAGACCAATTTCCGGGAGTGTATGTGAAATGGGGTCCAAAATATAAGGGCATAATGAATGAAGAGCTGAGAATACAAAAGTCACACAAGAATGAAAATTAAGTCATAGTTACCAAGTTTTGGTATCGTTTAGTTAACTCTGTCAAAGATGCATCCATATACAGTGAAACCCCGCTATAACATAAAGGTCAGGGTCCACAACGTGCCATCATGCTATGTAATGTATTGTGCAATATCCTAACAAGTCAGTTAACTGAAGGAAATATTGCATGTGTATCCTCTCAGCTGTAAAAGACAAAGGGGTGGGGGAAAGGGGTGCAAAACTAAAGGCTTCAGTTACCAATTTAAATTGATGCATATTTAATAAGAAACACTTAAAACTGTCATGACATATTTAATATTTATTTTTTGGGCAAAGAACCATGCATTGGTGCATACATATACATGACTGTATAAAAAAAATTGGCAGCTGAATAGTGTAAATGAGTATGTGTACTCACCAACCGATCTCATTGTATCTACAATAGTAATTCCATTGAAAATGTACACAAAGAAGCATAATTTCTAGAATTTCTCTGCTAGATTCCGTTCAAATCCAAATACCTAATCTCCTGCTAATACACTCACACTAAGTTATAAAAGACTGTATTTTCCAACACATTCATAAATGCTGGTCATGTCCAAAGGGACTGATTTTTGACTGATAATAAAATGTATAAATCAGACATCGGGAGTTTGCAAAAAGAAACTTGTATTTAGGCTTGAAAACTACTTTAACTGAGATTCGTACATGAGGTCAAGGGTACTGACTTCATCATGTACTTGAAATGAACAATTCAAGAGGTGTAAAATCTGCTTCAACCAAGTTTGGGAGTAAACCATTCGATTTCATGGGTAACGTGTGATTTGAAGAAAGAAAAAAAACAGCTGAGTAATTCTCTAAAAAAAGACAGAAGAAAAAATAAATAAGATAAGCTCTGTTTTCATTGAAACTTGCATTGATAACTATGACTGCCCTAATGCAGAGAAAAAACTGGGATTAGTATGTTTGATTATAATAGAAAATCCTTCCACCCCTACAACTTAAATGGTCTGTTCCAGTCAGTGGTCATCAAGAGTACATATACATGTAGCTTTTGCATTAAAATGACAAGTGGCCTGTGTATATCTGAGTGATTTGAAGCTGATGTCTGCGTTCCTGACTAGAATATGAAAAGACTGACAGAGTCAGATTTTAAACATATGGGTACATGTATTGCCTTATGATGACTTTGAAACTTGCATGAAAGATATAATGTGGGTTTATATCTATATTTATGTAGTTAATTGTGGTAAGATGATGTGGTGGATGCGGTGTACATGTATGTGGCTATGACCAAAACTGCTCCAGACAATTTGGGTGATAAACTTATTTCAAAAATGGCAGTTGTTTGATGCATGATGGTTGACTGAGCAGGCATTGGTGGTCTATTGTTCTCCCTTAAATAGGTAGGTAAATTAATGGATTTATAAATTCTGGGGAGAAACTTTTTTAGACCACCTTGGTTGTGCCAGATGACTGAATAAACATCTTCTGGTTATTGTTTACCCTGGATTGACCAATGATTGAACTACGATACACTGAAGACAAACACAAAGAAGACTTAATGGCTTCATTGTTGATAGTTCAATAATAATTAGATTAACAGTTATCAGCTTTCTAAGGAGATGATGTCTTTCAAAAATAAGCAAGAAGCAGTATAAAACATTGTTTTCTTCAAGAATATAACACATTATGCCAAATTACTAAATTAAACTCTTGTTTATTTTGGTGCTAAAGGTTTGTAGTACTTGAAGATATTGGTGAACTTTTTGTAAAATTTCGGGAATCATGCCACGACCATGCTATATCCGAATTTGTGTTACAACGAAACATGTCAAAGCTGGATTTCACTGTACCAATTTTTATTAGCATAAGTGAAATAGGATGAAAGATATTGTTGGTCTAATGAACAAATAGCTGGAAAAAACACAAGTCACTGAAGCATGAAAGGTTACAATGACCAAGTTTTTATATGACTGTATTTCCTTAAATGTATCTACATACAAATTTCAATATCTATTTGAAATAGGGTCCAAGATATTGAGTGCATAATGCATGACTGGCTGAAAATACAATAGTCATTTAAGTATGAAAATGAGTTCACAGTGAACCTTGTTTTGGTATGTTTACTCTTGCTGAGATGCATCCATGTACTAACTTTCAAGAGTGTATGTGAAATAAGGGTTCAAGCTACTGAGGGCATAATGAACAGATGGCTGAAAATAGAAAAGTCACTAAAGTGTGAAAATTACGTTACAGTAACCTAGTTTTGGTATGGCTGAGTTACTCTTGTTGAGATGCATCCATGTGCCAACTTTCATAAGTGTAGTTAGAATAGGGTCCAAGATATTGAAGGTGTAATGAACGAATGGCTGAAAATTGTAAAAAAATTAGGTCACAATGACCAAGTTTTGACATGGCCGAGTTACTTTGTTGTGATGCATCCACATACCAATTTTGATGAGAGTAGGTGAAATATGTTTCAAGATACTTTGGGCATAATAAATGACTGAACACACAAAAATGAATGTTCAAACTAACAAACACACAAAGGAATGGAAAAAATGCTACATCCGTTCCCAGCTTCAGGTGAGATAAAAAGGTAAGGAATGATGGGGGGGGGTCAAGGTAATAAAGCTCTATATGGTAACAATTTAAACAAAATGAACTTCTCAGAGTAATCAATTTAACCTGTGAAGACAAAATCTGTTAATTTTAGTCCCACTTTCAGCATTAAAAAAGCAAATATCAGAAATGCTGAATTGTGACCTTGACCTGAAGATAAGGTGATTAATGTAGTATATAACATTTGTCCTTACTTAAATACTCCAACTTTTATAAAATTATTTGAAAATTAGTAACTTGAGAGTTTGCTACCCACATAAAATGTAATGTGATTATTATGACCTTTGCCCCTGACCAGGTAATAGATAGGATTATGTGGTACACAACACACCCATTAAAAAACGATAAGTAACTTCAGTGTATCCAGCTTAATCATCCTTTTGTTGCAAATTACTGCCGATTCAGAGGGGGAGACATGGAATATAGTGTATTTACTTATTATTTTAAATCAAGGAACATGTGACAAGATTCATATGCAATATATACTGTATTCACTTTTTTGTGGGTATTCATTTTCATGGATTTCACGCTTACTACAAAATCATGAATTTAAAGACTCAGTACACAATCAGCTATCTGTGGAAACAATAGTACAGTATCCCTTCCCCAATCCATGAATTTAAGTACAAAAAAACTTTTCATAACCAAGAAAATGTGTATCCACAAAAATAAATAAATTCACAGTATTTTATGACATACAGATAAATCTATTGTAATAGTCACAATTTCAAAGCAGACATGTTAAAGGTAAGGTGGAATAGGTCTCAATAATACCTACGGGCAAGTCAGTACATGCATACCAGCATATTTAAAATTCAAGTTCAGTTTTACTGTTTTACTCAGAGATCATCATACTAATTAGTTATTTGCAATAATGCTATGTCCTATATACATATGCTGCATTCTCCCAATACACATAACTTTAACTACATTTTTTTCCTTCTATTTTTTGCTGCAACTATTAAAGTTAGCAGTATATATGCAGTGGGTTTCATGATTTTATGACCTAATAAAAAAGGTTTCCACAAAATGCATATTTCTGTCCCATAGGAAAAGTTATGAACTTTCACCTTTTAACACATATGCTGGTTCACAGAAATCCCAGAGTGTAGGATAATTAGTTGAAAGAATACATTTTTGTCAAAGCCTCAACTTTATTCCAAAAGTTATTGCCCGCACCTTTCTAAGTTAAACTGACATTGTGACATGACCAAAACAAACATTCTAGTCATAAACAAAAGCCTTTATGTGCATGGACAATATAATGTAACAGTGCTTACCTATCAGAAAGAGTCTATCTAACAGAACTCGCGGTGCCGACTTATTCCACAAGAAGTTTTGCTATCACATGAACACTAATCAATGATATTTTCATTGTCTCATATTATCATTACGCTTTCATATTATCATTATGTAGCTACAAGGCTTATGCTTAAACAGATGTATGTCTGGGTCAAGCTGATACCACCCCTTTGAAAAATGATAGGGTTAGTGTATGCCCTGCCACATTGTCCACACACTATACACTGCTTTCCACTTTCATTACAAGAAAATCATCAGTATAGAGCAGTATAGAGATTTGAATATTCATTAGCAAACACTGTGAAGAACTGAAAATGTATCACTTTTTCATAGAGAAAAACAACTAGCATTCATGAAGTAATGCACAATTGTGCCTAGTAAAGTATCAAACAAATACCAAGTTCATATTTTATGCATTTATAATGGTGGTCAAAATTACCACTACTTATGAAATATATAACTTAAGTCCAGAGCAAAATTAGTAAAGGGAAGTCGTGCTATAGCACACTTACTTACAACACAAATTCAGATCTAACACGGTCATGGCATGGCTCTTGAATTTTACTATCTCTTCACCAATTTATCTCTACTGATTTTTTATTTACTTAGTTGGGATGCTATATCAAATTTTTATTTACTACAAAGTTTTATTGCCAGAGTAAATTAGAGTCTGATTTGTTAATCTGTCAAGATATGTTGTATTCTTGAAGAAAAAAATGTCTAAGCACTTTCTCATTCTTTAAATGAATAAAGATGTTAACAGTTAGCACTTTCTCATTCTTTAAATGAATAAAGATGTTAACAGTTTCTATTTATGACTGTTCATTTCAAAATATGTCAATAGTCACTTTTTGTTCTTAGCTTGTTACTTAGAAAGATGTCAGCTGCACTGAAATTCTCTTGAAACCAAAACATTTTTCTGAGTCCGAATTTTCATTCTTTAATTACAGTAAAAAATATTCAGTAAACCAAAACCCATTAACTCTGAAATTAAAAAATCACAAAATGAAAGATACCTTCACACACATGGTTTGACCATGTAAGCAGTGACTATTGCTATTATGAACTTTTGGACCACCTTAAAGATCTCCTTGTTGACCTCAACCAATTGCAAATGCAAAGGGTTACTCATTTATTAATGAAGTTATGTCTATGTTATGCGACAAAATTTCTACTATATGTTTTCTGACAGCAAGATATTTTGTACAGTCTAAGAGAAAACACTTTTTTTGTGGTTTCTGGTTCACTGCATGAACAACTATAGCCTGTAGTTTTGTGCCCACCCCTACCTTCATCATGTATAGCCTTGCAGAAACACATGCAACTTTTTCTTCTGATAAATGACTTGTCTTGTTGTTGCATATGTTACTTAACATGATCCCAATGTGGACCCCAGCAATCATGTTATAGCCGGGTTTCCATGTAATTATCTAATAAGGACAAGTACAGATAATTTGTAACTTTGACCTTGAGCACGGGAGAACAAAGATGGCATGCATCATTTCTGGACACTTAGGGACGAGTCATGGTTGCTTTTATGGTTTATTAATTACAGTGCAACATCCAATAATGGTCACCTTCCTTCAACATCACCTCCTTGTACTCGGACAGGGTTTGATTTTACCTTTTCTTCCTTTCATCTACATATTTAATCTCTCGTCAGCAGTCACCTCCCTTACCCAGTGCAAATTGTTATATCTACTGGTGGCTGCTAAAGGATGTTATTATTATTATTATTATTATTATTACAATTTTTAATATTATTTGCAATAATAAGTGTTGTGAAAGAAAATGATAAGGTAGAATAAAAGTATACAATGCCTTGAGAAATAATTAGCAATTAAAAAGGTGGCACAATTGGCTTTCCATACTTGCTGTTTAAGAATACTGATGTGATCTCAATAAATGTGCCATAAAATCCCACCAGCAACGCACATAATTTTCCCATTGTATTTCATAAGAGGAATCCATAAACTTCAACAGTCCAATTTGATGAATCTTTTAATACTATTATTTTGTGGATGTTTGGTGATGGGTTGCCAGTTCCAGTGCTTTTCTCTATGTTTTGGTCTAGAGATTTATCAAAGTCTAGGGCAACAAAATGCACACCAACATATACATTTTTATTTAATTTTTTTTTTTTGCTTGGACCCTTATATATGTAAAAATACCACATTTTTCAGAAAATGTAATATCTGAAAGAATGCACTGCAGAATGCTGCAACAAACTGTATAACAGAAGAACAAAACAAATCAACTCGTACTGTAAAGATCATACCATTAATTTCTGTCTCCACCATAATAAGACCTGTTGTTACTTTGTTATTTGCTCTGCTTTGAAGATCCTGGAAAAACAGTAAATAAAAATGTGAACCCCAATTATTATTTTTCTTTTCCTTATTTTTAAACAAATCATTCCTCTCAGACATGTTTTTTTTTTTAGTCTGACGTCTTGACTTCCATATCACTTGAGATTTTCTATGTCCTCTGTAAAAACTATTTACATGTTAAGAGAACAATTCTTGTAAACAGAGAATGTAGCAATCTAAAACAAACATGACCTAAATAAATTTAATGGCAGATAGATGCAAGATGACATTATGATTAATCTGCTATTCATTTGAAACTTTGTCACATGGGACACTAAAACTAAACAAGAGGCTTAAACAGGCCTGAGATGGCTCACCTGGCTGACAAGAACCTAATAGCCAAATGCAATACCAGTAGGCCACGTAATCTGGCTTAGTAGAATGCTTCTGTCAAATTTGGTTAAATCATATTGAGTGGTTTTTGAGTAATTTCATGGTTTATCTATTTTAGTAACAGAGGACATTTCAGTTGGGATGCTATATCAAATTTGGTCAAATTCTGTCAAGCATTTTTTGAGAACTTGATAAAAAAAATTGAGTAATGTCAGTCATATTTAATGGATGATCATTATTATTTGTAAGAATTTTGAAAGGCCCTTATGCAAGGATGCTCTCTGTCAAATGTGGTCAAATTCTGCCAAGTGTTTTCAAAAAGATGTCAGAAGATTTTTTCTGATTTTAGCAACAGTGGCAAACTGTATTAGATGTAAAGAGTCCCTTAACAGGCAACCAACTGTCCAGTTATGTGAAAAAAGGTAGTATGGGGGATAAATAATGCCAGCAAGGCAGATGGAGACATTATTTCCACACATTCAGATTAGTCAGTGCACCACAAGTGTTGTCTTCTTTACTGAAATGCTATTGTCATTTAGCAGGACAAGCAAAAGATAGAGAAACCTCATTACAGAATGTACCTCAGAATCTACGCTCACATAGTCCACAATTTAATTTCAATCAACAATGTTTTGTGGCCAAATAAATGACAAAGACCCTGGATAATAAAGAAGTTTTGAAGTCTTCCCTGTTCAAACAACTGATTTCCAAAAGAAAACAGAGCTAATTTGTACAAAACGAGGTGATAACTGGGCGAATGAAGTAATGAGCAGGCTTCAGTTTGTTCAGGACCTTGCTGATGCTGATGCAATCCATCACCAGTTCTGCAATGTAAACTTTAGAACTGGAAAAGAAGTTCCAAAAGCATTTCAGCCTAAAGACCAATAGCACAGCCGGCAATTACATGATAGACCTGAAAATTCTGAACAATGAACAGCATTCCTCAACGCTGCAAATTATTTAGATGAAAATAATGATGAGCAGATTAAAGTTTCAGATATTGTGGAGAAAATCAAGGTGTTCTGTGAAGTAGATGCTTATAGCACTGTTTATATGCAAAAGAAATTATAGGAACATTTCAGCTCATGAATCAATCAATGGTAAACCTAAGGTTATCACCTTCAGAAGTACAGCACTTCCATTTTACAAGATTTTTTACCAACACCCAAAGCATCAAGATCCTGATGCAGAAAAAAGTCATCATTTAGGCAACTGCTAGATTGATCAAAAGTGATATTAAATCTAATGATGCAACAAAACTCATCTACCCTTCATCTTCCGAAATATCATCAGTAGAAAAATCTAGCATATGTCTCTGAAAGTCTAAAACTTCAGCTGAATACAATTTTCACAGAGCGTGATGCTGGCGTAAAAACTGCAACAGTAGGGCAGGCTATTAGCAATGCATCATAGAATTCTAACTGCACCTCTCCAAATCTGGCTTGAAGTACATATGCATCATCACTTTGCATTCAAATTCCTGGTAGATACTCTTCTTAGCTTTGGATTCAGCTCCTACTTTTTGGAGGTACGGAAGTATGAGGTAAGTGTTGCTGCATCCCATGTCACAGATATTCCTGGAGCAGTCCCTGGGTACTTCAAACAATATGTACTGTTGATCACAATCTCGGAAACTTGGATGGCCATAATACCTTTCATGGGATGAGAATAATTGCCAGTGTCACACCAGGTACCAACTCTTTTGGGTCAGTTCAGAAACTTTTTGCAACAGTAGATGACCTCACCGCCCTTGCAAATAATGACATACATTTCTACAAACAACATGGTGATCTGTTGTCCTCTATGATATTTGAAAAATTGTAAGCTCCTGGTGAACAAAATCCCACCTTGAAAATTGATCTCCTTTCAAAAATCTTGTGGCCTATTAGATCACCTCAACCAGGCTGGTCAGGGATCATGCATATGGTGCAAGAAGGTGAGTACATGTACCTGGGTCAGACCTCCATAATCTTCCTTCCCATGATTGACATAAATCTAACTGATATCTCTTGTATATACTCAATCATGTGATTCATGTGTGCAAAGGCTAGACATCATGAGGCAAAGCCAGTTCTGACATTCAACCAGCCTCTCTACTGAAAGGCCCTATCCATCATATATGATGAACTCTTCCATGGCACCTTCAGGTCAGTTATACTGAGTTTAGGACGATTCTACCTAGAAATGAATTTTCTTGGATGCAATGGACATCTTATGTGTGGTACAGGTCTTTAAAAACTCCCTGAGGCCATTTATTCCTCAAATGCTGTTGGCCACATGTTGAGTGCAAAGGCATTTGCAAGAGTAATTTGAGGTTTGAGGTCATTTTCTAGTGAAAAATGCTTTAAGTGCTCAAATAATTTATAAAGTGTTCAACATCTCACTTTCTAGTACAAGTAAAATGGATGAGGCCAGTGGAAGTCTGCTTATAGCTGAGGACATATCAAGTTAAGAAGTTTCCTATGGAAGAAATGGGTGACAATACAGAATCCAATCAGTCTTCCAGAACCATGAACAAAATGAATATTTATGATGAAGACTTGGCCAGTGCAGCCGAGATTTATGACCAACCCATAGATGGTAAAATGTCACCAAAGTCTGTCTGTTGAAGTGAGGTCTTCAATAGTAGACATAGAAAACTTCAAGCAGAGAATCAATCCATTGCACATATCTGGACATGAACAAAATGAATATTTATGATGAAGACTTAGCCAGTGCAGCTGAGATTTATGACCAACCCATGGATGGTAAAATGTCACCAAAGTCTGACTGTTGAAGTGAGGTCTTCAATAGTAGACAGAAAATTTCAAGCAGAAAAGCAATCCATTGCACATATCTGGACAGCATTACTTTGGAAACAGTTTATGGAAATGACTGATATACTCTGTAGGATCATAAAAGCAGAGTGCATAGACAACTGGCATTTTCATCTGCAGTCCATGCATGAAATATTACCATATTTCACTGCAGAGAGGCATAAAATGCATCTTAAATCAGCCTACATATACCTTCAAATGATGCTAAAGCTTGAGAGAGAACATCTAGAGGTGCACTCTGCTTTCAAAGAAGGCCACCATTTACTATTAAGATGCAACTGCTACTGGACAAGATTGTTGCCTGATTTGTTAACTGAGGAGGTGTTGATGAAAAATGTAAAAGCAACAGGTGGTCTTACTAGAGAATGTGGAGTGATGGAATTTCATCAAGCACACTGGTTGCTTTCAATCCCAGCATGTGTAGATCTCAACACTACTATACAAGAGTTTACCAGTACTGAATATCAAACAAGTGAACAACATAAGGAGGGTAAGACAGCACAAAAAAAGGAATAAAAAAGACACACTAAGATTCCACTGATGGTGTAAAACATCACACATTGTGTGTAATAAAACTCACAACATAGTCTCAAGTTATACAGCTTCCTTGTCTTTTCTTAAAAATAATACAGCAATCCTACCTTTACATAATCAGCACAACTTCAATCATCAGATCCATATCATTCAAATTACCAGCTCCACAAAAACTATAGCATGTACTAAAAAATTACTGTAATGCTCGAGTGTAGTTACCTGTAATGATCTTTACTTTATGTAATGTGAATTCTGTATATATTGTACCATCAATCAAAATGATTGAGTATCAACCATAATCCTGTGTGGAATTTTAGCCGACAAAAAGTAGTGGTGGGGGTGACATTTAAAAAAAAAGTTATACATAGCAGTAACTTTTGATTCAGTTATTCCATCCTAAGGGTCTGATATTACATATATTTAGTTAAAGATAGAAGCATAGCTGTTACAATGTATATTTTGCTCTGTACACCTATTTAGTTGACCTACGCTTATATTTGTGTGTAAAAAATATTTATTGAGCCACGAAGCATGCTAATTATTTCTTTGTTTAAAAATATCTTTTCTCCTAATACAGTCCAGTTTGTAATGTTTATAGTCTTCTATGTTTGCATTGGTGTTTACCCTTTTTAAAACATACCAAATTTGCTGGATTCACAAGGCCTATATCTACTTGAAAAATAAAAAATTATGTCTTTGCCAATTAGTTTGAGATTGGGCTATGTTTTAGGTCGATTGGTCAATGAATGACTGTGAGATATATAAATGCTGAAACTAGAAATTCTGACCCAATGTTAGAAAAACTTAAAATAAAACAACCTTCTTCCAAGAGAATACTTAAATATTATAATTATCTACTCAGAAGAGCTCATTCATTCAAATAATGCATCAGAGACACTCCCCATATTGATTCTTGAGATGCTTAACTGGTAATATACTGAGTATGGTAAATTATTGCTGAAAATTGATAATCTGACCCATTTTGTGAAAAATGAAAAAACTCAAAGCAGAGTTCGTAATATCCAACATTAATATAAAAATGGACCCTCACCATTGCTGATCTCGAGATAACAAAAATTTTTTTAAACTATACTGTGAAGGAAAGCACATGATCATTGGTCATTTTACACAAATCTAAACAATATTTTGATAATTTTCTTACTGCACCTGTAATAACAAATCACGTTATGTGCTTATCATCAGAGAAATATGGTATGTTAGGACATAATGGCAGAAATACTGTAAATAATTATCATGTAATGTGGTTTTAGCAAATTCTGCATAATTTGATTTTTTTAAAATGACATAACATTTGCTTACCTGCACAGTTTTGATGGCAAATGTTTTTAAATTCTTCACGTTGTTGTCCAGTCTTCCAACAAATCCAGTATTATCTACATTCTCTGTGGCATTATGAAGCAGCTCTCCACTAAGACATGCCATTATTGCCCCAACCCTGCAATCAAAAAAGAATATAAATCAAAATTTTAGGCATGTTTGTGCCTAATATACTTACTGCTTGGAAAGCCTGTAAGTACTTGGGAAGATAAAGTTATTTAGCAGTAGCAGAGGTGCAAATTTGACATAAAATGTACAAACTGTCTCAACTAAATGCAGAATGAAACCAGGATAGAACCTAAAAATAAAATTATTTTGAATATGCCATATATGATCAAGTATCATTCTATATCATTACTTTTCAGATCCCTCCTTTGTACCCTGCATAATCAAAGTATAGGAATGAATTATAATTGCTGATAATAAGATACTGATGTGGAGAGTGACTTTCGAGTTAATACATACTTACACACTTAGACAGTTCTTCCAGCATAAGAAATGTCATAAACTGTGAACTGGGGTTCAGTTTACACTTCTGTACTATATTTTTTCACCTTTTCTTGAATGTGTATGAAAATGTTGAGAAAAAAATCTAGACAATGTAAACTGCCCTTGAATTAAATAAAGAAAATTTTCAGTCAGCCCACGATTTGCACACATCATTTTGTTAATTTCAATTAAAGAACAGTAACTCTCTTGATTTTTTAATTTTCTGATCATGATTAAGGTTCCTGTCATACAATAAACATGGCAGTGGGTGTTACAGAGTGTCCAACTCACCATCGCATCCAGCTTTTGTCCAATTTACACTTGTAGTTCAAGTTGCATTAGAGACATTAGATAGTAGAGACATGGCAATATATTTACTTTCTATGCCACCAGCAATCGCAAGTACAAAAATTTATTGACAAAAATTAACTGTCTGAATGTCAACTAGCACCACTAACAAGAGACCCAAGTGGCCCTGATATAGCTAACCTGACTTACATAACTTAACAGTTGAACATTTCACTAAGCAGGCTTATGTAGTATTTTAAGAACACAACCTATGTAAACTATCTCCCAAACTTTATATCATATCAACTTTACCTATTTACTACAGTCTGATAAAAATTCTTTTCAAAGATAAAGGCATAATTACCATTTATAGTCTCTTGCTCATAATCAAAGTCATCCAAGATCTTTAAAAGTTAAGTTTACAGAAGAAGCTTTAATTTGTGGTCTACCGAGTCACATGGCTTTCACATGAATTGAAATTATAATTCACAGGGGATTTGGACATGTTTTTTTGTACTCTTGGTAATTAAAATTTGGAAGTGTTTCAGGATAAAGTATACTGGGTTAAAAAAAATATTTTAATTAAAAGCTAAAAATACAAATTTCAAATAATGTGTTAGTCATGGCATTAAGGATATGAAATGACAGAAAAAAATGACAAATGCACAAGATAGCATATAAATGGCAAATGTTTCAGGCACTTTAAAATGGCAATATTAGCAACTGTTAAACTCTATTTTACCAAACATATAAAACTTGCTTCCAAATATTTAAGAGTTTCATATGTGGTAAAGTGTTTGAAAATATTATTTACAAATAAATATATCAACTTAGATATGGTTTTCACATGAAAAATATTTTTATTGGAGCAAAATCAACATTGGAAAAACAATTAATGAAAACAAATACTGTAACAGTTAATTATGAAAATAAGTTCTGATCCTTATTACAATATTGAACATACTTTATGCTAGCCCTGCAACTGTATATTGTCTCTAATATCAATGCATCCAGTCAAATGTTTTCCAGTTCTCTTTGTCCACTCACCACTTACAACACATCACTATAATAGTGTCTCAGAACAGTAATGATTCATTCATTTTACAAACTCATCTTATAGCCAATTATTGTATATACTTGAGTGTTAATTGTTCTTTTTCTAGTTTTATACTTTTCTTCAGTCATAAATTATGAATTAATTTTAATCCCTAAGGTGTATTATTTTGCAAATTTGTATAAATTGTTCAACTGAAATATATGCATCTTCTACTTAACTTTTTTTCTGGTGTGCCTTTTGTTGCAAGGGGAAGAACTCTGTGTAACCCCAAACCTGTAGTTATCAATAATCAATATCATGAGGTTCTTCCCTTGCTTTCTATTAGAGAGAAAATCATGTTCAAAGAAAAAACAAATTTATTAAACAGCATACAAATTGACAACTATATCTGACTGTGCCAAATTTCATTAATATGCTCATAATTAAACTCATTGGATATCATGATGATATGAACCTATTCACTAAGTCTGAGAAATAGTCACTAGAGTATTAACAAACTTAGCAAATTAATCAGACGCAAGATCACCTCATCAATATGCATTGTACAGGTACCTGTCTAAGATCTTGATGATTTAAATCTATTTTTCCAAGTTTACTCAAAATCAGACCAGAAATAGTCTCTAGAATGGTAACAAGTTCAACCAATCAGATGCATGATTACCCCACTGATATTACTGGATCTCACTCATAAAGGCAGTCATTCAAGATCTTGATCATATAAGCCTATTTTCTAAATTATTCCAGAAATATTTCCTCCAGAGTGGTTGCAAGCTCAGCCAATCAGATTCAATATCACCTCAATAAAAAAATGTTTATAAATATTTATTTTTAAAAAAAATTATAGCCATGGATATCGCTCATTATTGATCTTGGCCAAGATCTTGATGATATATATGTAACCATGTATACCAAGTTTGATCAAAGTCAGATCAGAAATAAGGCCTTGAGAGTGGTAACATGCTCTGATGCAAGATCACCTCATTATTATGCATGGATCTCACTCACTATCAAACTCATTCAAGATTTTGATGATATAAGCATATATTCGAAGTCTGATAAAAATCGGATAAAAAATATTGTCTCCAGAGTGGTAACAAGCTCAGCAAATCAGATGCAAAATGGCATCATCAAGATGTTTGGATCTCGCTCATTATTTAACTCATCCAAGATCTTGATGATACATGTATAAGCTCATATTCCAAGACTGATCAAAATCAGATCAGAAATATGGCTTCCAGAGTGGCAACAAGCTTAGCAGAACAGATGCACAATAAACTCATTAATATGCATGTATCTCACTCATTATCGAATTTGTCTGAAGCATTTATTCCAAGTTTGATCAAAATAGGATCAGAAATACAGCCTCTAGAGTGGTAACAAGCTCAGCCAATTGGATGCAAAATCACCTCATTAATATCCATGGATCTAATTCATTAACTGATTCTAGCACTAATCTAGTCTACATATAAATCCTGGGCATTTCTATAGATATTCCTACAAGAATTTGAATAGCAGACAATTATAAAAATTAAAAACCCATGTATATGTGTTCATGAACTTTATATTGAAATAAAAATAATGTAGTTTCATCTAGTACTCTGATCTATAATGAAACAGCCATTACGAAGACAAAAATAGTTAATAATAATAAAAATAACAATATTAATAATAATAATAATAATAATAATAATAATAATAATAATAATATTATTATTATTATTATTATTATTATTATTATTATTATCTTTGGCACCTATGCACCTTCAAGGCAGGCTTACTTAAATTTCATGATTTAAGTCATTCAAGACTCTGAGTTAGAGAAAATATCTCAAGCCCTGACATTCTTCTAAAGACAGAAATTAACGGCAACAATATTTTTCACCTGTAATGATGGGTTTTTTTTCCAACTGTAATAATGTTAATCTGAAAAAACACCTGCACATGATTAGAAAGCAATTTTGTACCATTGTGATAAGTTTAACTGACAAAGAATTTCTGTGAATAAAAAGAAGCTGTGAATTCATATATTTTCACAGGTATAAAAAATAGTTTTTCAAAAATTATACTTCTATCAGTATTTAAATTTAGGTGAGGGGTGGGGGGCTACTTTTTCACAACAGATCATGGTTTGTATGGTCTTGATTCTGTGGTTTGTAGTAACTACAAGATCCAAGAAAATTGGTATCCCACAAATAATATTAAGTTCACAGTAAAATTTACATTAAACTTCATATATTTTGCTTCACTTGTAAAATGCGCTAAAACAACTACCATCTTTACTCACTTATAAGTCAAGATTTTTAAAAAAAAAATGTTCATGCAGATAGGCAGGATTGATGTACCAAAAATCTTTGACTTGAAGCCACACAACTAGTCTTAAAAAAAACCTGGCTGTTTTGCATATTAATGAAGCAAGTGAGAGATGGATTGAGTTTTTCTGAGAACTAAATCTGTTTTTTTCTTGCCAAATCAAACTCAAAATATCAGAAGAATGCCCAACATCTAAACCAGCATATATGTTACAACTGCACTTTCCTGGATCACTAATTTTTATGCAATGTACCAGTACTCCTTGATTTCTTAAAAATTTTATAATTTTTTTTTTATTTGCGGTACAAGATTGATTTGTAGCTATTGTTTGCTTATATGATCAACATGGTCCAATATCAAACTGGAGTGCAGAATTTTGCTGGGTTAGATTTGTCACTTGAATTTTGCTTTATTCAAATATATTAAATGGGATTTTTTTTTTTTTTTTTAATTTCATCTTTAAAACTGTTTAAAATAGTGTCTTTTATTCCATTATGCATTGTATCAATTAAATTTGACAAACCCTTTCATCACATCAATTCACAACTTCCAAATTTTGAAAAGAAATACATGCAATAGTTCAAATATCTAACGTGTAAATGACAATATTTCAGACTTGTAAAATGTAAAGAAGTATCATGTCTAGTGACCAAAAGATGTGTAATATGCACACCTAACATGTTCATATACACAGGCTTTGCAGGGACTTGTTTTGTTTTATCAGAGGGCCATAACTCTCCATACAACATCCTGTATCTTCAAAGATCTTTTCAGGGATTTAAACTAATAAAACCTCAATTAATGTTCAAGTTATTACTGACAATAAACAGCAGATGTACTGAGGCCACAGCATAAATATGACAAACTGTTATACATTACTGATAAATTTACAGTTAAATAATAATAATAATGATACAGTGTAATAATAATAATTACTTTATTTAAAGAGGGTGACAATTAATTGAAGAACTGATCTACTTGAGGACCTCAAACAATGAAATATATATATATATATATATATATATATATATATATATATATATATATATATATATATATATATATACTATGATACAGTGTAATAATAATAATTACTTTATTTAAAGAGGGTGACAATTAATTTAAGAACTGATCTACTTGAGGACCTCAAACAATGAAATATATATATATATACTAGTATACAGTAGAGCTCACATGATTCTTCATTTCTCCACACATCACAGTGGTGGTGGAGAGAGCATGAAGAGGATTAACAATATTTTTAAAAATCCACCATCAGTCTCTACACATCCTGATGGAATAGCCGAAGCTTCTAACAGAGAATAGCTCTGCACACAACGCTTTCTTGCGAAGTCACATCCAATGACCACCTCAGAGTGGACATGTTCTTGATAAAGCGGGCGTGTTTTCCTGTTCATGACCCCTGCAAACATGCGTTAAAGAGGTTTATTGGGAGAGAGAAAGGCACCAATTTAGGTACTTAGTTATCTCTTTTGAGAGCAATCTGCTTACTTTTTTATACTGAAAAAACATGATGATTCAATTACTTATAAACAAAAGCTAGTTCTAATGTAGATAATGTATGATACGTAATGCCAAAAATTTAATCTTGTTGCTTAATCCTCTGTCTCTCTTGATGTGATATTTTATGTACTTTCTTGGATGATATCTGAAACACTGTTGAAACCAAAACCATACAAGTTTATATGTGGAAGGGGATATGGATTTAACAAAATTTCCCTCCCTGCCATGTAGAGATAAAATAAAAGCAAAATCAGTTCCTTGTTGTGTTTCTTTTTAATATTTTTCTTTTCAATCTTTTCAAATAAGTACAAGAAAAGTTTACTGAAGAAAATTATTGTGTTGTACAGTATTAATTAACTGCAAAACATGTGCTGCACAGGTGATAAATTAGAGCCAGCTGTTTGTTAACTTTGTTTTCTTGGCAATTTTCATGACCTAACATCTGCCCCGTTGTTCTGATAGCAGTAAAACAAGTGGCACTCTAATGTTAACAAGAGTTCCTCGAAGGGACTGACACTGTAATGGGCGAAAAGAATTTCCAGGAATTCAAGATAAGACCATTTCTTCCTTTTAACTGTCAAGTGTTGAAACCATCTCTGGCACTCTTCAGCGATAACAAGATTTTCAAATTAGCTGCTATGGTACACTTATTGGATGTCAGCTTGGCACCATTTTCATTTAGGACAAAGAAGACATCATTAGAAATCTTTTGGTGAAAACCCCATGTCATAATGATCATCGATTCAGGGGGAGTAGATACAACAAGACAGTCTTCATGGCAGCCATATTGAATGTATGACTGGCACCATTTACATTTAGGGCCAACTAGGTATCATAAGAAGTCTATTGCTGAAAACCTCATGTTGATATAGCCATCCATTTGGAAAGGACTAGAGATAACAATATTTTCAAGATATGACTTTCTATTCAGGAGGAGTAGCAATAACAAGATTTTCAAGATGCTGCTGTAGTGGTCATACTGGATATCAGATCAACATCATTTTCATTTAGGACCAACTAGACATCATAAGAAGTCTTCTGGTGAAAACCCCAAGTCAATATGACTTTCTATTCAAGTAGAGTTGTGATAACAAGATTTTTAAGATGGATACATTGGTGGCCATGTTGAATGTCAGATTGGCATCATTTTTATTTCGGAGCAGCTGGACATCCTAAGAAGTCTTTTAGTGAAAACCCCATGCTGATACAACCATCCATTCGGGTGGAATAGCAATAACAAGATTTTCAAGATGGCTGCCATGGCAGTCATTTTGGATGTAAGATTGACACCATTTATATTTAGCATCAGCTAGACATGATAAGAAGTCTTTTAGTGAAAACCCAATGTTGATACAACCATCCATTCAGGAGGAGTAGCAGTAACAAGATTTTCAAGATGGCTGCCATGGCAGCCATATTGAATATCAGATCAGCACCATTTTCATTATGGACCAAGTGACATCATAAGAAGTCTTTTAGTGAAAATCCCATGTCGATATGGCTATCCGTTCAGGAGGAATAGTAATAACAAGATTTTCGAGTTGGCAACTGGACTTCAGATCGGCACCATTTTCACTTAAGAAAAACTAGACGTCATAAGAAGTCTTTTAGTGAAAACCCCATGTTGATATGACCATCCATTAAGGAGAAATAGCAATAACAAGATTTTCAAGATGGCTGCCCTGGTGTCCATATTAGATGTTAGATCAGCACCATTTGCATTTAGGACCAAGTAGACTTCATAAGAAGTCTTTCAGTGAAAACCCCATATTGATATGACCATCCATGTACGAGGAGTAGTGATAACAAGATTTCAAGATGGCTGCCATACTGGACTTCCGATTGGCACTATTTTGATTTAGTACTAACAAGACATTATAATAAGTCTTTTAGTGAAAACCCCATGTTGATATGACCATCCATTCAGGAGGAGTAGCAATAACAAGATTTTCAAGATGGTCGCTGTGACGGCCATACTGGATATCCAAGCAGCACCATTTTCATCTAGGACCAAGTAGACCATGGGATGAATGTGTGTGTAAAGTTTCATAGCAATCCTCCAAGTAGATTAAGAGTAGTAACGATAACAAACTTTGTGCTAATGGATGGATGGACAATGGAGGACTACAGACAGATGACGGACAACAGACCATCCCATAAGCTCTTCTGGTCTATGACCAGTAGAGCTAAAAACAAATTTAATTTAAGCACTGGTACATGACATATGGGTCACAGTGACCTACTTTTCTGATGAGAGTGTAGTACTTGAACTACTTTTCAATCTCTCCCATTGTGTATTGCACTTCTCAACTTTAATGTGAATGTAAAGTAATACAACGCAGGGATTTACAAAGTTTATAAAAGTCAACTTGCCCAGGGCAAGCTGACTGGAAAAATGAACTTGCCCTTGGAAAATCTGAGCTTGCCCCAAACATAAATAAAACAATAAGATAAAATAATATAAGGTATATTTTAAGGAAATCGCGTTATATTTATTTAAGCTTTTGTTTTCTTTTTATCTTTGTTGGCACATTAAAACCATATGCCTATAATTAAAGTTATCTAACAATATATATGTAAATAATACATGTAGATAGATATATAGATTAGAAAGAGCTAGAATGCAGATTCAGTCAGAAGAGCAAAAGCAGACATGTAGATGTATACATGAATAGACAAATAAATGGATAGGTAGAAAAAGGTTTGGAAAAAGCTAGATTTTTAAGTAAGATAGAGAGATAATGAAAGCTAGACTGTTTGTAATAATTTATTTATACTCAAACTGAAGGATTCGTGAACAATTATTTTATCCACTCACTTAACAATTATCATCGACGACATGCATCAAAATATTTGACAATCCGACTTTTGAGAATGATTTGAGAACTTATTTTTGTCCACTGAATTGTTTGCCATGCAATAAGTATGTATCGGTCTCCTGTAATTATCACGTAAACAACATATTATAAACACCGCTTGAGGGTGCCACATTTTCATAAGATCAATCTGAACAAAATCCGCCTGGTTAATTGTTAGAGATGCATGCCTTTATTTCCAAACACACCTGTCAAAGTAATCTCACGAGTTGCATTATTAACAATTAACCTACTCACCATAAACTCGGCGACATGCATCAAAACAATCTTTGAAAAGCTGATTGTTTACAATCTGACAAACTGCCTAAGGATAACTTAGGACCTGAAAGTTAGCAAATCGCAGACACATACAAATATTATGATTAAAATGTAACAGATAAGTTAAAATATAAATATTTATTCCTTATTTGTCAAAACTTGCTTTAAATAGTAAATATTCACCTTATCACATCTGCGCGAGAAAATGCAAGACTGACCTTGAACTTGTCTGACTACAAGATGGAAATGACACATACAACAGATGAAAGAAACTGTGCCCAGTTATGTAGAAGAAGAATGCACTACATATGAACGTTAAATAAAGGTGCTGATATATGTATGGTGGAGAGATCACAGGGTATAAAACTTGCAGAACATAAAGCATTAGGAACTGAACACAACCCCTTGTCGTTAAAATAGCTCACACAGACCCAGACCACTGATGTTAAAAACATTTATTGTATCTTGTATCCCTCTCTAAATTTTTGGGACTTGCCCACGGGCAAGTGCCTTGCAAACTTGAGCTTGCACAAACCAAATCCAAGTTTGTCCCAGGAGTCAGGCCAGTGGATTTGGAAATCTCTGCAATGAATGATGGGTGAGATTGGGCCAGGTTATTTTTTGTATGGGCAAATGATTTATATGTAAAATACATATCAGGTAAGTCACATAGATGAGGAAGTCATTGATGTGCTAGGGAGAAGAGCATGTCATTTGTTTAAAAGAGAATGAGAATGTGATTTGTGTACCAGTCAGATGGGCAAGTTATTTGCAGGAAAGTAAGATGAGTATGTCATTTGTGTACAAATGAGATGGGTCAGTCATTTGTAAACCAGAGAAATACAAGCCACTTGCGTAAAAGTGAGATCTACAATTCCAGGTAGAAGGACTCGTCATTTGTGCACTAGTGAAATTGATGGGTACATCATTTGTATACCAGGAATATTGATAAATTCTTGTGTACCATACAAATGGGGAAGTCATTTTTGTATGAGATGATAGGCATGTCAATTGTAAACAAGGAAGTTAGATTTTAGGTCATTTATACCTTGGAACATCTGTCAACATTACAAGTTAAAGTATTTGCCAACCCTTCTGGCAGTTTGTACCCTGTTTCTAATTTTAAATACAAAAAGCCTGAAGGATATAAAAAATGCAAAAAACTTTGTCATTTCATTCATTAATTTACAATTTCTAACCTGACTGTTGCCATGGAGTCCCGAACACTGTCATCACCTTCACATTTCAAATCAAACTGAAGTGTTCAGTGTAAACAACAAACCTGCTCACGTTCATTTTCCGGTTCCTGGAAAAGTCCATTTTCAGTGAAGGGATGGGATCTTTGGACTACACACGTATAGAAAGTAAACACTGCATCATCTGTATCCAGTATTTTTAATGTCTGGTTCTAATATTTCCCAAAAAATTGAAACAAATACAAAGGTAAAAATATGCCCTTCAATTTAAAAATATGCACAGTAAGTAGACTGAAGAAGTGCAAGAAATTCATAAAAATAGACTCGCCCACACAAATATGGATTGTTAGCATAGAAACTACTGTCTGGTTTGAAACGTGATGATGGCACTGTTAGGTACTCCCTGGCAACAATTGGTTTAGAAATTGTAAATTAATGAATGAAATGGCTAAGTTGTGTGCATTGCTAAAAACCTCCTTCAGGCCTTTTATTTTTAAAATCCGAAGGGGAGGACAAACTGCCAGAGGGTTGGCAAATACTTTAGTAATCTGCTAAACACCTTAGAACCGTCTGAAATTACCTCTCACCCACCCCTTCCCTATTCCCCCCGCCTCCGCAGTGATATAAATGCTGAAGTTAAATGGATGGATGTATGGATAAGGGTAAGACTATATCAATATTCCCCAAGGGGCTTGAATATGGTCCAAATTAATCATCAGAATTCCATCCTTCTCAGGCTTCTAAACTTAAAAGGTGAAATAACAAGAGGTTCCAGGAGAGTTAGGCAATTAGTACTGGTAGGTGAAATTTTAAGAAATTGTCTCACTACTGTTCTGGGGTAAAGAAGAAAGGTAGAGGCAAATGCATGGTGTGTGAGTTGGGCTGGGTGATGATCTGAATTGATGTGCCAACCTTAGAATGCTGATGCAACAGATTTCACAATGACCTCCATACACTGTTAAAAATAATCCTGTCATGGAAGGGTCTTAAGTGATACACTTGACACCTGTGAGAGGAATGAGAAGAAGATTGATTCTTCATGTTCAGCAGAAAAGAAAAAATCAAGGACAAAAAGTATAAGCAAAACATCCTACTAATTCTAGGTTCAACATGACAAATGCTCTTGAAGCAGAAAGGAAAAGGCAATTTTCACCATTTAAAATCATCCAATATTGATGGAGTGATGATTACAGACAATTTTACACAAAAAAAAAACAACAAAACCTGCTAAAGCCTAAAGTAAGATCTTTAATTGTTACAATAAAAACAGGAACAATTTATTTAACCTCATTCAAAATGTAACAAACCGATTTCTGAAATGAGTTTTTTTTTTATGTCAATGGTTTGCTGCAAATTAATGAGATTATACTGCCCTTCAAACTCATTTTGTATACTTGGTAAGGTATATCAAGGCTAAAATGGGACAATAAATACATATATTTTTTTACTTACAGCATCATGGTGGTACAGGCTACCAGTATTAAGGAAAAGGTTATTCTCATGCACTTGGCATTTTTGGGGTCGCTTTTGTCCTTGGTGTTGGCACCACATTTCTTGCAGCAACACAAACAGCAGCAGTAACAGCAACCTACAAATGGCATGGCCAAGATGAAGAGCAAGCCAATGATGATGCAAGCAGCAAAGGGACCAAACACATGCACTACCTGGGAACAAAAAGAAAGCAGTTGTTAGTAAAAAACTAAAAACAAGCAGAAATAACAAATAAAAAATAAAAAAATAAATAAATGCATGCATCTGTCTCAATATGACACAGATGCTCTCACCAATATTATGAAATTGAAAGGTTCAGTTTTGGGTGAAACAGGAGCCATAACTCCATTAAAATTCTTTCAAAAAATGGTGCAAATCAAACTTGACCAAAATTTTATTACAGTCAAGCCTTATACTAAATTTGATTTCGGTCCATGCAGTCCTTCTAAAGTACCAAGTTGAAATGAAATCTGCAACAAATATGACATTACATAATGGGACAGGACAGACAGGAAACAAGATATGCCTCCATAAAGGTTTGGTGAGAGCAAATAAAACAATCTGCAGCAAGACAATTCTGAGCTTCTGTCAGTGGTTCATAATCACCACACACAAAAATGATGACCATACCCACCATCTTTCTTCTGCCTAACGCCCAAAAGGATGGTTCAGACTTTTGAACATCTGTAAACAATTTCCAATAATAAACCTAAGTTTCAAGTTTGCAGATCTGATAGTGAAGGAGGAGTTATACTATTTTAAGTATGATTCTGAAACATAGCTGTATATCCTGCCCTTTTCTCGTCATGTTTTTCCCCTGCAGATATGGCCCCTGTTGCCAAGCTCCCCATTCCATCCCACTATCCCACCTACCTATAGATGGATACAAATTCCAAAACCATTGTGCACAGTTACAGATCTCAAAGTTTAAAGACTTACCATATATACTCACGTATAAGCCAGGTCCAAATAGACCCTGATCTGCCGTCACATAATGCGCCAGCAGATCAGGGTCTATGTTGTTTGTTCTACTAATCAGTCCTTATATACAGTATATGGACAGATAAGCAATATCATTTGATCCCTGCCTTTTCTGGTGTAGGTGTAATCAACACCCTATCCACTAGCTGAATATGATATCAACTTTAGTCCCAACTGTTTTCACAGAGAGCATGATGGGAAATAAAAGACAGCACATTTACCTGAAAATTACTAGGAAGTAATTTCTATTTTAATATGCAAAATTTTCTATCAAGTTAAATCTGTAGCATCCTCACACGCTTAAGATATCTCCTCTAACATCCAGATGAATGTTTCAGCATCAAAGGGTCAGTAAATTTATGCCCAAAAGATGGACACTTTTTTTTTCTTCTGTAATTACAGTATTCCATTTTTCCTAATCTGTAGAACAAATAAGGTACAGAATTTGATGTAATAAAATTTGTGTTACATATCAGACTCACTTTTTTTTTAAATGTCAGAGTTTTTCAATTTGTAAATTTTTTTCAGATTTATTATAACTTGTCCATGTTACATAATTATACAACACCTGATAATGGGCTATTTATTTGTGTATGAAAAGAGGTAGTTCCTAGTGTGTATTGTGTAAAAAAAAAAAAAAAAATCTGGTTGAACAAAAGATGTAACACAAGACACCAATTAGATTTTTTTTCAAACAATTTCAATATCATCACTGAAAAATATCGAAATGATGTTGTTATTGTGTAATTACAGAGAAAGCAAAGAACGAATCTTAGTTCTTATATTTAACATATAAGTCAGGATATGGAAACTATTGCCATTAATATGTTGCAGATGTAAGAGGAGGCCATTTTTCCTCTTCCACAATGATTGTGAAATACATCAGATGGCTATCCAAATGAATGATCATCAATTTGAAACAATGAAGCTGACATACATTTTTCACATCCTTTTATTTTGCGGTTTTATTGGTTTATTACTCTTAAATTGCTTAGATCGCATTTTTGTGTCACAGTTACATCCAAGACAAGAGTTTTTCATTCTTTCTGGGCATTTGGATCTGTTCATGATCTCATGACATCATCCCTTATCATCCAACAATCATAGTTTGGTAATTTTTAACGACTTTCTGTTCTTCTTGCAGATGTCTCATTAACACACATTATGTTTCTGATGAGAAATGTCATGTCAAATCCACTTATACTTCAGAGCTCTACTACTGTATTATGTACAGAATGATCTTCATATTTAGATAAAATGAATACAGTCTACTTTTAATAGATGTATTTGCAGAACAACTAAAGAGAATTTGTAAACAGGCCACCAAAGGGACCAACATTATAGGCTGGATAGTCAATCAGAATATTCAGTGGTTAATCAATGATAAAAGAGGCCATGTCAATTGTCTTTCTTTTTACTGGTACAGGATACCTTTTGTATGTGACACATAAGAAGAACCATAAAATGTAGTTGTGATGTTATTGCCACCAATAATATCCATGAATACAACACAGTTTTCCATATTTTAAAGCAATTTTGTTTTCTTGTGCATTTCTTATGTTCAAGTGGTATCAAAGCAAAAATTCAGCAAATGTTATTTAATACACAGAAAAAATCCCCATCAAAATGGGTTTTCATTTCAATTTGTGATGCTTTAACATTGTTCTATTTCTTGAAGATCTGTGCATCAATAGTTCTGCATGTTTCATTCACTGGCACAATATCTGTGCTTGTGTGCGTGTCTTTGTGTTTTTGCACTGTACTCTGTTGCATTTTCAAATAGCAAAATTGCACCAGAACTTAACCACTCCTGCATGTAGTGTACTTTCATTTTATTTTTTAATCCTGTGTATTTTAGCTTAACTATGCATGTAGTGCATGGCAGCTTCACTGTATTGAGCTTGTGTAATTTTACCTTTGGCACTCAAATTTGCTGCTTCCAATATAACATGTATATTTAGCAAATCCTTTAGATATCTGTCTATGTGCTCATAACCCATGAACTACCTACCCTGTCATGTGCTGTGGTGTATATAACATGATGACATGGTAGACAGTGGTTGGGTTTCTTTTGTATAGATGTGTCTATAGTGTGCACTGTCCTTCATTCTTTTCAGGACGCAGCCTAAACTAGTAGGACATCAATGCAGGGCAGGAGCAGGGAATCTGGCAATAGCAACAGGTAAGTATTACGTCATTAAAATTAGTTTTACCTCCTCCCCCACTACATTATAATATCAGTAATACATACCTGTTGCAATTGCGTAGCTGAATTTGTCAATTTGATGGGAGGCTGATGATCGACAAATTGGCAAATGAAAACAAACACAAGGAATACTCACCCTCATTGCAGAAGAGAAGACTACTGCTGGACGGTATCTGCTTGAGACATCTTTTAAGCTCCGATCAGACCCAAGGAAAATATGCCTTTGCTTTGATGAGCTAATGAGCAAAGGTAAAGGGAGGAGAAGGTAGTGTGAGATCTCCAAAATGTACCTTTCATCACATCCTCCTGAGATGAATGACTGTAATTTTCATGAATGAAATGTCTCTATCGGTAAGGGACTGATAAGCTCCCTTGATATTTATTGCAATCCACATTGAAAAGGTGGAAGCTGAAATATCAGTTCAACCCTTAATTGTGGCGAAAAGATAATGATTCTTCTTACCCTTTCTTCTCTCTGTCGAGGTTTCCCAATAAAAATCTAATGCACTAACTGGACATAAAAGTCTATATTGATCGTCCCAGCACATATACGACTGAGACTGGGGATCTCAATCGGGAGTGGAGCAACTGATGGAAGCTGTTTTTTTGCTAAAAAACCTGGTTGGCAAAGGAGAGAAACCGACTGATAGTTTCTATTGAATCCTATTCAGCCTTGCTCAATGGATAGATAGAGCATGAAGTTTGTTCCTTCATCTCGCAGACACTAAGGAGAGCAAGAAAACAGTCTTGAGGGTAAGGTTCTCGAAGGAAGCTTCACCCAAAGGTTCGTAGGGGGTTGTATTTTGAGACCACAAGACACAAGAAAGATTCAATCTAGGCATTAGCAAGCAAGACACTGGACTTTGCAGCTTGAAATACCTTATCAGGTCTGCTAAGTGAGAATCTGTCCTGATGGCAGGGCCTTTCGAAAATGTAAGAGTGTTGGATAGGGCTGCCCTATAGCCCTTGATAGTAGAAACTGAGCATTGTTTTTCTTCAAAAAGGAAGAGAAGAAAATCAGCCACTGCACTCAGAGAGGGACAACTAGAATTGACATGTTTTCTACAACACTAATCATAAAAGATTCTCCATTTGGCATCATAGACTTTATATGTACATCATCTCCTGGACTGAATAATGCACGTGGCAACTTTGTTTGAAAACTTCTCTTTGCGGAGAGAATGTTTGAGATGAGCCAAGTATGAAGGTAGAGAATTTGTGGGCTGTTGTGTAGGAGAGAGCCCCTGTACTGCGACAGGAGGTCCTTCCTCTGGGGTAATGTCTTGGGATGGTCCAACAGCAGGTCGAGAAGACTGTTGAACCACGATCACTTGTGCCACAGAGGGGCTATCAAAATGAGCTGAGCAGTGGAGTTCCATACTTTGTGAAGTACTTGCGGGATCATCCTAAATGGTGGGAAGTCGTAAGCAAACATACGATCACACTTCAGGTTGAAAGCATCCACTGCACAGGCCCACTGGTTGGGGACAGGGGAAATGTACCTTATTTAGCTGTGTATAATGCACGTTTTTATTACCTAATTTTCTTATTTTCAGACTGGGTGCACGTTTTATAGAAAAACTAAAACAAAAAAGTTTTCTTCCAGGTCATCTGACGAAAGGAGGAAGGTACTGTAACTGTCTACACATGTCACATTCACTTCTTATGAAATATTAAATCCGTTGCACGTTGCATTGTAACTTAATTGTTTACCGGTACTAGCCTTATTCAAGAAATAAATAATCCTTAGAAACCTTGATAGTCTTATTCTTTGATTGCTTATGATAATAAACCTGTTTCATTTCACATCACTGTGTAATGTTTTGTTCTGTGCCTCGATCGGAAATAAAACTACATGACGACTGGTAATTTGTTATTCTAAAGCTCTGGAAAGTACCACATTGCAGTGGAACAAATATAATGATTACCATACCAGTAATGTACATGTTCAGTATTTGATAACTGTGGATCTAATACATTTTTTCTTCATTTATTCTTGGTTTAATTGAAATATAATATTTTGAATTCAAGTATTGTGTTAATGTTCTCATCAGAGGCACCTTTAGGGAACATACTTTTTGTGATTACAGTTTGACTGTTATGGTAACACTGACACATTGTACAACAAAATAATCAATTAATGTATTAAGTTGGAAAATATATTTTTTCTTTGGAAAATAAACTTGGTTTTTAGTTTATTTCTCATCTTAAATCATAGTAGTTTATATTTCTTTGTGAATATACAGTGATCAATGTTTCATTGACTCAGTGTGGTCTTTCCAAGGTTATCAGCAGAACAAAATACATAATTACCATACCTGTAAATGTTCAGTATTCGACAACTGTGAATCTAATACAATTTTTTTTCATTTATTCTTGTTTGAATTGAATATAATATTTAGAATTTAAGCAGTGTTAATATTCTCATCAGAGGCACATTTAGGGGACATCTTTGTGTCGTGACTACAGTTAGTCTGTTACAGTACACATTGTAAAAAAAAAATAATCAATTAATGTATAAAGTCAGAAAGTATTTTCTTTTCTTTGGAAAATAAACTTGGTTATTAGTTTTATTTTTCATCTTAAATCATAGTATTTGATATATCTTTGTGACAATATACAGTGATCAATGCTTCATTGACTCAGTGTGGTCTTTTCACGGTAGTCAGCGCCAGCTAAAGCTTTGATGTGTTAAACATAGTTACAATACTTTTTCTAGGCAAATTTGCACTTGAATTACTTTTCTTCAGAAAATAAGCTTGTTCTTTGATTTATTTCTGATCTTAAACCACAGTATTTGATCCTTCTTTGTTACAATATAGTGAGCAATATTTAGTTGACTCAGCATGGTGTTTTAAAAGGTAATCAATGCCTGCTAAAGTTTTGATGTGATAAACATAATTATGATGCACTGTTTTAGTAAATTTTATCTTGGGCACTAAAATATGTGTTAGAAGTGTCATGATAGTCCAAATAAATATAAATTCTGGACCTGAACTTTCACATAGCATATTGTGTTCGATCTTGAAATGCCAAGAATGATGACAGACGCGGACATACAGCGACTTTTGGAGAGTGATGACGACAAAGAGGGATTTGAGGGATTTCATGCAATAGACTGAACTCCATTAACAAGGCGAACCTTAAAAATGGCCCTTTTAAGACCCAACCATAAAATCGGAAAAAATACTTAAAATGTTGCCACTTTTTTCATTCTTTCTTTTACGATATCTGTAAAAAAAAAAGTATTGGTCATGATCAGGTGCCGTGTACTGACAGGAAAGACCAAAGAAACAGTCATGCACTGGTTTATTGTCAAGAATTCAAACATCATGTAACTACATGTAATGATCATCAGCGAACTATCCAAAATGGCCAACTGTTGTCACACTATGAAATGGTGCAAAATTATCAAGATTTTAAAATGTATTATATCACATGCATGTTATATGGCAGAACTACATTTTTCCCATCATTCTGGGTTGAAAATTGGGGTACGCGTTATACATCAGTGCGCGTTATACACACCAAAATATGGTAGAAGGGGGGGCTTGTTGTTTAGCTATGTAGGAAACAAGTCCACCAATGGAGTTCCACAAAGTTGGAACAGGGAATCCGCTACGGATTGGTGAAGAGACCATTCCAAAAGGACTATCTTCCCTTTCCTTGACAAACTGTCTGCCAAAATATTCTTTTTGCTAGGAATGTGCTCAACTCTGAGGGTAATCCCTTCCGAGGTTGCCCAGCGAAGGAAGTTCCAAACCTCCACACAGAGACAATGGGCATGTGTGCCTCCTTGTCTCCTGAGGTACATTATCACTGACATGTTGTCGTCGGAGACCATCATGCAGTGACCTATTTTATCAACACACCCTTGAGGGGCTAAGAACACTGCCCTCATTTCCAAATTGTTGATGTGAAGGATAGATTCTTCCTGGAACCATGAACTCTGAAGAATCAGTCCTTCCAGCTCCAGATGAGTGCTCCACCCTGAATATGATGCATCTGCAAACTGATAGGAGTGGAGTTTGGGGGACTGCAACCAGAAACCAGTTCCGATTTGTCCACCAAATCAGATGATGGTAGAAACCTCCACCTAGAGAAATCTGAGCAGTCTGAGGGTCCCTGTGTGGTTTTCAGACCGCCCAAAAGGAAAAACTGGAGAGAATGCTAGTGCAGTCTGCCTAGGGAACCAAGGCCACTGCAGAGTTCAAGGTCCCCTGCAGAGAAAGAAAAAGACGAGCCAACAAACATGGCCTTTGCTCTCAGCGCCTCCAATATGGACAGAATCTTGTCTACTCTGTCCCGAGGGACATGGACTAATCCTCTGTTTGTGAGGAAATTCATCCCCATGTAGATGAAATCTTGAGATGGAGTAAGGCCCAATTTCTCTAAGTTGGGTAAAAGACCCAGTCTGGTTACTATGGACCAACAACGAGACAGATCTAATCTGAGAGACTCTAGCCAGCCACTGTGGATCAACCAATCGTCAAAATATTGGAAGATTGGGATACCTAATGACCTTATATGGGCTGCAACTACTCTCATGACCCTGGTAAATGCTCTGGATGCAGAGGCTAAGCTGAACAGCAGAACTTGAAATTGGAAAACCTCCCCATCCAAGCAAAACTGGAGGTACTTCCTGTGTGGAGGAAAGATAGGGATGTGAAGGTACGTATCCTGAAGATCAATGGAGACTGCCCAGTCGCCAGCTCTTAAGGCATTCATGATTTAGGCTGTGGTCTCCATCTTGAAAGATTCCTCCTGCAGAAATCTGTTTAGAGGAAAAGTAGATAATTAGAAACTTTCCCCCTTTCTTTGGTACCAGATAAATCCGGGAGTAGAAGACCAAAGACTGGTTACTGAACACCCTCCCTACTGCACCCTTCTGAAGAATGGAATGAACCTCTTCCTTTAATCACACCAGATTCAACTGGTGGAAGAACATGGTGGACCAGGAGGAAGAGCTGGCAACCACCTGTTATGATAGAATAAACCCAGCTATCATCCATTACGCCAGATCAAGCCTCTAAAAAGAGGTTGAGTCTGGTGCCTACAGAAAGAGGTAAACTTTCCATGAGAGGGAGTGAATCTCCAGGGCTGTCCACCCTTGTCCTTAGGAAAGGGGGAAGGGCCCACAAACATCCTCTCTGGGCCTTTGCAGCATGCCCTTTTAGAGCCTGACTGCCAAGGGGGAGCTCTGAAATAGGGTTGTTGCTTTGACTGGGGCTGTGCGGCTTTAAAGAACTGAGCCAATGTACTTTGTGGCCAGTCAGGATAATTTCACTCTTTGGCCAGTTTTGAGGGGATGCGAGGTACTGGTGTTGTTGGTCTCTCAAATCATAAGAAGCCAAGGAGAGGATGAGCCCTTCAGAGAGAGTCTCTGCCTCCAGGGGAGCTGCCCTCAGAAGGTTCTTACTGTGCTCTAGTAAGACCTTGGATCTGTCCAGAGCAACATCCCTGTTGACATAGAGAAGCTCTGCTGACAAAGCATGTGGACAACGATAATGCATGTCTATAAGTTTATGCCACTGCTTCCAACAAACGGTAAAAGGCAATCTGTGTAAGAGATTTCTCCTTCAGCAGGTTGAAGAAGGCTGCTGAAAAGAGGTCGGCATACGAGGCTACAGTTAATAGAGACCTACCCTTTTGTTCTATAATGTTTCTAGTGTTTGAACTGGGACATAAGCCCAGGTCCCCATGGAAATACCCAATTGTACCGCTTCAGTATCCAAAGTGGGCGGTTTAGTGGACCAGGAAAGGGTATGAACCTTATAGCTAGATGCAGTGACCAAGGGTCTCAATGTAAAGGCGGGGACAGACCACCCCTTACATTGTCTAGCAAAGTCTTGGCCCTTAGTAAACCTTTGGGAAAGCTCCTTAATCATCATTGGATGAGGAAGCAACAAGAGCCCTAGGAAGGTTCTCCAAACTGGAAAGAATTTTAGAGTCACCAGAGTCTTATGGTCCAGGACACAAGTCACAAGGCAAAAGATGGTAAACCTCATTTACCGCTTTGTCTGAAGACCAGCTCTCTTCCTCCTCTGCTGCCTTGACCGGCAGGGGACCCAAAGGGAGGGGGTGCCACATCAGCCTGTTCTGTATTAAACTTGTGTGAATCAATAAAGACAGAAAGGATGTCTTTTTGTCCTGCTCTCTCTCCTGGGAGGCAGGACTAGGCTACCCAATGGTCTCGCTTGTGGGGGAGACTTGGGAGTAAAATGAACTTGAACCCGTAACTTCTCACACAGAGATAACAGACTGTCCTTAGTAGCTGACTCAGCAGGTGGGTGAGAGCAACTCTCTACCTTCCTGAAGCATTTGGGGGAAGAAGGTCCATCAACCTCCCTCTTTTTTGACCCAACTTCAAAAGAAAAAGATGTAAGTCCTTGGGCTGCAGCATTGACCTCTCACTAAATGTGGCCAAGGTCCTGAAGTCCATGGCTGCATCATCATGGGGAAAGGACCAATCACTTCCCTGCAGCTGAAGGCCTCACATCCTGTAGGGATTTAGAGGGATTAAAGGAAAGGGGGATGCAGATCTGATCCCCTTCTTTATCTGGCATCTGTAAGCAGATTCCCAATGTCCCACAGGATGAAAAGGCAGTCTGGAGAAGGGGGGGGGGAGGGGTATCAACCCAATCCCTATTCCCATACTGTAGGGTCTCCAATGACTGGTGACCAGCACTCATACACCGGTGCCTGGTGCCCTGTGCCCAGTCACTGGTCAATGACCAGGTGAGATAGACTTAGATCTAAGCTCTCCCCTTACCGGGTGGCTCAATCCCATCACTAACAACAGGCCCCGGGGACTGAAAGGGTACTGCTCCCCCATATGGATTTGTGCATGTGTGTGTGTGTGCGCGATTCACTTTCAGCCCACACCAAGCTGCGAGTAGAGGGTGCTGCTCCTCCCTCATGGGGGGGCACAACTCACTCTCTGCCCTTCTGGAAATAAGAGGGTGCTGCTTCTCCCTGATGGGATGGCGCAACTCACTCCCTGTACATGTGGAAAGAGAGGGTGCTGCTCCTCCCTGATGGGAGGGTGCAACTCGCTCTCTGCCTTCACAGAATAGGGAGGGTCCTGCTCATCCCTAAGGGGAGGATGCAACTCACTCTCCACCTGTTTATTACCTCCCTTGGGAGGGGGTCCACTAACCCAAAGTCTCCATGGTAATCCTTGTCTGAGACCAGAGGGACTCAGACAAAGAAAACCCCAAAAATTCTGAGGAAGACAAGGAAGGAACTTCCTTCCTTTATAAGTATGTCTATGTTGGACAAGGTCTGGGACCTCGTCCAACCATAGGCTGCAAAAATGACAACCATCTGTCCTCTCGCAGCCTGTACAAGATAGGCAAGTGTGGTGTGTGTCCCAGGGGGCTTTCCTGTGTCCACACCTACCCACACCCTGCTTAAACATTGCTACTAAAGAATGCTGAAAAGAAGATTTATTCAAAAACTTCTATGCAAGTACATGTATATGTAAAAAAAAGTATTTGCCTGGACTAAGTCTATGCCAAATATGATAACAGCTAGAATTCAACTTTCCTAGGTGTTGTCTCAAAGAATTAAAACAATCACTGATGTTTTAATGCAAAAAGATAAGCAATGCTAAGCTGAGTACTGAAGATAATTAAAAGATAATGAAGTCAACCATGCTTAATCAAGCTGGGGATGATTAAATAAGCAAAAAACCAGTTGGTAATATTGCTAATAAAACAGGATAATAACAAGGAAAACTATCTAATACTAATTCTGAGAATGAACTGGTGTTCGATAACCAAACACACAATATAATGAGAAAAACTAGCATGTGACCTGCTTTTCCAAATTATAATAGCACAATTCACATTAAAGGAAATGTGAGTTACAATGATTCGTTAATTGTAACAAACTATAAAATGAATCAAAATTAGTCCATAGACCCAATTAGACAAGGATGGGGATATTTTACTTAAATATCTACCCAAGCTAGAAAATAATTCTCAACAAAATTAGTATGCTAACACCCCTGTGGGGTGAGAATCCAAATGCAAGGTAGTACAAAAACATGTACCAGAACAAATTGCAAATAACTCAAGAGCTCAATTTAAACAGAAAAAAAATTCTTGATCAGGGTAATTCCACACGACGAAAATGATGTACATAAAGAATAAGTCAAATCGCTACATCAACACATGAAGCGAAATAAAGCAGCCATAATGTTGGCAACTGGAAAAAAATGAAGGATAGTGTACATGGGCAAGGTATCTATCATCATATGGTCAGGGTATTTTCCGTCCGGAAAAGAACCAGCTATGCAGTAGCAACAGGTACATGTATGTATTACTGATATTAAAATAAAATTATCTGAACTGAAAGGAATCCTGTTCATAAAGGATAGCATTTAAGAACCCCCTTCCTTCTTTTCCTGTAATATTCAACCTCTATAAAAAGGACATGTACAAGAAGATCAAAATTTAGTGTCCTTTAAACAAATGTTTCATTGTATTTAATTTCTCCCATGATTATAAGACCTGATAAAATTTTTGAAAAGTGGGGGATAGACATAAAATTTAATAAAACCTCCAAAAATCTAGATTTTCTAACATTATTTTTTGTAAGCCTTCGACCTCACCATGTATAAACTAGCATTTTCACTGAAGCACTTGCTTGAGAGGTGCTATTTAAAGATAAATAAAATCGTGTTGTATATGGCCTGTCAATTAGCAAGGTTGGTCTAGCAGCCAAAAAAACAAAAAGGTCGGAAAGACCGAACTTGGTTGAACTGAATTAATTGAACCTGGAAATATAGCATCTTTGCGTGCATTATTGGCTATTAGCTCAAAATTGATAGCACATGTGATATGCATACTGCTGTAGAGAGTGTTAATTGGGACATGGAAAGTATAGGACATGACCCAGTCAGGGTTTTGACTTTTGGGGTAAACATTAATTGCTGTGCCTGAGAATTTTTGGCTAAAATCCTGCACTCACTTGGAGTTATCTCAAATATATCTCATGCTGGATTTCTGAATGAAACCTGTTTGATGCAAATTGTACTGGAAAAGCTGTTTCTACACATGACACTGCTGTTAAAAATTATACCCACAGTCAAACTTACTTATCTGGTCAAAACATGAATGCTGAGGCCTCACTGAAAAACAAAGTATTCTAGTCTGTGCAATCAGCACTACCCATCTTTTCCTTTTGGCCATTAAGGCAAAATAAATGTGAGACCAAACTTTGTCTCCATGGAGATGACTATGCATATCAATTCACTGGATTTAGCCCCAACAGGCACTACAGGAACAGGGTTCAATATATTTTACGAATAAAATAACCATAAACAATATGGCCACATGGATGCAACTTGTGGAAGGGGAAAAACCCAGATGGCTCAGAATGCAGACATAAAAATATACAGGTAAATTCATGAGTGGCTAAATATGTACATGTCTTGGGGCATGGCAGTGGTCAATATCTGATACTGGGATTTTACAAAGATTTACAAGACTAAATTTTACAAAATTTGAAACAAAAGCAGAAAACCAAAAGACATCACAATTTCTGATGAACTAAAGATTCTGGTACAATTCTTCACATAATAAGGGTGAGTTTATTTCAAATCTATTCATAGTATCAAAACCTAATGGTAAATTCAGACCGGTTATAAATCTAAAGACTCTGAATGACTTTGTGTCTCATAAATATTTTAAACAAGAAGGTTTTCGTTTATTTTGGAACTAATACAGGAAAATAATTTTTCATATCCATTGATATAAGAGATGCATGTTTCAGTGTTCCAACACATGAAAATTTTCAATAATGTATATAAAAATGTCAGTGGAATATAGCATATTTACCCTTGGGGTTTTCCAGTACACAGAGGGTTATTACCAAGATTCTGAAACCACTGTCTTTATGGTACAGGTAACAGGGTATTTGTTAATCTGACAACAATGTTGACACCATGAACATAAACTTATTCCCCACCTTTTGCCAAAAAATACAAATTTAATGCTGGAAAAGGTTATATCTAGGATTTATGATTATATGGTGTTAATATTGTGTTGTAAACATGCACAAATCCATTTAGTTGTAAATACTACACTTATTAGTTCAGAACTTGTGGTCAGAATCACTTTTAATTCCAAGGTTCATGAGGTCTCTTTATTATGAATCTACATCAAGAAAAGTATGCTTTTACTTGGAATGCTGGAAATGAGCTTAAGTTTTTAAGTAATATTTTTCTTCTGCAGAATGTAGAGTTCAAGTGTTCTTCTACAAAATGTAGAGTTTAAGTTGATGTTTTTTAAAAACGTAGCTGTTTTAGCACTCTCCACAGCATGAAGGGCACCAAATATTGATTTATATGAATATTTATAATATACATGTATCAAGCATTGATATTCAGTTTTATTTTCCAACTTTACTCAGAAGTTCCAGGCAAGGGAAGAACTTTTGTTTGGAAATCCATCATTTATCAGAGAAGAGACTTTGCCCTATGCACACACTTTTACATTATCTTAATAGAACTCAGAGGCTAGATAAATGTGATCAGTTGATTGTTTCTTTCTGTACTTTTAAGTGGTTACATGTATTATGTTGATATGTAGTTGAAAGTGGTGCAACAAATGATGGAAATCAAATTCAAATATCTAAAAGTCCATTAGAATCATTCAGCATCAACATCTGCAGTGTCTAAGAGACGATGCTCCCCCCTTTGGGGAATTCTTAAAACAGCAGACTGGACCTCATCCAAGAATTTTCAAAAATCTGATTCACAGGATATAAATTTAAATAAGAAATATATACATGTGGTTTTAAGTATGAAATGCCTGTATGTGACTTTATTATTTTTTGGTGTCTTTCTGTAAACGTGCTAGTTTATACATGCAAGACCAAGGCTTATGAAAAATAATGTGCTCCAATCCAAGCATACTTTAGATATGATGGATGGCAGGTATTAAAGGAGTAAGCTGGAGGCTGATCATGTATAAACCCTCACAATGAAAATGTTTCCCACCCATTTGTTATTTCTTAAAAGCCAACAAAAAACAGGTTTTAAAATATGACACAAGGAGCGGGAACACCTGCTTTTATATTACCTGTGTCACATGATTTTATTGATCTTTAAAGAGCACCTTTCAAGCAAGTGCTTGGATGAAAATGATAGTTTATATATGCCCAGCCTCTAGCTTACTTCAATAATGCCACCCATCCATCACATTTAAAGTGTGCCTTAATGGGGGCCCATTTTCTCAAAGTGGGAGGTTAGCTTATTATGAGGAATCTGTGATAGCTCAGTTGGTGGAGCATCGGCCTCATAATCCAAGTATTGTGGGTTGGATATCTTCTCAGACCAGCCTAGGTTGGCTGCCTTAATGTGTCCTTGTGAAAGGCACTTACCGTATATACTCGTGTATAAGCCCATACAACTGCAAACTGCATAGACCCAGATCTGCCATCACAAAATGTGCCAGCAGATCTGGGTCTATGCAGTTTGTAAGGACTAATGAGTAGAACAAACAACACAGACCCTGATCTGCCAGCACATTATGCGATTGCAGTTCAGGGTCTATGCTGTTTACATTTGGACCCAGCTTATACACGAGTATATACAGTACATGTAGCTCCCATTTCCTAGGCATGATATAGCCAATAATGTGTTAAAAGTGCCATTAAAACAACCAAAAAATTAGCTTAATATTGAACATAGACTCATGAATGGAAATTTACTGTACTTTATCAAACAGAACCTTGGTGAAAACACAGTTTATCAAATAGTATAATTGTATTACCATAGTTCAACACCCGTTAACTGTGTTACTATAGTTTATCAAATAGAAACTCCATGTTACCATAGTTTATCAAATAATAGCTCTGCCTTACCATAGTTAATCAAATAGTAACTCTGTCTTACCATAGTACATTTAATAATAACTCTGCACTTGGGTCATTTGGGTAGTAGATCATTTATTTGTAACGAAGAGCAAGAACGTAAAACATGTGGTACAATCAGGTTCATCAAATAAAATCATCAGCTTATATATCATGGTTGCACAAGTTGGTATTAAACATAATGAATAAAAAAACTTTCACCTTTGCCTTTCTGCCAGATTTGATTATACTAAAACTCGTTCTACAGTGAAAAAGTTGACTGATGTTCATACTAATTTTTAGTAAGCTGACTGCATTGCTTTGCACACTGACATTTATGAAATTGTATTGCTGTTGTCAATACATGTACCTGCAAGCATAAATTGTGTTTAGAAAGAGAGAAAGAAACAGACAGACAGATAGATAGATAGACACATAAATAAATAAATAGACAGACAAAAGACAGATCAATAGATGTGAATGTATGGATGGATGGATGGATGGATGGATGAATAAACTTATGTACACGATAAAAGATGGATCTTACATGTTGATTTTAAATGCAACTTTTATTGCTATCCTAATATTAATGCAAGCTTAACTACCCGGTATATGCTTTTCACTCACTGAAGAAAAAGATAATGCTTTTAATCCTGTTTTTGGTATAGAATCTAATAATTTGCAAATGCATGTTGCAAACTATGCTTCTCTTTTCTTGATTGAATTACTTACAATCGCCACTGAAACTTCCGTTCCAATACATATGGATGTATTATTAATTGGTCTTTGACGGGGATCATGATGAAACTAATTTAAAAATACAGTGAAATCCCACTTTAACACACTTCATTTTAGCATAAATTCAGATCTAACACGATTGTGGTGTGGCTGGCAAAATTTTTACAATAATTGTGCCAAAATAAACAAGAGTCTGCGTTAATAATTTGGCAAGATGTATTATATTCTTTAAAAAAAAGTGTCTTATCATTGCATCTTTTTTTTTATAGAAATAAAGATGTTAAACGTTTCTATTTGTGAATGTTCATTTCATCTGTGTCAGAAGTCAATCACTGCACTCTGATCTTAGTTTATTTTTGTAGCATGTCAGCTCATTAAAAAGCTGACAAGTGTTAATTTTATTATAACTGAACCATGAACAATAAAGCCATCAAGTCTTCTTTTGTGTTAGTCTTCAATGCATTGTGTTGTTCTGAATCGTTGTTCAAACAATAGCCAACAGATGTCTGCTCATTCAAATGACTCACACAACCAAGAACCAAACAGTGCGGTAGTTGAAAAAAGATTCTCACCTGAATTTATAAATCAATTAATTTAAGTAATTGCTAATCATCAAAGTCAATCTCACAGCTAAAGGTTGTTCAAATTATGGGGCAATGATTTATAAAACATCTAAAAAAACACACACATGGCCTTGCATTGTTGTTAGACAATTGTCACACAATCAATTGACCAATGAATAACATCGTCCATTTCCTATAAAAGTTGCTGTAGCAATGCACACAAACAGGTATGAAAGTGTTAATTAGTGGGTATTTATAATGGATAATGGTACATGGAAACGCAAAGCTTTTACTGTTAAAGACAAGCTTCAAGCCCTGGACAGAATTAAGTCTGGTGTTAAACAAAGACAATTAGCTCGAGATTTAGGTGTTCATGAGTCAGAGAGAAGAAGCTAAACCAAGAGAAATGGTGATGGATATGCATGAAAGTGAGAGACTAGAGAGAAAGAAAGCCAGACTATTGGGAGACATAACTTGATGCAGCCCTGTATCTGTGGTTTGTTCAGACTAGGGCTAAAGGAGTGCCTATATTGGGACCTATTGTAAAGGCTCAAGTGGAAAAATTTCATAACGACTTACATGTGCCAGATTCAAGTTTGAAACCTAGCAGTGGATAGCTAAACCATTTTAAGAAGCAACATGAGATTAGCCAAGTGACTGTTTCAGAAGAAATCCACTCTTCAGATTCTGAAGTCGCTACGGCCTATCTGGATGAATTGAGGGAATTAATAATGCAAGGTGGATATTCCCCACAGCAGATTTACAATTGTGATGAAACTGGATTTTGTTACAAAATGATGCTTGACACTGCCCTGGCTGTGAAAACTAACATAAACATGATGGGTTTAAGAAAATGAAGGAGAGGGTGACTTTGCTATTTTGTGTGAATGAAACGGGAACTCACAAATTTCAACCACTTTGTATCAGAAATTTCAAGTCGCTGAGGTGCTTTCATTATATAAATATGATGTTCGTGCCATTTTCATATTATGCAACGAAAAATGCATGGATGACTGCCTCTTTTTTGAAAACTGGTTTTACTGGCAGTTTGATACCACCATCAAAATGTAAAGATGGAACCAAAGACATTGCTATTGCTGGACAACTGCCGGGGCCACCCACCTCAGAGCTCAGGAAATATTTTCCAAGCACTCATCCCTGGGACAAGTGAGTTGCAACAGTTATTCATCACTGTCCTGATTGCACTCAGCACAATACACTTCTCCACTACACTGCCAACACTTTTACTAAAGAACTGCAGGTACCTGATGCAAGCTTGATACTAAAATGGGTCAAAACCATGAACACATTGTGTTCTATACATGTCCCCTTAAAAAACTTATATTAAGAGATGAGATTTCTAACTTGAAAAATTGCAGTTGCACACATAGCCCTTAATTTCTAAGTGGTATTCACATTTACAATGACACCTTTCAGCAATACTGGTGTCATTTAAATGTCAAGAAAGTTTCCCTTTCAACAAGCTATCACACATCTTTAAAAGTTTGATATGGGAGAAGTTAAGAGACAGAGAATATCCAAATTTTACGATTTTTGTCTGGTCAGACAGCTACACTTGCCCCAGATCACTGGTATTTTCAAGACATGCAGCTTTAATAATACAATGTCAAGCCAAAAGCAAAAAAAAAGATGCCAGCAGATATTTTTATAGGTAATTGCTTTTCACATGAAAAATGTCGGTAACTTGCATTTGACAGAAGAATTCCATCTGTCTCAATTTCCACCATCTTTTGTGCTAAATGATCCATTTTAGTCAAACCTCCCTTCTAGAGAGCTACTCAAGGGTGCCATAAAAGGGAAGACTGTTGATTGGCCAAAAGAAGTGAAACATTTCAAACTCATGACACCAATTAAATATGCACTTTATAAATAGACTGCAATAGCATGCATTGTCTGAAAGTTCATGGAACTCGCGGAGAGACTTATAATACTTATTCCCAATGTAAGTTGGCAACATTCTGTCTTGTGAATAGTAATTACATACTTATAGAACTATCTGCTGGCATCTTCTCTTTGGAGTGATAATGTATCAATAAAGCTTCAGTCATAAAAATACTGGTAACCTAAGGAAAGTATAACAAGACAAAAAATTGCTAAATTATGACATTCTCTGTCTCTAAACTTCTCAGAGGTTTGACTCATGAGGATGTGTGATAGTTCATTGAAAGGGAAACTTTCTCCACAGCCAAATGATGCCTAAATTACTGAAAAGTGTCACTGTAAATGTGAATATCATTGAGAAATCAAGGCCTAGGTATGAAACTACAACATAATATGTTAATGAATTTTACCAAGTTTAGTACAAAGCTTACATCGGGTAACTGTGTAAAAAATCTCATCTTCCTTTGCGTCATGTTGCAGACTGATAACATGCAGGCAAATCAGATATAAGTAATCTATAATAGACAAACGCTAAATGTTAAGTGACGTTAGGTGTAGAAAATGAACTCTGATTTACTCTCGAGATGCAAATATGCATCTACTCAGCACAGGGATGAGTGCGTAGTAAAGTTTTACTCAGCCCAGCCCTGGTCAGGATGAGAGGACGAGTGGTTTTCCTGAGCCGAGCCCTGCAGACACCCCAGTTATTAGGGATGGGGAGATAAAAGTTGGTTTCCTCATTCAGTTTTACAAAAAACAATAAAGTATCCTGATTAGTAAAATAGAAAGATCTAGTGGTATGAAATGTACGCAGACACTGCCTAATGACCTTGGAATGTACATGTGCATGTACATTGAACTATAAACATTCGTCATATTTCCTTACATAATTTTTGGATTTTTTATTTTGCATTAAATTCAGATGCATAATGATCTATGACAAAACGACTAAATATTACAATTCTGTGTGCATATTTTATATTGAATTATTATGGATTCACTCTTAACAGATGCTGTGAGATCGGTTTGGTGAGTACATGTGTTCATTATTTCAATTATTCCTGCTACAGACATGTACATTTATCAGTGGATGGTTCTGTGAATAAAGTAAAATATTAAATATGCAATTTCTATGTTTTCAATATTTATCATTCAATACGCACTGATTTAAGATGATAACTGTGTGACTGAAGCACACAGTTTTGTGCCCACTCCTATATTTTCCCCACCCACCCCTTTATGTAGTGCCTAGGGCAGCGGTTCCCAACCTCAGATCGCGACCCAAATCAGGGTCGCAAGATGTCCTCAGTAGAGTCGCAAAGGGTCCAGTTGGTGGCTAATTTAGGGTTAGGAACCACTGGTCTAGGGGATAAGCATGCATTATTTTCTTCAGTTAACTGACTTGTTTGGTTATTGCATGATACGGCACATAGCACAATTGCACTCTGTGGACCCCAACCATGGTGCTATGGCATGGGTTTCACTGTACATGGGGAAAAGAATGCCCCATTTGGTTTTAGCCAATGGGACAACACTTAGTTCTTGAAATTCTATGGTCCTGGATTAGAGTTTTGTGTGATGGTGCAAGGGATCCAACCCAGTAACTCAGAGGTGAAATGTAAGTGCTTTCCCCTGGGCTATGCAGATCCAAATTGGATCAGTGGGAAAGTGGGTAACTGTATGGGTAACTATGGTAAAATATTCCTGACTGACCATTGCATATGCTAATTATAGGATAGGATTTGACCTTCTAAGTACCATGCCTACATCAAATTAACTCTAAATATAAAATAGAAGACAGCTTACCATATATACTCACTTATAAATCAAGTCCAATTTCTACTGCATAGGCCCAGATTAATATATATATATAATGCACTGGCAGATCTGAGTCTACATGCATGTAGTTTCTTAGGAGCACATGTAATACGTAGAACAAACAACATAGACTCTGATCTGCCAGTGCATTATGCGATGGCAGATCAGCTCTATGTTGTTTGCACTCAACTTACAAGCAAGTATATATGTTATTTAGAATAACATCTGGCATTGTAATCAATTCACATGTCTCTCAGCTTTCTGTTATAATTCGGATCAAGTTTTTCTGTAGCAACACAAATAATGTGATTTATTTTCTTCATTTCCTTACCCTGTTAGGCCTGTCTCTTTGTTGTCTTTAAGAACTATATCACAGGGAAAATAATAGCTTGCAATTTTTGCATTTGACTGAGCATAGTGCTGTGAATTCAGTTGTATTTGTGGAGGCCAATTTTCACAGTTTTTCAAACGATTATTTTTCATCAGTACTTCAATTTCTGAATCTGATAAAGATCCTATTGTTTCCACCTGAGGATCATTGTTCTTTGGGTCAAAATAAAAATGTGCGATTTGTACCTAACCCAAAAGCCATGAAAATTGGCACCCCATGAAAAATAGTTCACAACTCAAAATTAATTGCCTTTTTCTGATGACAGTGTACACTGTATCGCATTTTGAACAACAATAGTTTTCTTTTTGCAGGACATGTACTGTAGGTTTTGCAGAAAGACATCCATGTGTTTAAGAATTGAGCTAAAAGAAAAATGTATTTTCTTTTTTTTCCTTTTTTTTCACATGGACTCTCAAAGTACATTGCTAAATAATTCGATTTTGAATATCACTGGCATCAGGTTCTTTTTAACATTCAGCTCAGCCACTAATGTTTTTTAACATTTGAATATCAAATGATTGTTCACCAAGTAATTTAAGATCATGGGACTTTCAAATATTCAGACAAGAAAATTATAGCAATTTTACATCCTTCAAGCTGAATACATGTACATGTATTTAATCTCTTCAATTGTTTAAGTAACAACAGGAATGTGAAAGTACTGTACATGTACTGTGACATTCAAAAACAAAAACTGGGAATTTGTTGACATTGTCTACTTATCAATCTGGGTCAATTCACCAGATAACATTCACACTGTTATGATAAATAGGAAACTGAGCATAGACTGACTGTTTAGATAAATTTTAGCAATCAACTGTAAACTTAGTTATACAGCTGTACTATGTATGAACTGATGGCAGTTCTCAATGTTATCCTCAAGTCCACTGTAATCCTACAGAGCTCAACTTGAAGTTTTGAGATTGCCAGTTCCTGCTGAACCCTCAACCCTCTGTGGCTTGAGGATGTAGAATAGACCTGATGTCAGGGCTCAAAATCAACTTTGTCTGTACTTGCAGCATTTTGATAGTTGTATAATATTTTTTACTAGCAAAAATCAAGCGTTTTTCACTGTCCACTAGCACATTTTGTATTTTTAAATAAAAATGTACTAAATATCAATAGCAAGAAACTTCTAGTTCATTTTTTTCTTCAGTTAGCAATTTCAGAATTGCAACTAGCACTAGCTTGCTAGTGTCAATTTCGAGCCCTGGATGTGCCGTCCTGCATGTTGTTAAAAGTGACTAATGGCATGATGAGCCACAGTGACTCAGTGGTTAGCATGCTAGACTCATGACCGAAAGGGTGCAGGTTCAAATTCTACCCTCGGATCAGCCTGGGTGGCTACCATGGTTACTCCCTGGACAAGGCACTAAATAACCTACAGTATTTGTTTTGCTGAGCCATAAAAGAAAGAAAACACCTGACCAATGTATTAATTGCCCAGTCTTATTTGGGATCAAAATGAAAAGGTAAGAAATGGTACCAAAACTTACTGATTGAATTAATAATAGTCACATTGAAATATAAAGTTAATAAAACTAGAATACAACAACATCATAGATCTTTCAGGAAAAAATGTATTCTAAATCAACATAAACTTCAAACAGAAAAAAATTATCAATCAGTACAAATAACTGCAAAAATAACAAAACTCTGATGATTGTATGACAAAAATAAACATAAATAAAAATAGAACAAAAAATGCTTACAGGATTAAATCATAAAATTATTATAATCTTTTAGTAATCCACATCAAAATCAAGCCTCATGTACTCATCTTCGATTCTGCAAGAAATTCTGTTTTACACTTGTCCATTTTATATTCTCTATTTGTAAATTCCCTGCCTTCTCCTTGTTTCCTACCTTCTATCTTCCTTCTCTTACAATGATGGAAGCCCATACAAAAAAACACATTTAACATTGCACCTACGTGCTCAATACAGCAGCTTTGTATGATTTGCCAAGGGGTAAATTTTGTACTGAAGAGACATCGATACTTTTCCTCCATGTTTCTTTCTCATTATTTACAGTGCTGTCAAAAATGCATGATTTCAGACTGTATGCACAAGGGGGCGATTCTAGTGCAGAAACACATTTGTGCTTGCCGGATTCAAGATTAAATTTTGGCCTACAATGCAAATGAGCCGCTACCAATTTTCACCTACTGTACCTCTTTATGTGTTTATCTAAATTTTCCATGTGAGTGATTTTGTAAGAAATCATTCTGTTCATGGTCCACTTTCCTCTTTATCAAACGTCTGACTCGTAATCCAAGGGTCATGGGTTTGATACCCAAGTCAGCCCGGGTCAGTTGTCTCAGTCTGTCCTTGGGAAAGGCTCTTAACTCCCATTTCCTCAGCATGAAATAGCCAATAATGTGTTAAAAGTGCCAGTAAAATAATTTAAAAAAAAATAAATACCGATTTAGTTTCTCCATTCTCTGACGAGTTTGAAAATAGATACAGGCTGATGGTTATTGATTTTTATTTCGATAGCATATGGCTTTAAAGGTGTAAAGGTACATCATCGACTCCTGACATAGCCAAAATATGTTTGGTGCAACGTTAATTGATCATTTACATACTGTTCAGGTTCACTTCTTTGGATTTTAATTTCATAATTTAAATTGAGTGATATTACTCTTATATTGACTTTCACCACTTATTCCTTAGGTGTCTAAGATTCATGTTAGCATTTACTATTGGAAACTTATCTCAAAGTAAACAGGTCAAAAGTCATAAAAAGCTAAAACATCATTGATATTGAACTTTTTTAGGTCATAATTTGTTGTATACCTGCTTAGAAAATCATTACTCCTGTACACTGTATGAAATATTTTTCTATTTATGTTGAAATAACAAACTTCAAAGGACTATTTTGATCGTGTCTATGTCATGTTTCACTTTTTTGTCACATATTTTTGTGGTGATAAGCCGCTGGTTTCCAAAATGTGGGTAATAGAAATGTAACAAAATGGACTACTAAATGGTACTTATGATAGTTTACATTCAGCAATTATTCATAACTATATTATCACGTAGAATGGAGAGAGTATATAATAAACTTTCAAATTTTCCTTACAGTAGTACGTATTTTGGTGTGTATAATGCGCACCCCGATTTTCTACCCAAAATGAGTGGAAAAAACGTAGTTCTGCCATATAACGCGCATGTGATATAATACATTTTAAAATCGTGAATACCGGTATTTTGCTCCATTTTCATAGTGCAACAACAGTCGGTCATTTTGGATAGTGAATGAAAAAGTGGCAATATTGGAAGTGTCTTCCTCTTGAAAATAACATATGGAGGGAGCTTTTCGCCATCAGCGGTACAGGCAAGCATCACCGTAAAACGATTTTTCTCGTCAGTTGTGGTTATGCTGATGGTGTTGGCCCCTTTCATATGGACAGTGGTGCTGGATGGAAGATCAAACGTCATGGGCGTCTGATCAGCATTTCCTATCTGACTCAACTCAAACTTAAGTCTCTTGCGCTGTTTAATGACAAATCTCTGGAATTCCATCAGTTTGTCCTCATGATCTTTTGGCAGCTTCTGGGCCATATGTGTGCGTCGCCGAATTGACAAGTCGTGCCGTCGTAAAAATCCATAGGCCCAGCTCACAGACCCCTTGTAGTCGTCTATTTTCTTCTGTTTTGCAATCAATATTGCCTGAAAGCGAATCTCTGTCGTGGATACTGAGATTCCCCGTTTTCTTCAATCCATGACCCATTCAAGGACTCCACTCTCTACGTCCGGATACTTTGCACTTGTCCCTCTGTCTGCCTGTTTTGTTTTCGGCATTTTCTTCAGTCTTTCTTTCATTCTTCTCCACCCCCTAACAGAAGACTCTCCTACATTAAACTCCCTCCCAGCGGCTCTGTTACCATGTGCTTCTGCATATGCAATGATGGTTAGCTTGTCTTTCGCATTGTACGAATTTCTTATATGACCCATGTTGATACTCTGCCTATATTCGTTCAGATTCAAGATCGAACACAATATGCTATGTGAAAGTTTAGGTCCAGTATTTACACTTATTTGGATTATCATGACACCTTGAAAATATATCCCCATGTTCAAGCTAGAATTTACCAAGACAATGCATTGTAATTATGTTTGGCCCATCAAAGCTTTAGCCGGCGCTGATTAGCTTTAAAAAACCCACGCTGAGTCAATTAAACACTGCTCACTGTATTGTAACAAAGAAGTACCGTATCAAATACTATTGTTTAAAATGAGAAATAAAACAAAGAAACATGTTTATTTTCTGAAGAAAAGTAAATACATTGCAAATTTACCTAGACAAGCAATGTGACTATGTTTAGCACATCAAAGCTTTATTCGGTGCAGAGTACCTTGAAAAGACCACACTAGGTCAATGAAGCACTGATCACCGTTAAAAACACCGCGCTGAATCAATTAAATATTGCTCACCGAGACAAAGCATTGTAACTCTGTTGAGCGCATCAAAGCTTAACTGGCGCCGATTACGGTGAAAAGACCACACTGAGTCAATGAAGCATTGATCACTGTATAGTCGCAAAGATATCTCAAATACTATGATCTAAGATGAGAAATAAACTAAGAAACAAGTTTATTTTCAAAAGGAAAACAAAAATGTTTTCCGACTTCATACATTAACGCCGTGTCAGTGTTACCATAACAGGCTAACCGTAGTCACGCAAAAAATGAGAACATTAACACTGCTTGAATTCTAAATATTATATTTCAATTCAGACATGAATAAATGAAGACAAAATTAATTAGATACACAGTTTTCGAATATTGAACATTTGAAAAATATTTTCCGATTTCATACATTAATTATTTTGTTTCACAACGTGTCAGTGTTACCATAATAAAGAAACCGTAGTCGCAAAAAATATGTTCCTAAAGGTGCCTCTGATGAGAACATTAACACTGCTTGAATTCTACACATTTTATATTTCAATTCAACCAAGAATAAATGAAGAAAAAATTTATTAGATCAACATTTATGGAATACTGAACATTTACGGAACAGGTACGGTAATCCTCACAGTGGTATTTGTTCCGCTCCAATGCGGCACTTTGCACAGCTTTTGAACAAGTTACCAGTCGTTATGTACATGTATCTCCTGTCGAGGCACAGAACAAAACGCTACACAGTGATGTGAAATGAAACCAGTTTATTAACATAAGCAATCAAAGAACAAGACTATCAAGGTTTGTAAGCATTATTTATTTCTTTAATAAGGCTAGTACCGGTAAACAATTTAGTTACAATGCAATGTGCAACGGATTTAATATTTCACAAGGAGTGAATGTGACACATGTAGGCGGCTATAGTGACTTCATCCTCTCGTCAGATCGACCTGGAAAAAATCTTTTTTTTTTTAGTTCTTGTATAAAACGCGCACCCCCGACTTAAGATAATAAAATTAGGTGACAAAACTGCGCGTTATACACACCAAAATACGGTACTAACTAAACAGTTTTGTATGAATAGCCATGAGGTAAATTTGTGATTGAAAAGACATCCATACTTTATCTCCATGTTGCAGGGTCATTTTTTACAGCACTCTGGTCGATGCCCAACTAAAATTTTTGGATGAAGTGACTTTTCTCTCACAGCCAGAATAGGGCAAAGTTATGGCAATTAGGAGAAGTGAGTGCAGAGAGGTCAATATTTAGAATGCTTAAAACTTTTGTGAAAAACAGCTTTTTTTTACTAAACCTTTGAGCCAAGTAGTATAAAAACAAAAACAATCATTAAACTTAATGAAAATATTCAATGTTTCCTCAGTCTGAACCAGCAATTTTTTGTATGGTCCACTTTCCACTTCATTGAAGAAACACTTCAGATACAAATGTCACTGCAATATATATGAAATCTCTCAGATTTTGTTTAGCATCCGTTCTTTATGGGGTTGAAAATCTTGAATTTTGGGGATTTTCACACACTGGGGGAACTGGTGTGGCTCTAAAGGGTGTAAACACAGATGGATCAGCTTTGCCATACTAATCTTTTTACTGATTTGGTTTCTCACTTGTTTTTTTATAGCAGATGGATTTAAAAGATGGAAAGGTACATCCTCGAATCCAGCCGTAAGTGAAAAACTTCAGTGCTTCTACATGGAAACAGTTGTACATTAGTCTGTCTGGATGCCATAAGATTATTCTGATTTCTTTGAATAAAGTAAAAGCATAAATTATTGTCAAAGAAGTCGATCAACCTTTTCTAAGTATACATGTGCTGAATATAGAAGACTTTTGAAATTAGTGTTTTTATTGTCCAAATATATGATGTAAATAAAGACGACTGTTTCTTTAAATGGTATCTGGTTGTAAATCACTCTTGACATCTCTGTCTTTCCATGTGTGACCTTCATTCATTGGTTGTTCAAATGTCAATCAGTAATATGGAGCACCCCTCGATGGTGGAGTTACCATCGGCGTGCCAGCCGAGGAGTGGAGGTGATTTGTAGGTATTTATCAGTCCACTGCGGAGCGTAATAGTGGAGTTAAAGTGGAGGGAATTAAGTTCCCCGCCATGAAGCTTGGGGTTCCGAATAATCGTGTGAGCTGTACTGTATGTACTGCATGCTATATATACCCCACTGTATTTGCACAAGGTAAGCAATTGTTCTCTGAATTAAAAGTTATCTGAAAGAGAACAATAACAATATTGTACTATTTTTACACGTGAAACTCACCTGTTTGCATGTACTGCATGCTAGATACACCCCAGTGTATTTGCACAATGGTAAACAATGATTCACTCATGAGGAATTTCCTGTCTTGTCACTCTCCTATTCTTTAATAAGGGAGATGTTCACTTGTTAACCTTTATTGTTTGCTCGTAGCAATGCAGACACACACAATAACAACGTGACATGTCACGTGTGGTATTAAAATACCATGGTAAAATAGAAAAAACACCAAACTGATATTTGATCAATTATTTAATTAAGGGAACTATGAATTCCTATTAATTGAGGTAGGGCCTATGTTGCATTATAACTTACCACACAAGACTTACCCATGAACCAATTGTATTTTGAAAAATAAGAGGGGTGTATCGTAACCCCTAAAGGGTGGGATACAACATGGTAACTGAAGAAGACCTTTCCAGAACTAATTACTGAAAAAGGGCAGGTGTTACCGGCATAAAAACAGCAGACAAGACAGATGAATGCAACACTAGATGAAATTTCGCTAAAGGGAAAACGGAATGTGGTTTAAACTCGCAACAAGCAATTTTTCTCTGGTCATGTTATGAATGACATAACCATTAACATGGCATCCTTGAAAAAGATGACTCAGTCATAACCATTGACAACTTAACCAATCACACCAGCATTTCCAGTCACAAAGTGGATACCTCTTGCCTCATTTGCCTTTGCTGGCAAAACAACTATGGCAATTTAGTTATTTTGTACAGATACTCACTGCTTGCCAGTCCTCCCTTATTCTGTTGTAGTTTGATGTATTCACAATACTTATCAACGTATCTACATCTGAAACAGAATTAAATAAGTTTATAAGAATGATTTATAGCATAACATTATCAGCAAGACATATAAAACTGACCTACACGTAAGTTGAAACAAAGCAGCATGTCCTTCAATCTAATTAAAATAATGCTTGCGGATCATATCATATTACTCCCTTATAAGTCAAGTCAAACTGCAAACAACATAGACACTTATCTGCTGTCACATAATGTGCTGGCAGATCAGGGTCTATGTTGTTTGTTCTACTGATTACTCCTAACAAACTGCATAGACCCAGATCTGCTGGCATATTATGCAACAGATCTATGTCTGCGCAGTTTACAGTAGGACTTCACTTATAATTGAGTATATATTGTGACCTTTTAGACTCAAGTTTGAGCTTAACATTTGGTGTCAACCAATCACAAAAGACTTTATGTAATCTCGAAAGGTAAATTTTCAATAGCAGAAAGAAAAAGATTTATGTTTATACAACAACATGCCCTCACTGCAAAAAAAAAAAAAAAAATTGTAAAACTTTAAAAAATGGAACAATTGGTAAAATGGTATGAAAATCTATGTACATTTGGCTCATACACATATGCATACCAACATGCATACTAGATTTCACTTGACTACCTCAACTGGCTTTTGCTTAATCATATTAACAAGATTTTTGCCAAAAGTCAGTCTAAACAGTTTTAAAGAGTTGTAAAAAAACTGAACAAGAGTCCCTCGAAGGATCGCTCTACTGGGCAAAAAACATTTCCAGCAATTCAAGATAAGACCATTTCTTCCTTTTAACTGCTGAGTGTTGAAACCATCTCTGATATTCTTTAACGATAACAAGTAGTGAAAACAAGATTTCAAGATGGTCACTTACTGGATGTCAGATCAGCTCCATTTTAATTTAGGATCAACAAAACATCATAAAAAGTCTTCAGTGAAAACCCGATGCTGATATGACCATTCATTCAAGAGAAGTAGTGACAACAAGATTTTCAAAATGGCCATTGTGGAAGCTATAGTAGACATCAGATCAGCACCATTTTCATTTAGGAATAACTAGACATCATAAGAAGTCTTCTGGTGAAAACTCCATGTCAACATGACTTCCCATTTAAGAGGAGTAGTAATAAAAAAAAAATTCAAGATGGATGCCTTGGCAGCCATACTGGACCTCAAATCGGCACCATTTTCATTTACAACCAACTGGACATCATAAGAAGTCTTGTGGTGATAACCCCATGTCAATATGACTTTCTTTTCCGGAGGAGTTGCTATAACAAGATGTTCAAGAAGGCACCATTGGCAGCCATAATGGAAGTCATATCGGCACAATTTTCATTTAGGACCAACTACACATCGTAAGAAGTCTTTTAGTCAAAACCCCATGTTGATATGACCATCCATTCAGCAGGAGTAGCAATAAAAAGATTTTGAAGATGGCACTGTGCACTGGATGTCCAAGTAGCACAATTTTTGTTTAGGCCCAACTAGATCAAGGATAAATGTGTGTCTAAAGTTTCCAGGCATTCCTCCAAGTAGTTTAGGAGAAGTAGCAATAACAAACTTGTGCTACAGACTGCTAACAGACAGATATGAAAGACCATCCGTAAGTTCTTCTGGTCTATGACCAGTAGAGCTAAAAATCGATAAATGGCCTGAACATCTAAATAGGTCATCTACATGTGCTTAACATGATGCCTGCCAACTTTCATTTCTCTACATCAAATGGTTTTTTGCTCAATTGTGCTTGTTTTTTGTTAATTACTATTAAATCTTCATTGAAAACTCTATCTGTTATTGTTGGGAAAAAACACAGCAAATCTTACACGACTCAGACATCATTTACTCAAATACTCTGCATCACACTGCTTAGTCCCTGTGTTACACTTTCTCTTGTATGCAACCTCAGAAAACTTAAAACTACTGAAAACCTTAACCAAAATTTGGTCCCAGATCACTTCAACTTTTCAAAGTTTTCTTGAATACAAGCCCTGTCCCAATATTGGCAAACTTACTGTCCCTTTATTGTCCTTTATAAAAATGTCACTTTATACTTAAGCTACTAACCCTAGCTTGTTTTCTCACACTAAAATACTGGTATTTAGATATTAATAACTGGACATTTTTTTTAAACCTATAACCTTCATCTCCATTAAAATTTATAATTTTGCAGATCAAAAATCTGAATTTAATGATCAAGTGTTCCAAACAACACATGCAATGAAGCTGTCACCTTTTCAGAAATAATTTCATAATATAAATTCATCCCTTTTTAAGTGAAAATAAAACTGACCAATAAAAACTTGGTACACAACCTTGTTCTTTTCCTAACTTAGCTTTTCTTCAATAAAAGATACTCGAGACATAAATTGTACACCTGGAACTAATATTTAATTTACTGCCTTGATTCTATGAATGTTTTATAAGAACAGGAAAGCAATTATGTGCTACATGGCCCGAGGTCAATTTCTATCAATTGTGACTAACCTCCCAAACCCCACCCTGCTTAACACAACATCATAAATCAACAACAGTCAATATTGCCTCAATAAAGACAATAAATTAATTGAAGATATGTTCTCACCTAGACAATAAATTACATGGGCGTGTAAAACTATGATATTGGATACTTTATGTCCTGATTAATCTGTTAGTATCCTGGTAATGTCAATGAAACTTGGAATATATGTTGAGTCATGCCAGTTGATGGGTATCAGTTTCTTAGAAAACAGCTGACCCTGTATTCAGTACCCAAGTTCCTACAACTTACATGATTGAAAAAAATATACCTCTGATTGTAAATATAGTGAACCTGTCTATAATGGATATTTCAAGGAATTATCAAAATTTGTCTTTTGTAAATGCATGATTTTAAGAACATAGGTTCATATATGTTGTCCTTTGCTAACGGGGAACCTTTATATGGAGCTGTCTACTAAGAAGCCTGGTTTCAATCATTCATGTATCCCCTAGAATATCCAGTTTACCGGTTTGTCTGTGACAAACATTTCCACATCCGTCACTTCAGCCATTGCATTTCCTTAAATGAAATTTCCGCGCCGATGTTTATCAGCGACTGCCACATCAGCGTGTGAAAACGTTGGTATGAATAAAAGAGCACTATGAGCAAGTGCAAAACAAAAATATTACTAATTAATGTGTTAAGTAAACATAAAAACGAGACTTCGGAAATTGAGCAAAGTAACAAATCCTTTTAATGCGCAATAATTATTATCAAAGTCAGCATCATAAAAACTGTCAGATTTGCACATAAAAAGAATGAACGAGTAGATAAAAAATAAGCACATCGCAAGTAAACATAAAACATTGTTTCTAATTATTATTATGGAGAAAGGTCCAACACTTGGGCTTGACAACATCATACACTTCTGATAAAGAAATCCAAAAGCAAATACGTATGTTGATGGCATTTGGTTTTGCACCTACCCTTTTGATTCGAAGCATCTTTGAACAGCTCAAAAACTCTTCAACTCCAGTTCTTCAATCTTTATTCCAGTACTTTGAACAACTATGGATTGTGAATACTCCCATTAAAATGTGGAATGCCTACAACGTCGACATTTGTACCAATTATGACTGCGAAGGTTGGCACAATCATTTCAACAGAATTGTCAACAAAACACCATGCAAATATTTGGCACCTTCTTCAGCACATTAAAGACGAGGAATCATCCATGGGAGTAACTCTGCAACAAATTTCAGCCGGTCAGTAAGGAAGAAGATCTGTTAAGAAGTACAAGAAGTGGCCACTCTTCACCAACGATACCAGAGAGGAGACATTGACATTATAGCCTTGATTAGTGGCATTTCACATACTCTTTGCTGTTAACACACAATAAATTACAATTGCTCGATAATTTTCTTTCTTGCATTATTTGTACTTGCTCCATGTTGTAAATCGCAAGCCCATTTTGTATCTACATGTATCCTAGTAACTAAGTCGGAATTTGTAAATATGTAAAAAAAAATTATTTGATGCTCATATGCCTGTCGCAGAAATGACAAATATACCAAATATCCTTGATGTATTTATCTACCTTTCTGGTGATAAATGGTCTATCGCATTTCAAGGATTCATGATTTCTTTCTATAGCTGGGGATATGTTGGTCAATAGCGCTTTTACTTTATATCTCAGTGACACGTCACACACAGTGAAATCAGTTCTTAAAAATAACCAGCAACTCGATTTCAGACAAGGGACACCAACATAATGTTGGCCATAGACCTTTCCTATGTTATTGTTTTTACTGAAAACGCTATACCAGGCTCTACATTTTTTTGTAAATCACATATGCTCCTACTTTGCACCACAGTCAACAAAGAATAAAGTTGCAATACATGATGTAGTGATACCAAATCTGAACCCGATCTGTACCTTTAAAAGATTCACATACACACAAAATATGAATTCAAACCATACAACCATACTCTTTTAAAAGTATGTGCACTGAAAATTGTTGTTGTCGTTATTGTTGTTTTCCTGGTGCTATTATCCTTTCAATAGAACTAATATGAATATTGTTATTATTTATTATTATTATTATTATTATTATTATTATTATAGCAACAAATTCCAGTATTTTTATCACAATATTGCATGGGTATGCATGTTATACAAGTTATTATTATACATGTTGATGTCTGTTTTTACTACTGGTATTCTTTTTCTTCCTTTTATTTGTATTACTACTGTATTTACCGAGTCCCAGACTGTGTAGGCAGCAGTAAATTATATGAGCAAAAGTTACAAGAATCTATGCATCACTGGATACTTTGTCCAAAAAACAATATGGTAGAATGGAAAGCAGCTGGCGCAATGACAGCATAGTCTATTTTTAGCACAAGGTTGATTTCAGTACAAACACCATACAAAAATGGTCAAGATAAAATATGTACTTGAGATGATTCAAGAGAAAGCCAGCAATTTTATGTGCTCAGATGAAGAAAAAAAGAATGCAAAATACTTGACTAGGGCACACATGAAATATGTCAACAGTGGCACAGTAGTAAATTTTGTTCTTTCTTTTCAATATACCTTACTTCAGTTTTTAAAACTGTTTTAGAGAAACAACATGTTGACAAAAATCCTGAAAAAGAGTGATAAATATAAGCCTTTATCATATATTTCAAAATGAGATACTGAAATATATCAGTAGCGGAAAAATTATATATCCACAGTGTCGATACTACTTTTATTGCCACAGTGGCGATATCATTTTTTGAACTTTCTTTTCCCATTTAGGAAATATATCTGCCCTTAAGTATGTTATTCAAATTCCATATTTAGACCTATACTGTACCTGCCATAACACGACATATATTTCATTCTTCTTCTTCTTTGGCACTAACTCTCTCTCTCTCTCTCTCTCTCTCTCTCTCTCTCTCTCTCTCTCTCTCTCTCTCTCTCTCTCTCTCTCTCTCTCTCCATCATGATCAACAGATATTCAATTTATGAAGAGAAAAATGGAATTTCCTTACAATTTAAGGAAACTTAAAGTCTTACAGATACATGTATATGTAAAAGAAAAACTTAAAAAAAGACAATGTTGGGCCAAGAATTTAGGCAGTTTTGTAGAGGTGGTCATTATAAAGATGTTTATTATTAAAAAGGCCTTATAACAGGACAAAAATATGTGTCCAGTCTAGAAAGAAAGCTGGGTTACAACAAATTGGCCAGTTTTACTATACAGGAAAATGAGACCAATTTACAAGGTGTGCTGACAGAGTAGGTTTGGGAGTACCCATGGATTAGAACGAAGATCAAAAATAATTGCAGTGTTGCACCCAGAGCAAATCTTGACCCTGTACACCCCTCTGGGCATGATTTTTTGTCAGAAAAAAAATTTAAAAATATGTCTGCAACTTTTCTTTAGCGGATGTCCAACCACTATGCTGGTGTTAGCAATGGGCAAAGTCGGTAAAGGTGATAAAAACTGTAAGATGACAGTGAATATCCATTTCAAAACAATGAATCTGGAAATGAAAAGATAAAAGGTTTGTGGTACATGTAGGTGGCCGAGTTGCTAAAGTCTTTGACCACCAGTAGTGTAATGCAAATTTGAGGTTAAAGTCACACCTATTACAAAAAAGATTTAATTTATTCTCATGCAGAATTAATGATAAAAGAGACTAATTTATCAAATACACAATTTTTCATTTGATTATGAGAGCAAGATCAGGAATGGAAAATTCTGTGGTGCAGTTCATTTCAGGTTAACCATATATTCAAACATGTTAAAGTTTTCATGAGTTACTTTATCACATGATAAAACGTTTATTGCAATTATGTAAGCATCCTAGGTAAACATGACAAAACTTTGAAGCAAATAAGATTATCTTGTGTTTTTAGCTCTTCTAGTGCATTATATACTACAATTTATCTTTGTCCCTGTAAAATGTTGTGTGTCCCCCATATTTGGAGGGTGAGGGAGAGTGTTCCCTGCCCTAGGGATCCTAGGTGCAACTTTGAATAGGTATGCACAACTGCTATTGTGAATTACACAATACTAGCTCATCTGAATACTTTATTGCCAAGTGTAAATTGGGGTAATTAAGTAGATACAAGTGGCTACAGAATGAAAAGTGAAGGAAATAACTCTCAAGGGTCATTTTCAATTACTGCACATGATAGACCAATTCAAGGTTGTTAAAAATGGGTTTACAATGAGCCACTTGTTGTAAGTCACTTGTTGGAACAAAAAGTGCAAGAGGACCTTGTTAACAATGGAACATAAACAAACAAGCAAAAAGATGCCTCTCTAACTGAAAAGTGATTATCTAAGTTGAAAGAAACTTATTTCTGTTTCAAATGCTCTTTTTGTTTTGATGGGAGTATCATAAAGGGCTCCGCTCTCTACAACTTGCTAGGGAGGGCCTTAAACAGGAACCCACTTCCAACCAAACTTTGGATACAATAGGCATTCAGGGGCCATAACTCTTTTAAATGATGATATGGAATGCTGGAAATCCAACAAGGTCTCATCAAAATAAAGGTGCAGAGTAACCCTGACTGAAATGCATCATTCCTTAGTAAAGTTATCCTGAATCCGAAGCAACATGCCATATTTGATTGCAATGCAACAAATTATGGTGAAAATACATGTATCTTGGGGAAACCAGTGTCAGGAGAACAAGCAATCTGGAGACCATAACTCTTGTAAATGAGACTAAACTATATATATATATAGTCCTAACTGCACACATTACTTGTAACCCCCCATCTGTCCTGCTAACAGAAAAGTGTGATGCAAGTTTACACACTAATTTAATCTGTTTAAGATCAGCTAATAAAAGATAATCAAAGAATTTCCTTTTTTGATGCTGTCTTGTTGTCTGCCAGCTTTCTACAAGTTGGTCACCCTTGACCACAAACTTGTCCATATTTTATGTTTTACAGTTGAAGTTATCATTAATCCAATGCTATTATTAATCCCATGTGTCAACTGTCGAGATTGTAAACAACCCACAGGAAACTTTTGTTAGCTGTGACCCAACAAGTCAATATAATATGCAACAACAGTTGTGACTGGTTTGATTATTTAAACTTGCCACATTCCTGTACCCAAAGTTAGCCAACAAAAGCAACAATCACATCTTCTACAGGGAGAGCCCATTTCTTCAACAGACCAACCAGAAAGAGTAATACTAGATCATAGGCATTAAGTGTGTCAAGCTAAAGATGAAAGATACAGCTATCATATGTGGGTGTATTGACAAAAGACGAAAATTCACTGTCTTTATTTCTTTAAGGGTTCACCCTGAGGAGCTGGTAATTTGGACTGATCACTTAATCAGATAATGAGTAGCCTACACATGAGGATTAGTGTGGCATCTTACTGATAGCAATCACCCAGCACTCAGATATGAAATTATATGGAGATAATTCAGGCACCCTGTTGTAGGTACACTGAGGAACAATTTAATGAACACATTTGTCACTGGAAAATGTATAAATTTGATTATAATTTTTAAGATCATTTTGTAATAATACTTTTGATTGACTTTCACATTGGGAAAAATGGTTGACTTGCATCAATTTTTATTTGTCCCATGCAATGGATTTTTCTACCCCCGAAGTGTAAATGGATGGCAATGCTTAAAATTTTGGATAACCTGGGGGCCCCTCCATTATTCCAAGTAAGTTCCCCATCAGGTTTGTAAAAATAACTACAAAAAATCCCACTACAGTTGATATACCATGTTGATCTAATTTGCCTAACAAAACGTGACTGACAAAACTCATCATGTTTACCTAAAATTTCTAAAAAGACAATGGTAACCCGATATTTAACCCCATTCTGGGGCCTCTGTTTGTAGGTCCCTCATCTATAGGAATAATATTGATGTATCAACATATGCCACTCAAACCCTAACATGTTCCTGTACCTATTGACCACCGACAAAGACTATCATTGGCAAAGGTGTGATCATAATGTGATTTACAGGTGCACTGGCAGCTTGTTGGACATTTCAGGGCTAATGTCCAACACCTATCTGACTGCCTATATATACAAATTAAAATCATTGTAACAAAAATATTTTTTCAGTCACTTTTCATGAAATTTTCAGTAAGCACTAAAATATTGACACTATTTCAAATAAGTTAGATGGTCAGACATGGAAACTAATGGTACTTAAAACCCTGCGTGCAAAGTAAATCAATGGGAATGGACATTTTTTGGCCAATTGAACTTGTAGGCTGGGCAAGTCATTTTTTTTAAAGCCATGTGCCCCATGCCGATGTCTGAAACAATTTATCTTTGAGCACTGGAAGGGCAGATGGATAGGTGATTACTACAGGGTTCCCAAATATCAATGCAGGTCAATAGTAAAATTTGCTCAAAGCTAACATGCAATGTACAGTATTATCATTTGACATGAAATGTACATGTATTTGCACCTAATGAACCAAATGTTATCTGTTGTTATCATACCTTTTCTGTATGACAAAAAGATAAAACAATAAGAAAAAGAGCCAACAAACATTCAGGATATACATATCACAGCTGCCTGAATACAGCTGGGTCTGTTCTAGAACTGATAAATCTGGGGGAAATTCCCCTTCCATGTGAAAACAAGGAAAACAACCTTGTTCTGATTATATGAGGGATTTAATGAAGAAATAAAGATTGGGCCTGAAAATATTTTGCACAATTTTCATGCATCAGATTTTTTGGCACAATTTGTCCAAAATTAGCGTGAATACTACAATCACACATTCAAGAATAGACCGTGATACAGTATATGAGATAATGTTCTGTGTTGTTTATGTTACCCCTTATTTGAATAAAAGTGTGGGCATCTTTCACATGGCAGAGCATTTTTGTGCAGCTACTGAATTACATTTTTTCCATTTTTTATAAAAAAAATACAAATTTAGAATCAAACCAAACTGCTAAAAAATAATAATGAGCAAACCACATAGGATATTGTGATCCATCAAGTTAGAAATAGACAGGCAGGTATTACCTGTTTATTTCTACACTTTACATTTTGTAGCATACTATAACATGTTTAGAGGTATACTGTTACTGGATATGCCTGATCATTTGATGATTCACAGGACAATGATCAAGGTGACAATGGGATCATGCACTTTTACAGCTCTGTAAGAAAACAAAACTTAGAACAGCTAGTCTTCAAGTTTTACAATTTCAGGTATAGGTGAATTTATTTATAATCAGATTACTGCATACACAGGTTGTAAATATGTATACATTGTATTTAATACTATGGAGATCATAATTGAACCTTATGGCTCAACAAAACGGACACTGAACTGACTCCATTATAGGACAAAGAAAACTGATTCATTTTCCATTGTCAGTATTTCTATCCTTAACCTTTTGGGGTAGGGGGAAATTAAACTGTATGGTGTACTAGTTATCCAAGTGCATAATATATAAAGTTCCAATCAGTACCTAATCTTTGAGACAATCAAAAAGGGGTACTGTGTTTTTCAAGTCTGACCTCTGCAATCCTTGGGAGATGCCATGTCTTAAAAATCTACATAAGTTTAAAACAAAGTATGTGGTAACATTTGTCATCAACCTGGTATCACATACACCCATAATTAACACTTACTGTGCAAATACTACATGTAGCTTAAATGCACCAATGGAGTGTATAACAATGTCCGGTCTCATAGAGACAGCGCCCGACTTTATCGCACTTAACTTATTGACCCTAGCGCCATGTTTACGCATCATTCCTGGACAATTTCTAAGAAATTTCCCAAAACTTGTTTAACTTGCTAACCCCTAGTGCCACGTTTATGCATCATGATGTTGTACCCCACTGCCGAGCTATGTAATGTCAATATCATTTAAGATACACCAAAGTGGATGGCATTGCAGAAAAGTAGATAGATGTAGCTTTACAATGATACCAAATAATGTCAACTTTCTACTCGCATTAAAAAAAAAAGCAGGAAAAACTTCATTTTTGAGACCAGATTTTTTTTTAGGTAAAAAATTGCCAGTTTCAGACCGGAGTTTGTGTCAGTATTTTAGACTATTTGGCCTTAGATCTAAAGCAGACCGGTCAGAACTGCACATGGACAGATGAATCTTTGCAATAAGTAATATAAGTTTGAGATTTGGAGTTAAAAAAAGAGAAAAAAAAGGAAATTCCAACTTTTACCCTTCTGCACAAGCATAACAGCCAACCAAAAAGAACATTTCTGATACACCTAAGCATCCGGTTAACGAAAAACTTTAACTGGGCAGATGTGTGTGGCTGCATTCAGAAGTAACCCCCAAATGCATTTTCTACCCCCATTTCAGGCAAAAATGAAAAGAATCTCCCAGGGTTAATGAATTAAAATGCTATGACTGGCACCTCACAACTTGCCTTGACTAGTGGTCTGGAGACAACACAGTGTTACTTTGGCAGGAACATATGAAATAAACTTTGACAGTCTGGTTAGCTACAGCTAGGATACTTTTGCCAAGCAAAGAAGAAAGCAACTATAGGAATGGTAAGCAACTTGCTCACATAAATATATTCTGACCCTCCCGCCCCTACCCCAATGCTGGAAATGAGTGCATTGTAAAAAAAAGTCCATAACTATTCGGAAAACACATGTAGTGGGAACATATCGACTGGTCAACATCCATATCTGATTACAATGTCCATTGTACTAAGTTTTACAGCAATCCACTGAAAACCATGAGAGTAGTTGCATCCAGTTATAAATCTACAAGGGCAATAACTTTAATAAAGCTCGCAGGAGCATAGTGATCTGTCATCATGCGCATCTTTATATTATGACCATAATATGTACCAAGCTTTGTACAGATCCTGCACAAACTGTTGGACTAGTTGCATTCACAAGATTCTCATACACTGCATTCAGCCACAATGTAAAAAGGGCAATAACTCTAACACAAATTATGAGAGGACAGCAAATTGTCAAAATGTGCCACTTCAATTGTACAAAGCTTCATGGTGATCCACTGAAAACTCAAACCAGCTGTATTCATGAGATTCCGGAACATACTACATCATGCTACAAGTCAAAAGGGGCAATAACTCTAACAACAAGGCCAGGGCATGCATGTCAACCCCAAGATTAAAGCATTGCTGTAAAATGTTATGTGTGACCTTGATCCCAAAGTCAATCGAGGAAAGTGAGCATGTTTCATAATAATTCATCCAATGTATGAACAAAAAATCCATAATGGGGTTTAGGAACTATAAGCAAATGAAAAACTTTGAACCAAACCCTAACAGAACTTGTCCGTGACTGTGACCTTGATCCCAAGATCAAAGGGGCAAGCATACATGTCACCAAATGACCTGTCTTAGTTTCATAATAACTTTTGATAACAGGAGTTTTAAAATAAGCATGTTTGCCAGGATGCAAAATAATAAAATGGGCTGTCTACATGGAATGAAGATTAGAATAGATATTTTGCTCTTGTTTTCACATAATATTGCACGAAATCCCATGCTAAATTTTGAAGATTAATTCTTTTTAAATGGAATAACTTTAAGAGTAATAATCAGAAAACCAGATGTTATAGTCTAATTGTCTAGTGGGCAAACATGCTTTCTGAAAATTGTTTAACCCCTGAAAACATTTTCCAAGTTTGATGCATATCCATTGAAATCTTTGAGACCATTTGCATTCACAAGATTCAGTCATACAATACATCCAGCTCTAAATAAAAATCGGCAATAATTCTAGCAGCGCAAGTATAGTGATCTGCACATTATATTCCTGTCCCACGTTTAATAGCCCTCTATGTAGAAAACTGAAATGTTTGCACTGAAACCTCTTTCTTCTTTCAGTTAAAGTGACCTTGATCGTTCCCCTTTGACCCCAAAATCGATAGTCTTCTTCCTTACTCTATGTGCAAGCCATCCACAAAGTTTGTGCCAGGTCTGTGATGTCGAGTTAAACCATTTTTGTTGTCAGTCAGTGACCTTCACCTTTGATCTTTTGACCTCCACTCAATAACCTTCTTCCTTACCTCAAGTGCAAGCCATTCATGCATCCACACAGAATGATAACTATTTTTAAAATGTATCATGGCATGACTCCAGGATATATGCAGGCTTTGATTCCACCAAGTATCCAACAGATAAATTATAGACAACTTCGTGATGAAACAAACCTTGAAACGCCCTTTGCCTGGACAAATCTATACCAAAGTTCATTTTTACCCAAGTCTGTTGCAGAATGGAATCTTCTCTGTGGAAATTCAAAACAACCTTTCATTGTACTCTTTTAAATCACACCTAAATATGAATCTAGGAAAAGTCCCAATCTATTACTATCATGGAGAAAGAATAGCTTAAATTATGCACACAAGACTTTGACTTGGTTGTAGTTTATTAAACGACGATCTTTTCAGAAACCATTTGTCACCTAGCAATAGATGTTCATGCAGTGAACCAAAAACCAGAAAGCATTTTCTCTTAGACTGTACAAAATATGTTACTCTCAGAAACCGAACAACAGGAATATTGCCCCATACTACAGATATAACTTTGTTATTAATGGGTAACCCCTTGCTATCAGTTGAGGTCAATGAGGAGACGCTCCAGGCGGTCCATGTGTAAATGAATACATTCAAGATATTTGCCTACTTATGTACACACTTTAAACTGTTATATCTCCTGTACATATTTGGTTATTATAAATATATACCACCTTTATCTAACCCCCTTCCCACTCCATCAATGCCAACATCTTCATACTTATTTCATCTTTTTTTTCTCATTTGTTGATTTGCAAATATACAGTAACATGTTTCTGCTGTAAATGCTTATTACCAGTAGTTACCATCTGACATTATTACAATATTACATGTACAATTTTCTTTTAATACCTCCTTAGCATGTTTCAATGTTTGCCATATTATGCCTTCATTAATCACATCAGCCACATTATAAAAGTAAATATTATTGTTAATGAGGAGAGAGCTCAAAATAAGCTTATACTTGTTGCTCAATCCTCTATATCTCTTGTTCAATTTTATGTACTTTCCATGATGGCTTCTGTAAATAAATACTGTCTAAACCAAGCCATCCACAAAGTTTGGTTAAAGTATGTCACGTAGAACTAATCTTATTGTGTAGAAACCATTTTTGTATTCTTTCAGTAACAGTGCCCTTAACCTTTAACCTTGTCAAGGTAACTTTAACCTTTTGAGCCCAATATTGATTGGGTTTTTCCTTACCCTCACTGCAAGCCATCCACAAAGTTTGATAACTTTTGATAGTGAAGAACATAAGTTATTATGTGGAAACCAGTTGCCTTCTTTTAGTCAAAGTGACTTTTTTGCCCAAATCAACAGGGTTCTTCAATACCCCTAGTGCAAGCCATCCACAAAATCTGGAAACTGTAGATGGCAAACAACAAAATTTATTGTACAGAAACCAAATCGATAACAGACAGACTCTACCTTATTAGCGGGCATAAAAAATTGCAGAAGCATGTTTATTTGTCAATACATGCACATTTTCAGATGATGACCATATTATGTACAAAGTTTCATTGCAATCGATCAAAAATTCTGAGACTAGTTGTGTTGACAAGATTCTGTCATACACTTCCATGACAATCCATAAAAATGTGGGACTAGTTACATTTCCAAGGCTGTGTGATGGATGGAAGGACAGGTGGTGATATAGTGCTCAAAGACAACAGATTTCAGACACGGACCCAGGGAAAGTGACTTCAAAATAAAATCACAAGCCCTGACTCAAATTCCACCAGCCCTGACTCCAATTCCATGTTCCCAAAGTGTCCTATTTATTAGTTTTATTTTGACACAATGCTGAAATTGCTGCACTTTAAATATGAAAAGAAATAAACAAGAATCATATTAAACTGATTCACATGTTTATTTGCCGCTAAAAATATTTCACATAAAGCAATGTTTTCCTCCAGGTCCTTATGTCAGCTATTGTCCAATTGTTCCAGTGCTCAAAGAATTGTTAAGACACAGGCCCAGAGCAAGTCTTTTTAACTATTATTTTAACACACACACCCCATCCAGAAGAATTAAATGGTCTGTACCATATACTTGTGATATTAGTCACTGAACCCTCATTCACATTCTACTGAAGAGGAGCTCAACACTAACGAGGTTTCCAACAATTTCACAATTTCTGCATGCTCAGGTGTAAAATTCTGAATCGTGGCATACACCTCTGCTCTTGCAATTTCCAACTGTATGCCTTCATCTTTGTCTTCAGGTCAATGTACAGTCTGTATTTTATAATAATATGTATGTAGGATAAGTATTAGGTGGGCTTGGAGTACTTTCTTTTCCTGAACACTGCAAAAGTCTCCATGTTTCTTGATCAAAGTTGAAAACAGAAATTGAGTTGGAGAGATATTTATAATTTTACATTAATCAGTAAAAACAGAAGCTTCAAGTTCGTAATTAGTTTGTGAGAGAGTCCTAAGGATGTGTCACAATTACAGAAAACACTCACTCTGTATCAACAGAATCAGTGGCTACCAACTCTTTGAACTAAATGGATTTAAATAATAATGATCCCGGTTCTTTTTAGTGATAAAACATTGTATTGCAGGCAAATCCCCTATCTTAGCTTAACTGTCAAACAATCGCATAGGTACTGCTTGATGTATTTAACCAGAAATGCATTACCAAGCCAGCATGAGCAAGGGATAGCTTATTATTATTCATGCTGTACAAGTGAGAACTAATTATGCGTAACCAATGAAATACAGAGAACATAAATAGTACTGTTCATCCATTCATAGGTCACAGGCTTTACTTTGTACGCACAAAGTTGATAGCTTTTGATACAATTAAACAGATGATCTTCACAATGTGGAGGGATCTATAGATAGGACCCAGCAGGGAGTTGAGTATCTTTCAAGAACTTTAAAAAAAAACTTCAGGATTTTGTCAGTGGGCTCAAGGTTTCTTTCATGCAAATTAGATAATAATGTTTTTGTTTTTTTTAACAGGCCCAATGGGCAACTCACTTATAATACAAAAGGGTCACAATCTAGATTTTGAGGGTTCCCAGAGAGCGTAGAGCTATTGGATTGTTTGAGCTCTGTGGTATAAAAATACATGCATTATAGGACAACCTCCATATTTTCAATATTTCCTATGCAGCCTCTGGTGTGGATGAAGGAAGGAAATTTTGCAGTATACATGTACATCTGGGACATTCTGGAACTCCGCAAAAATCAAATTTATGTCCTAAGAAGAAAATCACTTGAGAAAAGAGATTGTCAATGATTATTTATGATTAAAAGGTGTCAATTAAAGTTTACTTAAAAACCAGAATTTTTCAGCCATTTCTGTGTCATTTAAAAACAAAAAAAACAACACTAATTGCATCTACAACCATGACACAATACATACAAATACATGGCTGAGAATCAGTGATGATATGCTAGGGCTAAACTGATATTAAAGTATTCCCAACATGAAAGCTTATAGAGTTAAATTATCGAGACATTAATAGATACACACACGGATGGCTATTGCATTTTTCTTAATTTTAATATTCTTAAACCATGAAGCATTCCTTTTGATGATTATTGTGATATATATACGATCTATATACAGGGCCATCACAAGTTTGTACTGGATGAAACGGCGCCCAGGGTGAGTGTCCCACCCAACATCCTAGGAAAAAACACATCACAAACTGTTTATTTTTTAAATGTATTAATAGTCATGAGAATAATAACTAAAAAGGAGTGAAACGACACACCTGTGCCGCGTATCAATATGATTCACGATACAGACTACGATACGATACATTATCGATACACATATCAACTTGATGGTCTTTTCATCTTTAGAAGGTCCGTCAGTGGTAGGGTGGTGCCCTTGTATGCGTGTTACTGGTAATATTTCCTGTATGCAGATTACAGACAGACAGAGACGTAGCATCTGCTCATATGCCATTCTCATCCATGAAAAGATAAAAAAAAAGTTACTTTCAAACAGACTACCTGTTAGTTGTCAGTGTTTTTAATTCAACCTTTTAGGCCATTTAGGCGGCTCCACTTGATTGGATGCATGACAAATCTTTGCCACCACGCCCTTTGTTTTGCACTGAATGAATGCTGTAAAAACATCTTACTACCAATTTCATGTCTTCACTTAAATTTTAAAGACATTATGGTGTTATCAGCAAAATAGAATAGTGCAATTTCCTCGTGCTAGGAAAATCCCATCTAGAACAAGTCCTTGTGTGGTAGCGGAGATGACTCAACCAAATATATCACATTTTACTCCTCCAGATGCAAAACAACTGCTGCGACCACAGGCATTCCCCTTCTATAAAAAATTTACAAATTTACACAAGGTGACAAACTCGTGTGGTTTGAAATCTGCCCCTCGCCGATTATGTGCTAATTTTATTTATCCCGTCGGCACGTGCAGTCACTGATTACATATATCAACATAAAAAGAGACATTCCAAACTTGTTTACATATCATTTAATAACCACTTTTACGCAAAGTTTCTCTGTTGCTTTGTATCTACTTGGATCATACCTGTCAACTTGAACAAGAATCCCGTAATTTGTACGGGGGTTTTTTTTGGGGGGGGGGGGGGGTTGCAGTGTATGGCCGTACAACCATTTTGTACAGTTTTTTTTATTAAAAAAAATAAAAATTCAGGCAAGTCCTTATTTTCATGCTTTAATCACTACATCTACCTTTATTTGGCCATTCATGCCCTCTGGGCGTACTGAATATTTGATTCTACCACTCTCCATGTATACATTTACATCCTGTATAACACCTACAGGTAGTCAGTGATAACTATGGCATATGTGCACGTTCTGTTACTGCTTGACTGCATATTGGGCTAAGCGACCAAATTATCGGCAAATCAAAACACCTCAAACAAAACAAAGCCGGTATGATTAATTAGCAGTGTTTTAAGCGGCTTTGTTGCATGGTGTTTACTCAAACCAAATCCTCACGAGTGGCTCACTTTGATTTTAATCCAGCGAGTCAGCGTAATTAAATTAATGAAAGGTACTTTACTGACATCAGTGTTGGTTTCCTTTATGAACTGATTAAATGACAGTAATGATTCTTTCATTTTTAATTGATTATAAAGACAATCAACTTTCACGTGCGATATTGCGTTTGAAGCGAAACAATTATGCTAATTAATGAGCTCTGTTCGTATTTAAAAGAGAAAATGTTTGTTATGATCACTTTAGAAGTAGTTGTCAAGCAAGCTGATATTTACTATGTGGATAAAATGAGTTTGCTAAATTATTTTCACAAGGAAGGTAATAAGGATGATTTGAAGAAGTAAAATTCTTGTGAAAGTGGAGGGATAAAATGTAAGACTGCTACTGAGTGTGAGAATTCCTTAAACCTTGAGAGTGTAAAAATTCTAATGAACATTTCACCAAATGGATCAGAGCTTGAGGACTTTAACTCAGACACAGCTACCAACTGCTGGCTTAGTGCTGGTGCAGGTGGCAGACATGTACATAGACATTTTTTCAAAATCCAGCAGCTAAAACATATATACATGTACCTGAAGTAGCCAAACGTATATCAACAACTGTTTTAGAAAAATTAATATCTTTTTAGAAATAATTATGTTGTATATTATTTCATTTGTTCTTTCTATGGATTAAGTACATACATCTCATCAAATCTTGGCAAGTGATAACCATTTTGGGACAAGTGAAAAGTAAGGTGGGACAAGTGAATTTTCTGAAACCACTTGTCCTGGACAAGTGGATGAAAAATTTTTTTGCTCAGCTCTGTCTTTGGCGTAAGGTTTTTCTGGTCTTTGTAAGTTTTTTTTGGTCTAGTGTACAGGTTTTTGTCTCAGGAGGTTGACAGGTATGACTTGGATCAAGTTTGGATGTCAATACTTCTGCTGTGAAACGCAGAGAATAAGCTACATTAAGTTCTGATGTGTGTGTGTGTGTGTGTGCAGATTTCGAACCACTTTCACCTTGTGTTAATTTGTAGAAGGCGAGTGGGTGTTATCAATAGTTTTGTCTTTTTTACAGACAAAAATGAGTGCCTGTGCCAGTGACAGCTGTCTCAGTTAAATTTTCAATTTACAGAGAACAAAAATCCAACAACAAATAATTATTCGTGACTGCTAAAAATTAAAGTTACTTGTATATGGTAAGTATCATTTTGTATCGATTTTTCACCAGGAGTCACGCTACCAGGTGAAGTGGGCGACTAAGTCGCCGAAAAAATGTAAACTTCGCCTTCTTGTATTAGGAAAGCGAAAACGACTTTGCCCTGTCATTTGAGTGCAATGAGTGCCTGTACTTTATGGGTTTTGAGATGCTCCCTCAACCCAGCCAAGTAGGCGAAATGGATTGCATGTTGCCTTAGCATGTGTTGATACCAATTGTGTCAACAAAACAAACTCTTGCACATTCACAGGCATGTATTTTAATAGGTGACTGACCAATTAACTCTTTTGCCCCGCAAGATATCGCTGCCCGATTTCTGCAAGTTATCATTTAATGCTGAAAACTTAATAACCTGTGTTTCGAAACAAAATCATTTGTATGTAATTTTGTAAATATCAATTTGTGTTTTAAGAATAGAATCGGTGAAAATCACTTTCTAAATATATCGTTTGAAGATTTTAACTGACGTGCTTCCATTATTTTCTTCATAAAATCAGTTTGAAACCATAAGTAAACCTGCTAAGGGGTAATATAATGGTGGACATCGCTGTGTCTTGGAAGTACGTCTTCATTAGACTGTCTGTTTTTGTAATTCATGGGGCACAAACATTAAGGAAATTATACAATTCGTAGAAAGTAAAGTGTAACTATTATGTGATGAAAGATTTAGCCTAGAAATAAAAATTTGTTGGTCAGAAACGTATTGGACAATTCTATGTTGTAGAATTGATAAGCGCTGTAACTTGCGGTCAAGGTTGTTAGCTTACATCACATATTTTTGTGCAAATACGAGAAAAAGTAGTAAAGAAAAAATATGCAACCAGTACACAACGTTATTACGCACACGGAGACAAATATTAAAACCATACATTTTCAATCCTATCTAGGGACTGTTGCAACGAAGCTAGAAAGTGAGTGGTCATATGAAGAAAATCCCTGTTTCTAAAAATAGATGCATCTACTTTTAAAAACATTAACAAAAATGACAGTCAAAAGAATGACATTTAATTTTGAATCAACGCCCTCAAAATGCAGTTGTAAAGACAAGATTACTCATCAGTGACCACTGTGGTTTGAATGAATGAACACTATGATGTTAAAGACACATGTACATGTGCTCTCATGTGCATGTTATAGCCTAATATAGGGGTTGTTTCAAACCAATTTGGTAATGTTTTCGACTGCCATTTTCTAGTGAAGTAACTAACAAGAAATTAAATTTGTTTTCTAAGTGGCAGTTGCTTAAGTATTTTTACCTATTTGTAATTACAATACTGTAATCTAGGAACTCCTGTCAGTTAAAATTAATTACAATGTATAGTTTCTGCTATGCTTTTTTGAAGTCATATGGCCAAAATACATTGCATATTTCTCTTCATCTAAACTTACACACTTTTAAGTATGAATACACTGCATATGAGTATGATACATTCATACACTTACAAAATGTGTTTATAATATACATACAACATAGAGAATTTTCTACTTGAAGATAAAGTATTGCTTAAAACTAATGTTAAATGAAAATATGCATAATGAGAAATACATGACACAGTTCAAATAAGAGAACCTTAGCACACACACACACACATATATATATAACATTTCTTGCATTGCTGCTACTTCTCCCTATTCTGCTCTCATTTCTTCCTATTCTGTCCAAAAAGAGAAGTCACTTCCCCATAAAATTCAAGTCTAGCTTGACCCCTGTTTCACCTTTTGTTACGATATGTGTATCGATATGGCAAAAGTATTGATGCATCGATATATCGATGAATCATTTTATCCCTATAACTAAACGTAGATATTTTAATGAAAAGGCTGTACGTTTATTTAAGTAAAATACAGAATAAAGAACATGATTTCGAAATGCCCCCCTCCCCGGGAGGTCGCCCATATCACCCGCCCCTTATGATGGCCCTGTCTATATATATACATATGTATATCCACTAGACTGTTTTTTCTTCAACAAAGTGAGTGCAGTAAGAGGGACCAAAATTGTCTTTGGTTTTGTCTGAGTAACTCCAGGGAGAAGACAAAAGTTCAATTTAAAAAAAAAATTAATATTAAAACAAAGCTAACAGACACAAAAGCTGTGATGGGTTCAGTATGATGCAACAACCCCTAGCACATGGCACTAACTGGGGATTTTCATGAGGAAAAAGGTGAAATAAATTTAACATGTTTTGCAAATCTGATCAATAAATTTTCACAAATAACAATTTAAATCTTCCTGTTATCGAAAATGCTGGTGGAAATTGCCAACAGCAGAGCACTTGGCTGGGAGAGCTCCTGCTTCTTAGATTTAATTAAGTTCCTGGTCATGGATTTCGGTTATAAAAATTAAGTGGACAGTTTTTTACATTCAGGCTTCTCAGTTTTGGGGAGAATGTGACCCTGGAACTCCATGTTCAAAATCATAGCAGGGTGACTACATATACCGGTATGCATTTTTCCACATTATATAATTTTTATTTTATCATAGTTGTAGATATATGGACAAATAATACAATTTAATGCTGAACTTTTTACTATTGAAATTGAACTAAAGTATCTTTTAAATCCCTGTACCTACTACTTAATTTTCTTAAAAATATCAAACGTAAAAATATCTGAAACCTCACTTTTCATGAAAGTGTTAAAGTTCTATCTATTCCTTCACAGTTTCACTCAAATGTTCATGTTATTCCTAAACTACCAATAAATGAAGGGAATTTTTCAAAATCTGTGTAGTCACCCAGTCATATATAGAGGATCGCAAATGGGTAATGATTTAATATTGAATTTATGAAACAAGTTGAATAATTTCCAGTTTATGCCAGCCTTTGTGAGCACAAGCTGGAAATTATTCAACGAGTTTCATAAATTTAATATTAAATCATTACCCATTTGAGATTCTGTTGATCAAATAGTTTTCATTTTAGTGGAAAAAGTGTAGATAGAAAGAAGAACTGATTTCATTTTATTCTGGCTCAGATGCTGCACGTTTAAATTCTTGCACATTAAAAAATAGTCCCAGATGTGAGTTGAATCAATAATGCACAACTCAATAACCAGTAACATTTAAAAGTAGATTTTTTTTACGAATTATAATTCAAAGAGCAAATGTTTTTCCAAATCAACAGAACATTTGACACTGATTACATCATTTTTCAACACTGGATATCCGATGCTGTGGTTGAATAACTTTATGTCAGTTGGGAGATCAGCATTTGTCAACACAACTCAATAACCAGTAACATTTAAAAGTAGATTTTTTTTACGAATTATAATTCAAAGAGCAAATGTTTTTCCAAATCAACAGAACATTTGACACTGATTACATCATTTTTCAACACTGGATATCCGATGCTGTGGTTGAATAACTTTATGTCAGTTGGGAGATCAGCATTTGTCAACATTCTTTTCATTAGACAGGCGAGTTTATTTAGCAGTACTCCAATAAGTTGACTTTTATATCCAAACTAGTTCCAGTTGGTAGCAACAATGTACTCATATTGTAGTTTTCGTTTCACATTGGGAGAATTCTACGTAGGGTAAATTGGCAATATTCCAATATACATAAGGTTTTTTTTGCGAATGTCCATTGGGCTCCTGAGTGGAAACACTGCTGCCTTTTTTGTTGACAGCAATATATCAAAAAAAGTTCCAGAAGGTAGGGCAAGAAAAATTCCCCAAGTCGCAGCCAATCAGTAATGAAAGTATTTTGCGCAGGATTTTCATATGTTTTTTTGAACCAATCAGTTTCACATAAAGTTATATGTTAACGTATTGACATAAAAAAAATATTAAACCACAAAGACTGCATGTAAAGTGTACAAACAATGTGATAAACTGAGCTATGCATCAGTTGCTCTGTTCTCAAACTAAGGAATTTTAACATGATGAACTCTTCAGGACAGGAGATAATTTTAAAAATTCTAAATCTCAACAAAGTTTAGAAAATCTATCATGTTATTATCAACTCCATCATATAATACAGCTAAACCCTACTTTGTACTTAATTAAATGGATCTAAGCACACTTATTCTCTCCGAGTAACACCATTTGCATTTTCTCTTCCTTGTTATCAAGTAAATGTATTGCCTGTATGTTTTTTTTTTTATAACTGAACACAAAATGATTGGCTGACCTGTGAAGATACCTTTATCAAAATAGTTACATCAAGGATCTACTTTGAGAGTGACAATAAGGAAGAAAATAAACCAGAATAGGCTATGTTTGAACAAAATCCAAGTGGATCACAACCATAACACCTGTTGATCAAACATCTATATACTTACTAAATTCACCAGCTGAATCATAAAAGTTCTGTTTCATCACTGTATCAAGAAAAGAGTTCGTCATTCCAAATAAGCTGTCCATTCCTTTTTGGAGAGAACTTTTCCCAATCACGGGAGTGGTACTACTGTCACCCCCCGTTTGCGGTCCCGCGGTGTTATTAGATGATTGACAGTGTATTACAAAAACTAATGAAAAATTGATTAAAACAATAAAACTAAAGATTCCTTTGGTATGCATCATTTTTGATTATTTATCCAACACTGTCTCATATACTTTCTATCACAGATCCATTCAATATATAGGTCTATCCACTCCGAATTCTTGTTATAGCGTTCGATAGGCTAGTGGATTCTCTTGTCGCTCTTCCCTCTTCAACACACGATCTACCTGTAAATCTGATGAACTGGTTCACAATCCCATGCAAACCTAAAATTTTTTGGAGGGTACCGGTCTACATAATGACCTTTCAACCTCACTCCACGTTATAGAGAGGTTTAAGGTTTGTTTTCAAGCGTTTAGTTCAGTAGCCTGGTATTCGACCCATACGTAGATTCAGTACGAACTGTTAGCCAGCAACACGTTAAAGGTACAAGTCCTAAGTTAAGGTAGCATTATGAACTATTACACCTGACAGAGAATACAAGAGTGCTCACGTTTAGCGTATTCTTAAAACACCTGGCAATTTGACCTCTCGAATAAAGGCGAGCGCTCCGACCATCTTAATTGCATATGCATATTTGTATTTTTAGGCTTTTAAAAATTAAATTCAGCAGAGGTTTAACTTGCATCATTTTAAGTAAAATTATAAATTGGACAAAAGTTGACTTACAAGGTATTGTGATGTAACAAGTATAATAACAAATATGGACCCTCAATTTATCACAGAAAAATAAGTTTTTGGTGCGGGGTGTTGGGAATAGAGGAATAGAACCGTGGGATAAACGGAGAATACTCCATGTACTTATTTACTTATTTGCATATCGATTTCTTTGAAAATTTCCAGGTTATTGAAATATTGAAGCTGCAAAGAGTTGAACTTTTACGTTGTAAATTCTCGCTATTTTCCCTACTCGGTCGTGCGAGCCTTTCGCTGGATACCCAATTCATAATATGCGGGCAGTCGAATTGGTCTGCGTCCACTTGGAATCTGTGTTATGCGATAGTTGACTGACAGATGCCACCCTCGACCGATGGGTCGATATACCGAAGGTATCTTTCACCAAGACGGTTAGTTATTATGTTATTATGTCACCTGAGAGTTGTCAAATATCTAATTTGAATAATGTTGCGCTGCTCATATCAATGTGCTCAAAGAACATACAAGCATAAAATAAACACCAGGCAGAGATGATTAAATAAAATGCAGATTTGTTTTATTGTCCCTAAGTGCTCCAATTAGGTGAGATTAGTGGCTTCTCGCTATATTGAAAGTTTTTATTGTGTGCTGACTAAGAACATAATCGCCTCACTGCTCGGTCTGTTAAAACACTATGCGGACCCCCCCCCCCCCCCCCCCCCCCCCCCCCCGTTTGAAAAATTGCATCCGTTCATTTTTGTCATTTATAGCTAATAACTGTATTTCCCTCCTCGGTTTCACTATGCTTAAAATGGCCCTGCGAGACCAAGTGCCACTTTGCGAATAAAACGAACAAGTTTTCTATTTGATTTATAACCTTATGCTATTGTGCTATTGTAATGTTTATTTATGACCTTGCTTGTTTTAATTCGTGTGTAAATTCATATATTTCGTAAATTTATTATTTGTCTCTTTTTTCATTCATTCATTCATTCATTCATTCATTCATCCTGAGACTAGAATTCTAGTCCAAGATTCGTCGATTCATTCTTACATCTATTCTCTTACTTACTCACTTGTCTGCTCCTCCGGCTGTTTGTTTGTCCGTTTGTTTGACATTACTTTCATTAAAAGGCTGACTGGTGAAATCGCAGATTGAATTAATTATATTATTAACGACAGTCTATATAACAATATTACTTACAAAATAAATCGTATGAGAAATGGTAAGGAATATGGTGATATTTAAATAGATACATCTGTCGAAGGAACAAAATTATGAACCTATGATATTTTCTTGAAGAAAAATTGGTTATGGAATTAGAGGATCTCAAACTGTATTGTAAGTAATGTTGCATTAAACTCTCTCTCTCTCTCTCTCTCTCTCTCTCTCTCTCTCTCTCTCTCTCTCTCTCTCTCTCTCTCTCTCTCTCTCTCTCTCTCTCTCTCTCTCTCATAAACAATGTATATCCTGACTAACCATGTCCTATAATTCGTCCTTGAGAAAGCGATATAGAGGTTTATTTTACAATTTCCGTTTTTTTCTAGATGAGAATCGCCTTTTACAGCTAACGATAATTTCTCGTCAGAAACAACATTCTTTTTGGAGGTGGTAAATAATATTTAGAAGGCAATGCAATGGTTTGACAGATTCGTTCCATTTTTCATATTTTGTTTTATTTTCAGGAATTAATCTAAAATTCGTTGTTCTCTATGAAATTTATTATTCCAGTGCAATTTAATGTCACTTTAGTGATGAAATGTTTCTTCTAAATGATTGGAAGGTAATAAGGTCAAACTTTCCATGCAAGTCTGTTTCAGATGAAATAAAAGTGACGATAATGAAAATAGCATTTGTTACAACTTTTCTTTACGAGAAGTCATGTCAGTCATCAGAAAAATGGTCGAAGATTTATTCACACGTGATTTATATCATTGACATGAGATGAAAAATCATTTACCTCACTTATTTGAAAATACGTAAGTGAAAGCATAAAATCGTTTTTGTAAAAGTGACAGAGTACATCGATTATTGTGATCACCAATTGGGGGTTTAACATAATTCCATCGGCTTACATTAACATGGTTTCGAGATTCATTATGCGCGGATGCTGCAAAACCAATATATTTCGTTTTCTTTTTCTTGTAGTAATTAGCTCGTTGTTCACGTCGGTCATTTTTGCGGCATTATTATTATCCAATATCTTTGACCTAATGTGATATCATACTCCTCTGTTTTCGTCTCAATGGTTAAAGGACAGAATATCTAACTACGACCTCTAACATATATCCCAGCTATCGTACGCAATTTAATTAACGTAAAAAAGATGTTACATGCATATCGTGAAAGTCTATCACTTTTCAATCTTCATTTTATATGCTGATATTCAATTTATTAATAGTACGCCCCTGTAATCTGTAATTGCTTGTAATAACCATTAACATTGTATATAAAAAAGTCACAGTGAAGAACATTTTTTAAGGTGCAAAGACTCTAACAAAGTAGAATAGTTGGCAATGAAATAGTTCTTTTTGTGTTATAGGTCGAGATAAATGTGTAATCACCACAATGTGTATCAGATTCAGTAGATCCATGCATTGTTTTCTGGTTATATTGAATCCAAACAATTTAGATTTGTAGGTTGTGACAGACGTTGTACAATCGTTTGTCGTAATGGTATTTTACTGAATTCCTCCCTAGGTACCATTTTCACATACAATGCAAGTCATCTGTAGTTCCCAGTAAATTGCCTAAGAATCTAAATAAATAATCTACGGCTTCGAAGGAAGAAGGAAAGAAAGAAAGAAAAGAAAAAAATCCACTCCTCCTTCCAAAGGTCAAAAGTATAGAACAATCACCAACAAACAATGCTACCGTCTAAAAAGCCACTATAATATCATGGAGTCGGTGTAGTCTCGTTCAACCAGACCTTTCCCAATCAAGGGTCTCATATCCCCAAATTAAAAAAACATATTTAAAAAAAACGAAGCAAAGCAAATCCTCCTCCCTCAAAAAAATGAGTTTTCTTTTCTACCTCAGAACGAAGTTGGTTCAAAATTTGGTAAAGTGATTTGATTGGTTCATGAGATGAGGTGACTTAATACGTCATTGTGGTGATAAGATGGTGTCGTGTTTTGCTTAAACAATGAAAGTTGCATTAGCTATTTGAGACATACCTCCTGCATGGATATCTGGTTTTTTTTTTTTTTTGTTTTTTGTTTTTTTTTTTTAAATTGCTTCATGATATCCTTTAAAGTATCCAACATAATTAGGGCTTAAATCGTCTTTTTCTCTTCGAAAATGAGGTAGTGATGGTTGGGGTATTTCCCCCCCCCCCCCCACACACACACACACACAGTAGAGACAATTTATATTTCACTAAAGAACAGGAAAAATATTGACAGACGCTTAGGTGGGTGGAAACAAAGACGCCTCTTGAGAGATATACTGTTTGCTTTTACACGTGTGCGCACTTACAACATAATTATGGCTTGAATGATCGTAGAAAATATCTCTAGATACGTTTCGAAATAGCGGGAAATGTCTTTATTCTATTGTTGCGCAGAGTGTAACGAATCGGTAACAGCGATCAATTAATCATTTTATCTACCCGTCATATGCCATGATCATAAACTGACGTACATGTTTCTATAACGATTTCATTAACATCTGATGATTGTTCTCAGAACAGATCTTTTGTGTAGTTTATAGTGAGATTCTTCATTTACTAAAATTTCTTGCCTGTAGAAGCAAAATCGTTCTATGAGCAAAACTATCCATATGCTTTTTCCATTAATATTCAAAAGAAATTACTTCAACTCAGTTTTAGACAGACATTTCACGATGTCACTAAATAAATATACAAATAAATAATTATATTTAAAAAAATAAACAACAGATAAACATGACCCTTTAGCCGAGTAGTTGCACTTAAAGTACACAAAAATGCTTTTGCTATATATGAAGTACACGAAATAATTTTAGCTATAAATGGCTTTGATAGTTTTTAATAATAAAATACACATAATAATTAGTAAATATAGTAAATGGAAAATTGACTACACATGAATTAGCTGCGGACTCTGCGGTTCGGGTTACTGTAATAAAAGTACAGATTGGCCACACCCGGTGCATACCCGTCATTTGCAGGGGAAAAAATATGGGCTTATCCGGCGAAAATTACAGTACTCGTATTTTACTTGATCATTTGAAAGTTATTAGAAATGCTTCAGTTTAGGCTGTGTAAACCTTTAAGTTTTATGTTATCTTCTGGGAAAGTAGATGTGTCAGGTGAGCAAAACCTTTTGAAGTGAAAGCGTCATCCAGGTCGTTTGAAGTCTTTGTAACCAAACCTTGTTCTCTGAATCTTTCATTCAAGTAATCCAGTGTAGATTACTCCGTTTTCATTGAAGTTTGTAGTTTTTCTCTGTACTTTTACAAGGCATGTCTAATTTCTCTTCATCAGATCCATTAAGATCAAATAATTTTACAAGATAATTATTTCCTGTAAATAGTAAATCGGTAGCAATTACTGTCACTAAATGTTGATACCGCTGCCAGTTTATATTTTACATCCTGACTGTTTGATCCTTTTTCAGTTACAATACAAATATTGAAATATTGTTTTCTTATCGATAGTATGTATGTGTTTCTTTTACGCTGGATAAAATTAATTTCGTGATCTGCAAGTCTACCATGGACGCGTTCAGGTTACTTTTTAACGTCTAATATGAATGAAACATGTTGGTCAACTACATTTAATGTAATATAAAAAATCAATGTCAAAGTCCAAACGTCCTATGGTTCAATATTCAAATTAATAAAACTTCTGTATGCACCTGATATTTTGCATTAGAATAAGATGATACTCTGAATTTGTAACTGTGTGTAAATAGTATTCAGTAAAACGTGATAATCATAGTTGAATCCGTAAGTGGCAGCTAATTAATGGTGTGTATTTTCGGACTTAAAAAGGTCTAATAACCTTTTCAATATTACATGAAGAATATTACCTCCATGTGTCTTTTTAAAAACTGAAATTGCATCACATAATTTCACACCTAAATCAATTCCAACCGGATAATCCTGGTTTGATATTAAACAATAAATAGTAAAGCCAGTATACATTGAGGTATCATTAAAGTTGTATCTCCAAATTCATTTTTGTTAATAGCTCTGTTATTTTTTAATTCATTCATTCTAACACCAATTGCAAGACTCTTTATTCTCATTTTCGTGTTCAATTAAGTCTTGAATCTCACTATATTTTTGTTTTTGTCGGGTTTTAACTGTATCAACGCTACCACTTAGTGCGAAAGTATTCTTATTTTTTCACTTTTCACTGCATTTATCTATGTTGTAATCGTTTGTTCCAAATTAGTTAAATCTTATCTCGTACGTTTCATCCTTTTGACTATTTCGCCAATACTACACTAAACATATTTTATTTGCATCTACTTTTGTTTTTTCATCCTTAGAATGTAACTTGTTGTAAACCTCTTAAAATGTAACATGTTTTATAACTTAGATCTGATCACTCAGAACTGCAATAGATAAATCTAAGTTGTTTTCATAGATCTTATGATGATTTCATTAATATTTTTGTTGTTATTGTTATTTATTTTTTGGTTAACTATGAAATAATTCATATACAGCTTTGATAGGATATTAGTGATAGCTTTTTTCTTGTTGTTCAAGTCAGTAATTGTTGTGTCAAAATCATTCATTACCTTTTTAGTTTCTTGGTCGTTTTGTTTGATTTCAGTATTCAAATCCCTGAAACTGTTCAACTGCGATTGCAAAGTGTTAAAGTCTGACAGAGATTTATTTTTCTTTTCTATGTCACTCTCCAATTAATCCATCGCGCTGTTTATCCTCTGCTAGATTGTCTGTATATATTGTTAAAAATTAGGCACATATCCTTGTACGTCTACGTCTATTCTTTCTCTTACTGTTTGCAATTTTTATTCGGCACTATATAAGGTTCCGAATATCTGTGTGAACAATTCCTGTGTATCTAGCAACTTTTTCTGTTCTCATCAATCTGTTGTTGTAGATCTAAGAATTGTGTTAGTTTATTTTTAGTACCACTTTGTTCAATAGCTGTCAATCTATTGTCTACTGTTCTCTACACGTCTTAATAGCTTTTAAATCTTAAACATTTAAGAATCAACACGTCTTTGAACAAACGGACTAGTAGTTGCATCAGTTCTTTTAACAGGGTCAAGTACATGTATGATATGGTTATTAGTTAGGTTTACATCACTGTTAATTGTTTGACCCTGTATGCCATCTTTCTCCTCTGTTTTTGTTTCAATGTTTAAAAGTAGACGTAGTTTGCATATGATCTGCAAAGGAAAGTGACTAGAACCTCTTAAGGATATCATAATTTCCGTCACCTAGCTACCGATAAAGCTTGTACCGTTTCAGTATTTATCTAACATGAAAAACAAATGTTACAGGAATACCGTTAAAGTCTATCACATTTCCAGCTTCATCATTTATGCTGATATTCAGTCAATTTATGGTACCTCATTGTAACTTGCTTGCAATGACTATTAACATTGTATGAAAAAAGTCACCACGTAAAATGTGTTTAACAGGGATAGACTCAAAGTAAATACGAATACTATCGAGAAAAGATTTTGTCAAAGTCATCAATACTTCAGTGCTTGTGAAACAGATGGAAAATTTGAAAGAGGACAACAGTTAAGATATGTCCAGCTGAAAGTAAATTTTTAAAAAGTCAAAAAGATATATCTTTTCCAGGAGAACAATAAAAGCTAGTGACTTGTTACTCATCAGTATGAAAAACAAAAGAGTAAAATAACCAAACCTATTTATGGTTGTGTTAATAATGTGCTAGAACGATCTAAATGGTTCATGTATAAGTTATACTCCACCAAGTTGAAATGCAAGTACGGTTATGGAATGACACAACGGATACCGATTCATAATGCTATGAGGTCGAGACAGACAACTTTTAGATGACGTCAAGTTTTATGACACCGGTAACTATCCCAAGAACAATGTGTTTAACATGCCACAAAGAAATAATAATAATTAAAAAAACAGTTCCGGGAGCTTTGAAAGATGAGATAATCTCTGTACCAATTAGAGAGTTTTGTGGATTAAGGGCAGGACTGACAACATTGAAAGGAAAGTATGCAAAGGAAACACATGTGTATTCACAACGAATTTGCAATTTGTGATGTACAAAGATTACTTGTTCAGTTGCAAGGAAAATTATCAGATAGTGCATTTACTCATACAATCACGAATGTGTAGCATTACAATGAACCGAATAGCGTTATAAATATATGATGATAAGCGTTTCTTGGTTGACAACGTAAACACATTACATTACAGTCATTTTAGCACCTTATATTGAAAAAGAACCTATTGTCTCATCAAAAGTGTTTTAAATATTTTTTCTGCTTCATAATATCTAACAGCTCAGATTTCATTTTATCTGGAATTAAGTGATTCTCTTCAAATACAGTTTTCATTGTCTTCTTGTCCTTGTTGTAAAATACAACCAATAACCGTGTATTCCTCCGGAAATCTGTTATCAGAGTTGTTCTTTAGCACAAACACCTATAACGATGCATCAAAACGTCTTCCCACTAAAGGCTAGCTTGATTAAATAATGAGTTGCTTTCTTTTTTACGTCATCAAGATTCCTACAGTCATGAACTAGAAACAAAGCATTGGTTCCTTTATATCAACTAGTGACTCTAGTCACGTGTTGAATGTATCTTCTTTATCTATCACGATCGCATTGTTATCTTTGGTTAAAGACTTTCTATCGTAGGTTTGTTGCACAGAAATGTTGGAAAGAGGATAACGATGTGATCGAAAAACCTTTGTATTCAGTCTCTATCAGATTTAGTGCAAACAATGTTATGCCACCATTGGTCACTCCACCAATGATCATTTTATAAGGTTTATTCAATACAGCTCCGCTGCACTCTAAAACGTGGGTGTCATTTATGCATGTCTAAATGAGAACTGCTTTGAGTTGATTGTTGTGAATGTTAACCTGACCATATGAAACGAAATAAATACACATTTGTAAGCGTGAATGTTTTCTAGTCTGTTGATTTGAAAATGAATACCTTATTACATATTGACTAATTTAAGACTGCTACCAGGTAGTTTCTTGTAGAGAATGCTTCTCAAGTCACGCCAGATACAATGAAAGTAAGTATAATAATTGTTGACACTTATGATGTTGATTTCTGTATGCTTTTGTTGCTCATTAAAGGAATACTAAGTTGCTTCTAAAAACTATTGCCTCAATTGAAAGCCTGAGAATAAACCATGTTTGGCAGACCTTTTATCGTCACCGAGATCTTTTCTTTTGCGGAGTTGTAAAACGTTTAGAGATCACTTTCCCCAGTCTTTTTGCACAGTACCAAAGTAACATTCAAGTATCCTCTGGGGAAATCAAGAAGGATGTTCGTTTAAGGTGTTTTAGCTAATATGTCTAATTCTCTCTCTCTCTCGTTATACAAAATTGTCGTACAAAATGAATCCATTTCTTTACTTATCACGAACTGAGCAACCGATTCAGAGGTAATTGTATAGTACTGGAAACCAATTTTTTCTATTTCGTAGTCTTGGTCACTATCTTCAATCACTTCAGACGCTTCGACGCGTGTAATGTTAAAACTTAACTTCGGTGGAAGAGCACATGGATACAGTTGACATAGTCCGATAGATCAGCCCCCAAACATGTATTAATACTGATGAACGGTTTGAGGTTTGATCTTACCTCTTCATAAACTCATGCAGTTGACGCAGAAAAGTCTGTCTGTAACACCTCGGTGTACATTTTAAACACTTACGGTTATTTCTCGCGACTTTTGAGTGACATTTGGTTGAAGGAGACTTTTGACGATATGTATAGCATATTTCCATATCAAATCCTATGTTTGACAACTTGTACATCCACGTGGAATAACACAACACTACCTCCTGTCACCATTTCGAATATCATGGCTACATCCGGCTGTTCCTTCATATCCAGCAACCAGTCAGATGCGAGGTTTGCTCATTCGCTCATTTGAATGTTTCGGTTGCTTTGGTCATGTGACTCGACTAAATAAATATTAATCGCCATTTTTTGTGTTTCTGTCTAATCACGCGTTAAATAAACTGGATGAAAATCCAATATAACGGGTAATTTGAAATAATCTTAACTGTTATGTATCGATGCGCACGTGACAGTCTCATGACACATTCAAGGACGCTGCTGTCGAAACTATCAGATGTAATCACAATATTTGGGCTTGGCTTTGGTATACAAACCTGCAAAGTTTGTTCTGGTTTAATGCTGCTGGGTGTGTGACTGATACAATGATGTATTGAAGTGAGGTATTTGACTCCCTGATGTATCCTCCCCTGCTTGCTAGGAGATATGTATTTACCGCACGTCGACATCTTTTGCTATTTATTGTGCTTAAAAAAAAACCTTCAAAAACGATAAAGCCTTTCAAAGAAACATGTAAGCAACTTACACTGTAATATTCATCGCAATTGCAATAAATATTTTTTTGTATTTTACCTTCTGATTTCAAGCTGAATGATTGAAACTATGTCTACCATCATCACTATGAGTAGACGAACACAGAGAAAAGGCATCAACCAGGTTATTCTGGTACTGAATGACCAAACCTTGTTCTTTCATTCAAGTGGTTAAGCGTCTGTTTTCAATGAACTCTCAGTTTTTCTCTGTTAATCCTCTATTTTTTGTCTTGTTTATTTCGTTCCTCATCAGCTCGATAACCGTCCAATAATTTGAACAGACAGTTGATTCATATAAGTGATAAATCGTTATCTATTGCTTCTCCAAACAACTTCTGCTGTAGCAATTTATTATGCTGAAAAAAGTCAACTTCGGTCAGGTGTTCTGGAGAAACAAAACAGTAAAGTTTATGTTCTGCCTCAGGCATAACACACGATATTTGTTGTATTTAAAAGTACCAATTTTTGAGACTACTGCCAATTTGTATCTTGGTGTGAACTACACTTGAGTCTAACATATCTTCAAATGGAACTTTTGGGTTATTTTTAAATTCAAAAAATGAAATATTGCTTTCTTTTAGATAAAATGTATGCGATCCATTCACACTGAGTTCAAAATAAATTATAAACCATTTTGTTTCAATATATATGGTTACAAATATTGAATACAATCATGCCATTTTATTTTAATGGCGTAACGTTGTGAATTACCTGTTGTGTGAAAAAATGTATCCATAAGTTTCCGCCAATTTTTGAGGTGCAGGTTTAGAGTTTAAGAGTTGTGGTAACCCTTTTGTTCTTAGATATTCATGACGAGTACGAGAACTACATATATTAACTAATCTGACATGATTTGTGTTAATGTCATCCGGATTATCCTGACTCGGTACGATATGAAAATTCGTTAAGCAATATACATCCAAGCATTAATTTAGTTTTTCATCAAAGTCAATTTCGTTTTTATCCATTTCTTTTTTCAATTCATCCATTCTATTTTCCAATGCGATGCTATATTCTCTCATTTCCGTGTTCGGTTTTGAATATATCTATGTTTGCGTTTATATCAGTGTTAACTCGATCAATGGTATCACTTAGCGCTAGTGTATTTGTGTTTATTTGAGTTTTAACAGCCTCTGTATTAACTCTATCAATGGAACCATCTAACGCGAGTGTCTTATTATTTGATTCAGTTTTGATTGCGTCTGTAGCTATTGTAAACATTTGCTCCTAACCAATTAAATCTGTTCTCAGCTTCTTCATTCTTTTTTCTATTTCGTCAATGTTACATTGCACAACACCTATGGTATGGACCACTTCGCGATCAACATACTCTTTTGTATCTGTTTTAAATTGTTCAAACTCAGCGTCTAATTTGTTGTACAACATCTTTTATCTGTTTTATATCATCACCCAAATCTACAATTGTTCAATCATAGGTTGTTTTCATATGAATACTTTCATTCACATTTAGTTTCTTTTTGGCATCATCTATATTTTTGGTTATATCTGTTAATTCATTCATTCTCTGCAAATCTGACAATGTATTAGCGTTAGCTGTGATCTTGTTATTCAGATTAGCAATTTGTGTGTTAAAATCATTCATTACCATTCTAATCTCTTGATCGGTCTTATCCGTTCCTTATTTAAGTCTCTCTGTAACTGCTCCAACTGAGATTGTAGAGTGCCATAAATGAGATGTTTAAATTTTCTTCATGTCACTTTCTAAGGCATTTATCTCACTGATGTTAGATTGGTTGCAAATATTGTCTAACGATAGGTAAATTATATTTTTCCCTTACTTCTTATTGGGCTTGAATAGCAGTAGATGACGTATTGAATCTCAGTTTGAACAAATCTTCAATTTATGAAATCTTACTTCTGTTCTCAGCAATCTGTGTTTGAAGCTTTGAGATTTTGCTAGCTCTTTCATTGCCATTCTGTTCAATAGCGGTTACTTTATTATGAACTTCATTCCTCCACGTCTTGATGTTTTTCAATTTGTTATCACTAAATGTGTTTAATATCTGGTTATCAACTCCTCGCAATACAAATATTTTATTTGCTGCATCATTTAATTTGTCACGGTCATGTGAAATGACCATACAGTTATTACTATGATCTAAATCACTGTTAACGGTTTGACCCAGTACCGTTAAAATATATTACCTTTCCATCCTCATCTATGATGCTGATACCCAACCTGTCAATTGCACCCTCTGTAATTGCCATAACCATTGTACGAAACAAAGTCCTCGTGCAACATAGTGTTAACTGGTAAAAACTCGAGTAAACACAAATACTACCCGTTAGTGTCATTTTTGTGTTAATCATTTGGTCCAGGAAAATTATAGATTTTGGGGTTTCAAAAACCCGCAAACTGTATCTGATTCAGTAGATGCTTGTATATTTCTCTGAATCCTAGCAATTTCATATTGTAATTCAGCACATTGATACTTTCTTCATTGTCACCATTTGCAGTCATTCCCTCTTAAACTTTTTTTTCATGTACATTTCGAGGTTCAATAACCATGGGGTATAAAAACAGTCCTAGTTTCATTCTTGTCACTGATGTAGTACAAAAGATTGTTTTTGAGTTCATTCAAAATGTTTTAATACCTGACAGCAAAATAAACCATCTGGAACGAAATGAATAGTCTGCCATTTCTGTTATAAGTTTAATCAGTAAAATATTTTTCAGGAAGTAACTCAAATGTAATGTAGCTCTTTTGATTAAAGATGTCCATTTATCTAGTGGTGTTTCTTTTCAATTTCTTGCATTCATTGTTTCCTGGATGAGTTTTGCTATCTCTTTGTGTTCGGTGTAATCGTTAACGTTGAAAATGAACCCATTATCTCTTATCTTATTGTCAGTGATCGCTTTGCTTATCAGTTCATCAATGCTGTTAAATGTATCCATGGCTGCATTTACTATTTTATCGTGTTTCAAAGCTTTGTTGCCATCAAGTTTTCATTCAAAGCCTTTGACACAATTGAAATGACTGATGTGCTAAATCCTGTGAAGATTAATAGAACAACTATTCCAGATTAACAAAAATCCAGCTCTTGAAATATCTACACCAGCTAAAATTGTTTACATATCTGCTACTGACCACTTCAAAGCTTTCTATGTCGTGCTGCATTTGTTTCTTTTTTTTTAATTTTTTTACTTGATTTGTTTCAGTTCCTTGACCAAATCATTTTTGATGTTGTTAATTTCTCGGAGATGTTGTTGTATTGCCGTTTGACTCATCTCATACGCTCTTTACCTAAGATCAAAAGCTTCTCTATTATGTAGGTAAAAGTCCATTGGCAATCAGTAGTCTATCGTGGATTGAGCGAAAGGAAATTGAATGATCAGCTTGAAAACGTCTCAATATCTATTGTTGATGGAGAACCAGTAAACTTCAAAACCTTCTTGAAAAGTATTTTGTATGCAACACTAATGACAGAGCCTAATGTAGCGTGATAAATTGTTTTGATAATGTTTTTTTGTTTCGCTAGACATGTTGTTATTAATGTAGCCAAAAACGTTAGACAGTTAGAGAACATACTTAAAGTTCTGCTAGCAACATATACTTGATTGTGAACTTGACTGTACTTTGTTGATAATTTTGCCAGGTAAATGTCCGTGTGCTGTCAGGTAGTCAGTTGTGAACTGACTGAGTGAAAGTTAGCCAATTAACTGGATAACAGACGTAAAGCATGTTATTGGGTTGTACAGTGTAATGGTTTTATCTTTTTGTTATACTTTGGTACATCGGTCATTGTTATTTTCAACATTGTTTACCACTGTCTATTGAGACTCAGTAAAGATGCAACATTGCTTTTGACCAAATAAACCAGCTTACCAAAATAGCTACTCTACCACATATCAAATAATAAATCCTGTTGTTTGATGTCGTTTCGTTTCTTTCTTGAAGTGTTATTTTATATATTGCTCCAGCGTCTTGTTCCTTTTCAAACGTTCAACTTTACCTTGTTTAAATGCCTGTGAACGTTTTCCAAATTGGGAAGTTCAAATCAACGTGGATCTTTTGTTCTTTCTGAAGTTACTCTCCCTGGTCCTTTCCTAACCTTGATTTCGTCGTGCTTTTTGTCTGGCTCACCTTTCATTTAATTTACAATGAAATTTGTAAATTAACTGAATGTGAGTTCAAAATGAAAACAAGGGTAATTGCAAGATGACTTACAGTGTGCTTATGAGTAGTGAAACTGTAATTGTGGAAATAAAAGGATGGTGTCGAAAATATGTCCTATATGTGGAGATGAGAAAGACATATCTGAGTTTAACAGAGGAGATAATAATTGCAGAGCATGTAGAGAAGAGTAAAAGAAAAATTGTGGTAGAACAAACAAAGAGCACAATAAAGGGTACTAGAAATAATGGAAATATTACCACAAAATGTATATGAAACAAAGATACCACAATTACGAAAAGTACAGGATTTCAGAACTGGTTAGAAACAAAATTTAGCAAGCATGACGAGACAACAACAAGTCTGATACAACTTTGAAGATACTAGGTATACCGTCAATTGACTTCTACTATGGTGGCGCTCTCCAGTTTCGTACTTTGCATAGGGTTAGATTTTTAAAGAAAAAGAATTACCCAGGTTTTCCTCACTGGCTGTCCTGGCTATTTAAAAAAGACCTTGTATATCTTAGGTATTGTTAAAAGAACTTTGAATTCCCTTTATTTTGGTGTATGATTGATGGGTGAAATTTGGGTTATAGAGTATACAGCTTGGTCTTACTTAAGATGTGCACCTCTCAAAAAACTGCTAGCTCCGCTTGGTCATTTTCACTTCCTGTACTTCAAAGGTAAATAATAAAAAAAGAGCTGTTAACTTTTTTTACTTTTTGGATATTTTTTAATTCATTCATAGTACTTTCAGAGGCTGGTATTGTCTGCTCTGGCAAAATTCGTTTCCCTATTTTAATAACTGCTGAAAATAGTGCACTTTTGACTAATTCAGGCTGATTTTTCGAGTACTTTGGAGCGGTCATTTTGTCCGCTGTGTGCTTAGATCATGTCCAGTTTCCACAAGTACAATATGTAAAGAAATTTCAGCCTCAGTACATGAAAGTAACATAGAGGTATGCCAACATTCTCTCCATTGTGCATGTTGCAAATGCAAAATACTTCATCTTACACCTGTCACTCACTCAGAAGCATGTATTATCTGTAGAGCGCCCCCTATAAAAGGCTAAACTTCAGCAAACCTGAAGTTGTAAGCCATGACGACCTACATATTGATCACGCCATTCCATGCGCCTCTCTGATCCTGATCAACAAAGGAATAGATTCAATTGGACGAATACCAGGTACACGTTAGCAAGTGAAAATATGTCCAAGATTGATAAATTGCCATCCAGTGAGGAGATTAAAGAGCACAACATAAAATTTGAGTCATTCAAGATGGCCAACTACATTATTAATGAGATTTTTGACAGTATTGTCTAGTTTATTTTCCTTGTACAACTTCATTAAAAAGTAAACAGCTACTCCGGTAATGGCAACTATTGTAACGAGTGTGGTTAAAGGCACAAATACGTAAAGAACAAAGCAACTAGTACACATTCTCCTTCAGAAATGCCACTCTATTTAAATTTTCAATAATTTCTTCAAAATCGTTTATTTACACATTGCCTTTTGTTATCTTATTCAAAGCTTCATGCTTAAACGTTATCAAACTAGTACCCTACGCGGATAGAGGCAATCCTCGCTTAAATTACAAATATCTGTGAAATCTCTAATTCCATTGATGTCATGTCCTCGTCTATCAATTCATTTTGCAAAAGGTCCCGATTGTCAATTGGCATATTTTTGCTTATCAATAACGTCACAGTGTAATTTACAACATCTGATATTAATTTGTCAATTTTTTGCAGCTCTGGCATTGACAAATATTTCATACGTCTTTTTTACCCCTTTCTTGTCAATGGTCACCAATTCTTTTTCAATCAAGCTTTTACCGATTATCTCTGTGTATGTTCCATTTGCTATTGATATGTTCAGTTCCTGTTTGTGCTCTTCAATTTCAGAACTGTTCCAGAATAAATGGATATATTGTTGTCTTCCATAAAACGCAAAACGTCACTTGAGGTGAATCTCAATTCTTTTTCCAACAGTGACTTATCCAGTTTTTTCGCTATTTAAATATCCCTCCCGAAAAATAATAAATAAATAAATAAATAAATAATAAATGACTGAACGTGGTTAAGATTTCGAATTGAAAGAACTTGATGATCCTCAGTATGAATATGATCAATCTGAACTGTACATCCTCGACTTCAAACAAAACTGTTTTAATCCTGTAAATCGGTCTAGTGGTTTTCACTATCAAAATATCGTAAGTGCTCATACTACACATCAAACTATAAAACAAAAAAGAAGTTACATTTCCGAGACTATTAATGAATCATGCTTATAAAGTTGGCTCATACTTTGTAAGAAAATATGCAATAGGTATACATATTGATAGTAATCATGAAATGCATATCAAATATATTGACAGCTTCGGTAATCCAGTGGTAATAAAAGATCACTCAAAATCGTGGGAAAATACTTTTATCACTTAGTGCAGTAGCGATAAGACCATGTGTATCATTTATGATTAACAAATTAAAAGATGAGTATGAAACATGCATGTATATCCTACTTCAGCCCAACAAGATGATTTTGTGATGAGATGAAGTGGACTCATATTCAAAAAAGGACCAGAAGATCCTTGCGAAAGTATTAGGGCAGGTACAACTGTTCCTACTTCCGCCATAACAAATGCATTTTAGGATAGATTAAATAGGCTTAGAGACACATAAGAAACGGTAGGTTCTTGAGAAATCATCATCGTCATCATCATATTATCTGATTGATCAATCAGTTACAATCAGTCAATATACACATATAACAAATAAGAGAATCAGAGACTCTAATCGATGATTATGACAAATTAATTCAAAGTAGAGCACTTTCTTCTGCAGAGAAAAGATCATTTTCTACAGAAGAGGAAACGCAATTAAGGGGATATGTAACTGCTGTATAAGTTGTAAAAGTAAAAACAGAGTTCACGAAACTTTATATTAAAATATATCAAAAACAGACTGAAGAGCTAAAAAGAGACATCAGCATTGTAAGAGACCCAAACAAAAAGGTTGTATTAGAAGAACAGTTGAAACGTGTTCAGAGTAATCTAGCCAATTGGAGAGAAGTTTCAGAGAAACAAAGGAAAATTCAATTGAAAAGTAGAGAAAAGATTATCATGAGATGAAATCTTAAACAACTGTGCAAATAAAATGGTGTAGCAATAGAAGCAATTGTTACAGCAATTGCAATGACAACACAACAGTTGCACTGTCTCTAGAAAATTTGGTAAGACGTAATGTATTTCTTAGTTCACGTACTCTTCCTATTCCAGGACAACCATTTTGTTCAATGTTCATAAAGGATTGACAAATTAGGCGATTATTTGTTTGCTTGTGCCACAAAAGCAGCAACAGCATAACCTTGAACTATTGGTGGTGTGATAGGCCGGTTATTAAATAGTGCTGGAGACATTGTTTTGTTTCCTTCTGAACTCGTTATGTTACTTGTCTTGTCATTAGTTGGTTTGCTACTCGCATTGTTGGTCAGAAGTGTAAATAAACCAACTAGAAGAATACGCAGCGAGAATACGAAGGTCTCCTGAAAGAAAAACACGCTAGTTGAAGTAAAGGTTCTTAACCTATTTTAAGAAGCAAGCTATACCAGAGCCCACAACCATGAGTATGAAAATATATGATTGCTTTTTTATTTCATAGTTGATGTTGGGTTTTTTTGCCTTTCTAAATTGGGCTTTGTCCACACGTACGCTTCGTGTTCATGTTTCACAATTTCTTGATAAGACTGTGTCTCGGCTACCGTGTGTCTTTTGAACGTCAGATAATCTCATATAATTAGCAGATGTGCTATACACATCATGATAATCGTGGTCCTTCTTATCTCCATAATTGCTACTCACTTTGTGTTCATGTTTACCCTCTACAGTTTTTTTGGTCTGCATGTTACGGATTGTTTGTCAGCCTTTGGAATATCTCTCTTGGTTTCCTGGATATTATTGGTATGGTTTAACCATAGAATTTATTTCATCAGCTGACAAATTTCTCCAATACTCAACAGTACCTGCCAGAGAGTTATATTTACGTTCATAACCGGCTAATACAACCGCTGATGTAGATTCCCCAAAATCTTGGAGTACGATTTTATGTTCTTCTGGCCCATTATCTATGAAGTATTTGTTTTTACCCCTTGAGGTATCTCCAGTCATGACGTGGTGCAATTTTGAAATTCTTGCAGAGTAAATTAAATTGTCTCAAATATATATTGTTGTTAGTCGAGTTGAACGTATCATCATCAGCCAGAGGTATCTAACATTCAGACAGAAGCTTTCGCATCTGTAAATAAACTTGAAATTAATATACTGATTTCGCTAACTCTTGTATGTTTTTGTTTATCAAATACCAGTATGAAATGTTGACATCCACACTGCCCAGTTCAGCTGATTGAGCCAAAAGTTCATGTTACACTGTGACCTGTGTCTTTTCATTGATTCATCAATGTCAAATTTTAGAGTGTAGGTTTCAAAAATGTTCAGTCGCTCGTATGCAAAAAACTGAGTTTCAGTGAAATTAATTTGTATGTCATTAAATATGAGTGAAATGACCTGATTCATCTGATAGTTAAAATGAGTTGCGAGACAAAGGTTAGGTGATGTACTTGTTATTTTTTTATTTATTTTAATTTTAAGTTCAGTAATTAAACTCAAGAAATGGCTTCTCTTGTGCGAGTACATAGATCCTCTATTTACTGCTTTTCCACAATCACATGTAATTCTCTGTTGATTTCAATATCTAATCTTTAAATTTCCTCAACCGCAATACCATATTATTGTCCTTTTTTATGCAATCTCTACATCTCTGGAAAACTGTATTTTGTTTTTCCATTTCCTCCACAAGCTTTACACTGTGGCATTTGTAGCATTTTACAAATGTGGGTGCATTCAAGTTTTCCATTTATTTAAGTAGCTCAGATTTAATTACAACTAGATGTCTATGAAAACCAGATCTTCAAAATCTCCATTCCTGCAAAGTATGAAAGTTGTACAGGTTTATACTTAAAGGTGTGAAAACTATCCCCAAATCAACTGATTGCTCTAAATGTTGTGGTAATTCTTTGTGAGCGAGGTTTTATGGATGTTCTAAAGTCGTTCATAGTAAAATATTGTCTAGGAAAATGGCATAGCTGATTGACCATAGTTGTGTGACTCGCTGTTATACCTTCTTTGAATGAAGCTTGAGAGAAGTTTAAATGTCCTTATGACTGTATCAAAGTCTGTTCGATCTTAATTGTCTTTTATTTTGTTCAAAATCTAGCAGAACAACTTGTAGTCTTTAAAGTAGTATTTGTTTTTCAACTTTTTGTAAATGTACTTGGAAGCACCTTCTTATTCTCGAATGTTGTCTCTTTTCATTTCTTCTGTCATGTCTTTTTTTTTTTTTGCTTACCTTGACATGACAATGCCTACTACACTGTGGTCACTTTATCACGTTTTCCATGTGTACCGTTTTGTTGTTTAACTGCGAGGTGTTTCGAAATAGTTACTCCCCCCCCCCCCCCGGTCTCGTGATCAATACAAATTCGAATGATGTGAATGCTTTTTACTCCGTGATTTTTCAATGCACTGTTTTTGCCACATCTGCCACATTCGAAACTCGTTATCTTTCAAAAAATCAAAGTTTTCGTGCTGCTTGATACTGCTATATATTTATTGCGCTTCTACTGTTTATGATAATGGAATCATGTTTTTTGCCGGTTCACAACTGTTAAACGATTCATTATATCCTTTCCATTTCACGCGAACAGACCTTTTCCCTTCATTTTCTTGGTCTTCAGAATCTTTGAATACGCCGCCCTGTTTGTCGTATAGTGATAGCTCCTGCTAGTAAAACATGCCATCTATATCCTCTCCATCCAAATCTTCAAGTTTGTTAACTACCGGATCATCTATTATTACTTGCCTGATTTTGAATATTTCCTCGGTGAAGTTAGCAAGGTAGCCCTTTGCAAAAATTGTTTTGTAGTTTGAAATTCTAACTGTTTCACTGATTTTGAATTTGGGTGTACCATATTTATCAGTTTTCAGATAACCGAATAGATTGATCAAAAATGTTGACCTATTTTTTCTTCTTCTCGCATCGCTTCAAATGGAGTCATGTCTATTGATGTGTGATGAGTGTTATTGTATCCTTGAATAAGCTTTGGTAAATGTAAAGCCATTTTCTATACTTTCTTTATTTATCACTGTCAAGATGTCTTTGTGTCCGCAATTGTATGTTTAATATGCTTGCGTGTGAACAATATCTGCTTGCCACTGGCCAACTACGTAGGTAGCATAGGTCCGACTGTAGGGAAATGGGTTTTTTTCTTCCCAGCTTGTTTGTGCAGTCTGTAGATAGACTGTTCAGTTAACCATTCTCTCAATTGTGTATATTGTATTTTCTTTTCGTCCCGTTTAATTTGTTCCCACAATTGATTGATGTTTTTGTAAGCAACTTTACTTTCAGGATAGTTGTGTAGGTGCCAATAATGCTGTTTTTTGTCTTGTTCCGCAAAGTCTACAACGTCAACCATTTCAAACGGTAATAATCCGCCTTAAGTGGAGAGTACTTTACTACTGACAAATACTCTTGACAAATTGTTGTTGTTTTTTGTTTGTTTGTTTGTTTGTTTTGTTTGGGGGGTTGGGGTTGGGGGATTGGCGTGATCAACAAACCAATAGAAAGACCATTTGCAATACTATTACTTCTATCAGTGCTTCTAGTCATTGTACATTCTATACTATTACTTCTATCAGTGCTTCTAGTCATTGTACATTCTATACTATTACTTCTATCAGTGCTTCTAGTCATTGTACATTCTATACTATTACTTCTATCATTGCTTCTAGTCATTGTACATTCTATACTATTACTTCTATCAGTGCTTCTAGTCATTGTACATTCTATACTATTACTTCTATCAGTGCTTCTAGTCATTCTATACTATTACTTCTATCAGTGCTTCTAGTCATTGTACATTTTATACTATTACTTCTATCAGTGCTTCTAATCATTGTACATTCTATACTATTACTTCTATCAGTGCTTCTAGTCATTGTACATTTTATACAACCCAAGCTTAGTTTGCTTAGCTTGCAAATATTCTCACCTCATATTATTTACATTTTATGTATCTCGCTTGCTTTGTGTTTTAAGACACTTTCGTTTGTCTTGTAATTTGGGTCTGATCAATATAGTTTCACCGTCTTCTGAGTTAACTTCTTTCTGCATGTAAATGTTCATTGTATATTCCAACTATTTTTTTTAAAAAAAATTTTCATGTACATTTGTCTGCATGTCATTTTTTAGATTAGAATGTAAGATTTGAAATTAGTTTCCTATTAGTAGTTGACTAGAATTCAGATGATCTCATGTCATTAATTGTGAAAGTTTAATTATTATTATTATTATTATTATTATTATTATTATTATTATTATTATTATTATTACAGGTGCTAAAATAGCTCAAGTGAACTAACATTCTCCAATGTAAACGAAGAACCGACTTTCAATAAAGCTTGTCTATCTCTTTATCTTGTTTTAAAAAAATCATACTTTTTTGTCGTTTGGAAAAATGTGGGTTTTTTCTCAAAATCTTTGTAACCATGCAGACAAAATCGTTATCCTCTGTACGAGAGAATACAGTCAGAGGATGTAGTGTTCGCCTGTTTGGTGCCGCTACCTTAAAATGTTTGACGCGGCTTAATCCCACAAGTGCTCGTGATTCTCCGTGATCTGAGACAAGGTAATGACGTCACGGGGATTTTCCCTAGTAGATTTTCATCGATGAGTCATCGAGAAGAAGCGAACATCAGCACCTAATCGTAACAAACACGCGCTAACACATCGAGCTATCGGATTTACCAACACACGCAGGTTACAGTGGACTTTTGACAGGACAAAATCCCGTCATATATGAATGAATACGTACGAACAAATATTCAGTAAATTTTCAAGATGGCGGACCCAGAAAGACCGAATGAGCCAGGACAAGGTTGGTAATCCCTAGTTTCGGAAATGTCACACTATTTTTGGATTGAATGACTCATATTGTAGCATGGCTACATACAATCAGAGTGGCTGTGACTTCGCGTATTAGTCATCCAACGTAAAGAGGGAGTTTTAAAATGATTATCAAATAAACCCTTTGAATAAAAAGGCAGAAAGAAGAAAACGTGATGTCAAACACGGAAGTGTGATAATGTCGCCATTGAGAGACCATTTTTGTACATTGATGTTAACCATACAACGCCACAAGTAAAATCCAATCAAAATATCGAACTCGAGTGATGATGTAATATCATTGCACTGCCGTTGCAAGTTACAGGGTTTAGTTAGCCCCGAGAATACATTGGATACCTGTGTAACTAGAGTAAAATTCGATAATTAAGTATGCAGTTGGTGACTTTGAAATAATTGACTTTATTATCTTGTTATCAAGATAAGTTATTGGTTGCTGCAGAAGTATTGATTAATATTCTGATCAATAATCAAAGGAGTGCTAATTAAGACACCCCTCCCCCAGTTTTATGCATGACTGATTTCCTAGTAAAATCTGTGTGTGAGCTATTTAAAACATGCAAAATGCTTCTATTTTATTAATAGGGAATGGTATATATACATAATGTTATCTTTTTAAGTTACAATACCTTTTTTATAAAGATTATTGTCTTGATGATTAAGAATCATTCTGGCATAGTAAGTTTGTAGGGTCAATGTCAAATCTTTAGTCTTGAATTTTGCTGTGTTCTCAGAATACCCCATCAGATTTTAAAATATGCAGTTAGTTCGAAACCAGGGAGTTCTCAGATCCATTATCTTTTTCTTTTTCATTTTGTTTTTGTATTGTTCAACAATCAGTAAAAGCCAAAAGTTTTTTTTTTTAACAAGTCAAGATTTACGTGTGTATAGAAAGGATTTTGTGGTAATAAATAAGTCTAATTTCATTAATTTGCCCATTCTCTACCTGACTACATTACTTTAATTAAATTTTATGAATAGGAACTACCTGTTGAAGTCATGTGGAAATTAAATCATTTTCCCCAACAGTCAGGTTCATCGAATGTTTGGATTACATTCTAATGAAATGGTGGATTTTGTCGCCCGAACTCCCGGCAAATTTAAATCCAGATAGGTATATTAAAATCTACAATTTGTTCTGAATATTCATAGGTAGCTGAAATTGTGGATTTTTCTTCTCCGAATTTCAAACAGATTTAAAACCAAATAAGGCTGCTGGACTAGATTAGTCCAGACTGTTTTTGTTTAAGGTACTGAGTCACAACACAGTGTCAGATGTAATATTTGCAAAGCTTCCTGGATATTGCTAATGTATTTTTTTTTCTCATATAACATGCACTCAATTGTAAACAGATTGGATTCAGATGTGCTATCATGTGCACAGAGAAACAATTAGTATAGACGTTAATAAAACCATGGGTTCACTGGCAAGAAATATCCAGTTGAGACACAATGAAATTTGGAAATCTTCCATAAACACTTGTCCAATTGTACTCTATATGTGTCTTCACTGCCTGAAGTCCTCACGCAGGGCAAACCATTATACACAGTATCAAAACTTTTGTGTCTTTAATAAGTTGCCTTATTTGTCTTGAAGTTTGTGCATTTTGTTGTCAATTTCAAGAAAATCAATAAAACTAAACTTAGCATGTTTAGTGAACAGAATGACAGAAAAAATATATTTAAAAAAATAAGATATTTTGGACAAAATCATCAGGTTTTAAGTTGTGTTGTAAATGCTCTTTCTCTCCATGGACATTAGTGCAGTGGAAAAGGTCCCACCCTCCATTGCAACACAATAAGCAAAGATATCTCATTTTATATTTTCTAATCTATTTGAAAATAGGTGTGAAGATTTTGTGCTTTTTAAATCTTGACATAAAAATTGAATTTCAGATTTAAAAAAACAGTAGAACTGAAATAATTCAAAGTGCTACTGACCCCAATGTTTTTTTTTTTTTTTTTTTTTTGAGGTTGTGTTTATTTAGAGTTTTTAAGACCACAGGAGTAAGATGGTTTGAGTTTGGACTAAACCAGTCATTTTAATGAAACTGAGTATTCAGGTGGTTGATGTGTAAGTTATTGAAGTTTTACTGTATTTGTTTATTTATTTAATGAAATGTTTCATCTCATCTTCAACAAGTGTCATAAAAACAAGTTTTGAAACATAACTTTCAGGAGTGCTCCTGGTTTGTTTTTTCAAGGGTGAGCGATCCCATGAAACGCCAAGCAATCAAAGTATAATACATATTGGCAGACTGAATGGTAAATAACATAAGAATATGATTAATTTGAAATAACATGGTCATTAAAATTGAATTGACAATTAAAGTATCACCAACTGTGTCCACTTGTCAGTCAAATATTAACTTGTGAATTCCAATAGACCGATGACCGATATTGTTAATCGCTAGACTTGAGTTGTTACATTATAATTGACCTATCACTAGAGCAGAGACTAGCATACATGTGACAGAACAGAGAAGTTAGCTTAGGACAAATCAGGAGATTTGCAAAATTTGGTCAGGAATTTTGGCTTTGGAAGGAGGATTTTCAATTAGAATGGCAAATTCTTCATTGCGGCACATGTCTTTGACTTTCTTATCCCAATAAGGACCCAAAGCTTGGGTTACTATGCGAGTAGTTTTCATCCATTTGTATGAGAACGTTTGTGCAATTTTAGAGTCAGAGAACATTATTTTGACTAGATCTGAAGAATGATCTGCTACCATAAACGGGAGATTATGTTTGGCTAAAAAAGTTGGCAAACAGTGTCTCGGCACAAATATCTTTATCCGCATTCGATGCAGATTCCGCAAACATGGATTTCAGTGATGGCATTTGTTGGCACGTTTAATATGCTTTCATGAGATGGGGTTTCTGTAAACACGTAATGTCATTCTTGCCACCATAGCAGATTTTAAAATCATTAATCCAACCATAATCAGTTAACATCTTTAATCCAGTCCGAATTACATTTGATCACACATAGTATAGACTCTAATCCATCTCGACAACTTTAATCACAGAAGCAAAACCTACCCTGCAGAGAGAATCCAAGTAATGTTAATTGTTTTCTGCAGATTGAGCTCTTTAGTAATCCAACCATAATCAATTAATTTGTTTAATTCTTTTGGAATTACTTCTGATCACACATAGTATAATCCCTGTTGACAAACTTCAAACACTGATTCCATTCGACCCTGCCACAACATCAAATGGATGTTAATTGTTTTATGCTGCTTGAAATTAGCAACTAAATGGCCTTGCCTTGCTTAAGGCAGTTCACAGTTGCAGGATCACAGTAAATATACTACACTGAAGGCAAGGTGTGAAACAAAAAGAAGAAAAAAATTTAAATTTTTCAATAATTTTGCAAATGCGGGAGATTTCAGTGAGGAATAGGAGATGCTCTCATCTCGGGAGGAAAACCCTCCCGGCTAGGAGATTCACATGTGTGGATTAGTATAGCCCCTAATATAAAATCATTTTTTTAAATTTGACATTTAACCTATTTGAATTAGCATTAATTTTGAGTCTATACTGACAATTTCATAAAAAATTGGTTGAAAAATGTTGAAGTCCCAACCATTAGCATTTGCATATGATATATAGTGACAGGTAGCAGGGTAACACATTAGATTTCTATATCCAACAAGTTGTCAGTGATTACATAATGCCTGTCAGTGATTACATAATGCCTGTCAGTGATTACATAATGCCTGTCAGTGATTACATAATGCCTGTCAGTGATTACATAATGCCTGTCAGTGATTACATAATGCCAATGGTCCATAGTTAATAGCAAATATTAGAGTTTCTATGGCAACAGGTTAATTGTACGCATGTCCCAAGTATTCAGAACATGATAATCTGGCACCATTTGATTGTCGCCACATAATATATATAAATTCAGATTGTAATAACTTACCGTATATACTCGCATATAAACATACTCACATATAAACAGACTCCAACTGCAAACAACATAGACCCTGATCTGCCATCACATAATGTGCAGGCAGATCAGGATCTGTGTTGTTTGTTCTACTGATTAGTCCTTACAAACTGCATAGACCCAGATCTGCCGGCACATTATGTGCCGGCAGATCTGGGTATGTGCAGTTTGCAGTTGGTATCGTCTTATACACAAGTATATACAGTAAACATTTTCACTCAGTTTTCATGGAGTTGTCAATATATACATATATGCTAAAAATTCTTATCAATTTACTTGGTAGCTACTGTCAAAAGAATAAAAAATATGCTTATCTATATACATGGAAATCTTGGCTTTGGCAATGCAGCAATAATATACAAAACATGGTTGTAGCAAATTTCAGATATATATCACTGAATATGCATTTTACCCTTTCTTGGTAAATTGAAATGGGAGAACTATAATTATATTTCTGTTCACCTTTTTATCTATTATCTTTAGACCCAGGTGGTGAAGAAAAGAAGACAGATAAAGATGGACAACCAAGAACACAAGTAGAAAGTAAGCTGCATAAATCTATATGTGTATGGACATGTGGTCATACAGACATATATATTTGAAGTTCTTGCTGTTCACATAACTTAAAATAAGTGCTCTTGACAAAATTCAGATGAAGCGTGGGAATATGTGAATATGAGCAGTTGCTGTAGTCGGGTATTGTTACATGTGAATGTTAGTAGCAGATGTACAGGCTTTCTTCTAGAAATTGTGCACTGAGAATCATATCAAGAGTCCCAATGCTTTTTAATAACATGTCAGAGAGAAACTCTCATGTAGTAAGTTATATATGGGTTTACATACTCATCTAAAGATTGTGAGTCTCATGCAGCTAGCTAGCAATGGCTCCCCATTGCAAATCCCAGTGCTTTTTACTGCAGATTCCAATCTCCACCCACTCCATCCGTCCCCACCTCCAGAGAGTGACCCAGGGGTTATAATGCAAAATATGATGCATCTTTTTGGTATGACTGCATATATAATGTTTGGTCAGAAAATATTTGAAAATGTTATTTTAATTGAACCTTGTGTATATCTAACCTAATTGAAACTTCTGTATATCTAACCTTAAAACACTCCCCATTCACCTCCTCCTAGGAACTTCTTGCAGGGATCCAAGGCTGATCCCACAGATAGACTGAGGGTATCACAATGTTATACTCCTAGTAATCCCAGTGGCCATCTTGAAATGGATCATTACAGCATTTGGAGCCCTGGGTGGTGGCAGAGTGGTCAAAAGCACTCACCATTAAAGATCACTCATACATCTCTCCTCTGTCCGTGTGATTTCAAGTCTCAGCTCGACCAACATGGGTATGTGAGAAAGCTTCCCAGTAGCTTCCTGTGTGTAAATGGTTCTACCTGGGGTCTTCCCAGGTGCTGAAAAATGGCCATAAACCTCACAAACCACAATCATTACAGCATTTAATCAGATTGTTATATCAATACAGTATATACTTATTTAAAAGTCGAGTCCAACTGCAAACAACATAGACCCTGATCTGCTGTCACATAATGTGTTGGCAAATCAGGGTCTATGTTGTTTGTTTAACTGATTAATCCTAACAAACTGTATAGACCCAGATCTGCTGGTGCATTATACGATGGCAGATCTGAGTCTATGCAGTTTGTAGTTGGACTTCACTTATAAGCAAGTATAAACAGTATGCATTTATAAAAGAATGTTCAAAACCTTTTGTTTATCCTTAATGAAATTTTGTTACATCTAGCATTGTTGATGCATGCCAAGGTAAACATGTTCAAGATTGTCAAGTTTGAGCAAGGAATTTTCTCTAGCCTGCATATAGCATAAGTAGTAATTTTCCAAAAAGCAGCGTCATAGTCAGTGTTGTGAACTTGTGATTAGTCAATAGTGATTTACTGATAACATGCAATGTTTGATACATTTGTTAAATTACAACACTGTCGGGCAACTGCCAGTCATTCCCATGGCTTACAAACACTATAGTTGGTTTGTCAATTTATGCATAACAACTCCTGAAATATAAAAGGACACTTTTAACTCATATTTCTGCAGGTTTAGAAGAGTAGAGATGATAGTACTAAAACCAAAATCTTGTTAACATCAAAAGCAGAAAATAGAGTGTGTCCTTTTAAAGACCAGTAATTAGTTACAGTTATTGCTTGAAACTTAGCAAATGGATCTTAGTCAACAGCCAGCATCATGATATTTTGATTGCATAATGCATTGTTTGTTCACAGTACATTGCCATATGCTGTAAAGTTTTTTGTTTTGAAAGTCATACACAGTGGGGTGTATTGTAGCTAGTTTTGCTGGCAAGTTTGTTTTGTTTGGTGTTTAATGATGCATCAACACTGAAAAGGCTAAATAGTGACAAAGAAATAGAAATAAAATGCCTTGCCCAGAGACACACCACAGCAGCTGACCAGGGGTGATTTGGGTGGGATTCAAACCTGCAACCTTTGGCTTGCAAGTCTGGCATGCTAACCCTTTTGCTGTTTAGATCTAGCATTCTGCAAAACTCGTAAACAACTTGTAATGCTTTGTCTAACATGACTGTTTAGACATAGTGTTCTGCAGAACTCTTAAACTACTTGTAATGCTTGTCTAACATGACTGTTTAGACATACTGTTCTGCAGAACTCTTAAACAACTTGTAATGCTTGTCTAATATGACTGTTTAGACAGTGTTCTGCAGAACTCTTAAACTACTTGTAATGCTTGTCTAACATGACTGTTTAGACATAGTGTTCTGCAGAACTCTTAAACAACTTGTAATGCTTGTCTAATATGACTGTTTAGACATAGTGTTCTGCAGAACTCTTAAACAACTTGTAATGCTTGTCTAATATGACTGTTTACACAGTGTTCTGCAGAACTCTTAAACTACTTGTAATGCTTGTCTAACATGACAGATCTCACATCAGAAGAGTCTCCTTGTTATGAAACATAAATGAATAAAAGACTGCTAGATTAATAGCTTAACATTTTACAAGGTTACTTAGCATCAGCATGGATTTTTGTCTCGTCTGTATAAGCATGGTGAAACACAGTAGGCATCACTTTTATGGTGTTATGTTAAAATTTTGCATTAAAGTTTTTGTAAAATTAGCTGGGGTGGTGGTGGATACAGCAATGCATGGACACAGGTGAGACACTAGGTTTCACAGAACACTGTTGTTTTTATTGAGGCTGTCACCTTAGGGACCCAAATCCCAATGTAGGCTTGTTTCACAAATTTCATGTAAATTTGTCAAACATACAGGGTCCCCAGCATGTCTGTGTGGCCATAATGAATGTAAGTCAACACAGACTGCATCAGCAAATTGTATCAGTTTCATCTCTTTCAATTTTCAGAGAGAGTAACCATTAGTGCCTCAAAACCAATGCGACCAAACCTAGCAGCAGATATGGGTGAGACCATTTTTATTTAACAGTCATCTTTAGAGGTTTAACAAATCATTAGTTGCAGCTGGCACCTCCCTCCCCCAATAAAAAGCAAAGATAATCCTTTTTTAAAACTAAAGTAAAAAAAATTCAGATCATCAGGAAGGCATGACTGAAGGACTTGTATATGTTTGTGTGTGTGTATGTACATGCATGCAACAGGTGTTTGTTATTGTATACTGAGTTATACCACTTCTTTTTCTTGCATTTTCATTGGTTAAATTGTGTCATATGAAAACATGGTAAGGGACCATGCCAGGTCAATGAGAAAAATACCAGGTCAGTGTGATGTGACATCACAGGTTATGTCATTTTGTCATGAAGTTGCAATTCTTCTAGGCTTCGCCTCCACAGTCAGATAATATAGAGTAAATTCATTACATGATTTGTTACTGACCCTGGATCAGTAGAAAATGTAAATTGGCTTGACATAAGTGCCTCTGCTGGCAAGTTTCCTACTGACTTGGTATCATTCCATAGTGGATCACTAACAAACAAAGGACATTGTAACTGATAATACTTGGCCTCTTTGATGACTCCTTTTTTTTCCTTGTCAGATTGAGGTCAGACCTGTCCAAGAATGCATTTAATAGATTTTATCACCTAAGGTCACATGTAAATTGCATGTATAAATCCTGTAATGTTAGGTCAAAAACCCAGTTTAGATGACACAACACAGCATCACATAGGCAAGTCGTTTAGTTATGTAAAATCTTTGCCATTATGTAATAAATAGAATTTAAGGCTTGTACTTTTTAGACATATATGAAATTCATTGAATGATATCATTTGTTTCAAGCATCCCATTTCATAAAATTATTCAACTGATGGGGGGGGGGGTCTGCCTTGTACATTGTTTGAAAAGTATGGATTGGACTTGTTATTGGGAAAGAGTTCAATTTTGTAAAAGTTGGGGGGTCGGTGAGACTTGTCAAGCATGGACTTATCATTGGAAAATATTACGGTAATGTAGAATCATTAAATGTTAAAAAATTTTAATGAAATTTTATATATTTTTCAGCCAAAAGCATTTGATTGTTAAATTGGCCCTTAGGGTGCCTGAATTATGTCCATATAATCCATGGTTGAGTGTTGGGTAATTGTTATTGACAAGAGACCACATTATTTGACAGGTGTCAGCTACTCATTAGGCAAAAAAAATAAATATGTGTTTCCAGTAGGCCGACCGTCCCTGTTTCTTGTTGCCGACCCTAGCTTCCCCCCCCCAAAAAAAATCACATTGCCGAACTTGATTTTTGCATCTAATTGAGACAGTTTTTCCCAGTACTTTGAAGCACTTGAAATATTATTTGATTTATATATAATGTTAAAAAAAATACCTGTCTACCCTAATTTTAAAACTGGTGCAATAGGAAACAAAAATTTTTTGGGGGGCCTTATATGATTAAGTAATCACAGGTAGTACTACCAACCCCGAAGTGTGAATCCTTAAAGAAACAAGTCTTGAGAATGTTCATCCTTTGTCAACACACCAATATATGGTAGCAGTTTCTTTCATCTTCAACTTGATACTGAATGTCTGTGATCTAGGATTACACTTTATCATTGGTCTGTGGAGGAAATGGGCATTTCATTGTAGAGCATGTAACAGTTGTTTCTGTTGGCTGACTTTAGCTAAAGTAATATAGCAAGTTAAAAAATTAAACCAATCACAGTTGTTGTTGCATACTATATTGGCTAGTGGGGTAATGGATTACTGTATAAGCAAAAGTCCTGCATTAAAAAAGTTTACATTTACCTAACAGTTTAGACACTTTATTAATAGTATTGGATTAACAGTAATGTAAACAGTAATTTGTAAGCTCAGATAAATATCGGTAAGTTTCTGGTCAGGAGTGGCCTAACTATGAGAAAGATGACTAACAACAAGACAGTGTCACACAAAAAGAAAATTGTTTGATTATCTTTTGTTTGCTGATCTCAAATAGGTTAAATAAATGTGTAGACTTGTGTGCCAATTTTCATTAGCTGGTCTGATGATGAGTTTACACATGTATTGTGTGCAATTAAGAGTAACTTGTCTTATTCCTGTTGAGTACCATTACATTGAAAATCTCAAACATGAATTACTGTGTCGACTTGTAACATATTTTCCATTAGCAGTACTGATGTTGAATTTAATTATACCAGTATATATAATTTGAACTTGTGCTATTCCTATGGATTTTTCTTTAACAAGTTCAGGTCTTGAATAATGAATGCAAAGACTTATGTTGGACTTTTTATTACCATGACCAGAGACCAGTTTATACATGCATTACTTCTTTTTTCCAATGAAAATTTAAATAAGAAATAATAATGCAGTATAGAATTTTTTTAAACTGTTTCTGTCAATATTTCTACTTGAGGTTTTCTCTTCTGACAAAGACTTGTGCAATCACACACATGTACATAGACACATGCATATACACAGACACTTTCATATGAATACAGGTAATATAAACACAAGAAAAAAGAAAAAGAAAAAATCATTGATTCTTCCATGCAAATTTTTTTTTTTAAGGATACAAAGGTCTTATATCATACACCTTATCATCATTATATATATATATATATATATATATATATATATATATATATATATATATATATATATATATATATATATATATATATATATATATATATATATGTGTGTGTGTGTGTGTGACAATGGTTGCTGAATAATCTTGATTACAGGAATCTTTGGGGCAGCTGCAGTAATTTACTGAGCTACGAGATTTTTAAAGCTAGTTGTCCAGGGACAATCATGAATTTAAAAAAAAAATTATATCCCTGAGGTCAGTTGTCAATTTTGATTATCTTTTGTTTCCAGTACTTTGATGGGGTTTTTCTTTTCAGCAGCAAATATGCACCTTAGAAAAAAGTTACAGCTTCCATTTGGAACTGATGTGTCACCAACAAACTCCATGTCATTAGCAAGTATGGGACATCAAACACAGATGTGAGTAATATATCAATTCTACCTGTATATGTTAAGCATTGTTTCAGGATATATTTTAAGAACTGAAATTTGGGGGGGGGGATTCTTCCATCCACTTGACAAAAAAGGAATTTTCTGAATATAGAAGGGATCTTACAAAGAAATGAAAGTTGGGCTTGAAAATATAAAGGGCAGTTTTCATACATTCATTTGATTTTTTGTGCAGGTTTTGAGGATTATAAGCATGAATCCTTCAATGTGCATCATACAAACTATCCTGTTGTTTAAAGTAAATGTCACCAAATGTTTTTCACCCAAGCTTGTAGACAATAATTTAAGCAGAATGCTCCACAATACATTAACATGTTTCAGCCAGGATGCACCTTTGTGGGATTTGTGTACAATAGACTTTAAGTCCCACAAATAGCAGATTTGTGCCAAAAATGGTGCAAACAAATATAAACAAGACACTTTTGTTTTATACCTTTAATATGATACAGAATACCACTTATTCAGTGTCTGACTTGCTCAGTGATTGTTTATTTATGAAAATGAACAAAATCTATCAAGCACTCTTTTTTGAGTGCACTGATTGCTATGCTCAGACTATCTATTTTCCCCCATTCTCCTAATCCCATATATGGCAGAACTCTGGATCATCCAGAAATGATCTTGTGCTGTATATAGCCTATAACATTTTTTGTTTGAGAGATTAAGAATAAGCTAGGCATTTGATAGAGTTGTAATGGTCTCAGTGAGACAAATATGAAACATATTCAAGTAATGTATTGAGGTAACTTCCACACCTGTTTTTCAATGGTAAGTAAAAAAATAAAATTGTAGTCTCTGTAATTATCACAAGTTTGTGCTCCTGTCACATGATATAGCGCCATTTATTGTTTGTACGTGCAAGAAAGTTTCACTAATAGTTATATATGGAACAATAGATAAGTGATTTCATTACCCTAGTATCATGCTCAAATCCTGAAAGCAGTAAAAATTACAGCAGATTCAATGACTAAAGAACAAGCCAGTAAAAGGGGCAAAAATTGAGACAAAGTCAAACAGAAAGTGAAACTTTTGACAAAAGAATTGGATTCCATAATGGCAGAAAAAAAAGAATAAAAACACTATCACACCCTCTAGAAATCGCCTGAATGCTAAAACTTCAGAAAGACACTGATGACTATAATATTGGAGGGGCATGAGATTGTAGACTTTGACTTCTCTTGCGCTGTTAGAATATGGTCAGATGCATCAAAGAGGATAATCCTCAAGAAAAGATGGTTATTTATTTGGTTTTTCATGCAAATAACATAAAATAGACTATTTAAGTAATATCTTATTTTATTATGAAGTTGGCCCGTTATCGTCACACCAGTGATCCACTTTTTCAAATGAAGGGCACCAATTAATCCCTTTTTTGTCAAACCTGGCTGAAACACTGCATTATAATGCTTTTCCAATTTCTTTTTAATATATATTAACATATCATAATACATTATGAGAACATCTACTGTCTCTCAAATCCATCCCTTCCAAACAAAAAGAGACATTAACCCCATCTTCTTGCTTGTAGCAGTAAAAGGGCTAAAATGTCATCTGCTTGCCAAAATGGAAGTAAGATAAGAGTGGTCTTCCCATTGATTGAGGGATTGACACCAAATCACGTCATTCACAAGTTATTGCTTCCACTTGTGACTGGTCAGCAAGCTTTTTTAAGGGGAATTGTTGCTCATCACATTGACAGAAATACCAGTACCATACATTTTCTAGCAGATTATATAATGATTAAGAGAAATTAAGAACTTGAACCAGGCAAATGTTTCTGAGAATAATTTTGTTAGTTTTCCCAGATATAAATATGAAAAATATTAGAAATAAATACAAAGACAGACATGATTGTTGAATAAAGTTGAGTAAAATAGTAAGACAGACGACTCTTGATTAAGAAAAAGGTCCTTCCATTTATTGCTTTTTCTGTCAAGTATTAAATAATAATACAAATTTTTGAAGATGTGCAAAAGATTGGATTTGAGCACTAGGAATGAATTTATTTGTGCTGACATTTTTCTCCATTAAAGCTTGTGTTTATAAAAATGTTACTTTCCAAAAAAAATTTCATTAATTGAACTCTTTGTATTGTTTCATGGCAAAAGCCTTGCTAAATTCAAGGACTATGCACCACTACTACCACATCATTCAGTTAGGTCCTGCTGTATATCTTCGATGCACTATACAGTATCAGCTTTCATATTCAGAGAATATCTTCGATGCACTATACAGTATCAGCTTTCATATTCAGAGATTTATTCTCTTAACTAAGAATGTCCAGCCTTCTTTTAAACAGTTATTGCAGTCTGGCTGAGTTGCAGACATCATGCACTGTTTTGTATGGTACCATCATGACCCAAGTGTTAACAGGCTTTTCTTCTCCAAATGATGACTCCCATCTTAATTGTAGTACAGTACCTTGCCCAAGGACACACAGTGGTAGCTGATTGGAACATCTGCATTGTATTGGTCTCTGGGGATAGCGGAGGAGGGTCAAGGAATATGATATTTTTGTCTAAGTTATTATCAATGCCTATGGGTCCTCTGGACAATTCTCTTCTATTACGTGATAAAATGCTAAAGTTCCCCCCCCCCCCCACAACCCAGATGGACACGGTGTCATTTTCTGCAGAAAAGAGGTTGCTGGTGAAGAATAACTTGACCAAAATCATTCCTTCTCTCCCCATGTCTTGTCATCACCTGCTCTGGAAACTTGACCCTCACTTAAGAGTAATGTTGGAGGGTTTCCCCATTGGGCGTCCTTCTTGCTTCTCTGATTCCTCTTTGGAAAGAAGGGCTGTGCTCTGGGCCGCTGGGCTTCATGAGCCTCTTTAGCAGCCTGTTTCCTGACCTCTAAGTTGCCGTGAATTTGGAAGTTGAAAGACAAAGGTTTAGATCTGAGGGCTACCTTATGGGTGATATCTGAGAAGTGTTGACATGGATAGGAGTGCATCTTTGTCACTGAGCAGGAGGTTAATGAATGCCACTGAACTGGACAGCTACAACCGTGTGAACAAGTTGTTCATGTTGAGAGAAGGTTTCTGGCCCATACATACAAAAGACAGCTTGGACATTCACAGGCTGGGACTTTGATGTGGAAAACTGGTTTGTGTGTGTTATGTCAAAGGTAGGGGTGTGTGGTTTAGCCTGTATATTGGTATACAGTGATCCGCCTCTTGAACGGCCCACCTGACCAGCGGCCACCCGCTTTATATGGTCACAGTTCCTTGGCACCGACAAGTTTGTGTTCAAAAGTACCCCTCAATGACGGCCACCCCTCTAACGCGACCAGCGGACGTCATTTTAGTGCAAAAATGGTCAAATTTACCCCTCTCGAGCGGCCACATAATGGTTGTTTACAGATTAAAATCTCTCTAATAATTGTTAATTTCTCAACTCAATACATTGACATTTGTTTCAACATGCCGATAAAGTAACTTTAATCCATACAAAGAGGTAAGTAATCCGATTATTCTTACTGCCATGTGTTCCTTAGAAGTTAGCTTTTGTCACTTTGATAATTACCGGCTATTATTACCACTGATAATTATGAAGATGACAAAAGCTAACCACTGAGACGCACAGTATTGTTCAGCTCAAGTCAGCGTGACATCCGGTCGCCAGATAGTAAACTGGTATGTTAGCCTTTCTGGCTTCCCTCTCGTAGATCATGAACTGTACTAACTGGGTACCAGACTGGAGAAAGGGAGTTTTTTTTAAAAAGTCAATCACATGACAAGCTCACTACCTTTGTAAACACTGCATCTCATGTGATAACTACATATTGCCCACGAATGAATAAGTTGTCGCAAAATGTCATCAGACATTCTCAGTTTAGAACAAAAAGTGAAAGCAATTAGAATAAACGAAAAGAGGAAGAGTCCTTTGATCACTACTGAGAAACATCATCAATATACATTCAATGCAGTGAGTGGGAAGACGGAATCGACGAACGTACAGGGATAGTTGCAGCCAAATGTTTGTGCCCAGAATTTACTGACAAGGTGGTTTTGCACCACTATTGATGATTATTCATATTTTTAAAAAAAAAAATAACATTGATATTAGTTTTATCACATTAGGTCTATAACCAGATAATATTCCTGTGATTTTTAAATGAAAATATTAAATATATAAAAATTAGTTACACCTTTTATACTTTATATGTAGTTATTACTCACAACTGTGTGACTCCCCTCTAGAAAGGCCACCCCTCTTATAAGGCCACTTTCCTGCTGCAGAAGGGGTGGCCTTATTAGAGGGGACTACTGTATTATGGTACAGATCCTGCCGGTATATGTACCATGGTACATTGCCAATGAACCACTTTTTGCAGTAATTTTAAAAATACTATACAATTTCTTACCCAAAGAATTCTTTACATCAGCTCCCTTCTTCCATTATTCTTATTGCCACCCATTCCAACCTCCATTTTAAGGAAATTATTAAAGTTTATGATACTTTTGTGACTATTATCAATCAGTTTCCAATCTTTCTGCAAAGCTATAGGTTTTATGTTTACCTGTGGCGATGGAGGTCACCAAATCCAAGAATGGTTTGTTGTTGTTGTTGTTGATCTTGGATATTTATTTTTCAATACGTCTTGGATAAAAACTTCACCTCTGTGCGGGCTCAAAACTTCAGATACCAGATTCAAATCTAACCACCTTGAACCTATGTTTTAGACCACTTGATTATAGACACTTTTGTGCTTTTATTGTGGTTGGAGGTGCTACAGACTGGGTGTGCATTATATGTTTGTTTTAATATCAGTAATACATAACCTGTTGCTATTACATAGCTTAATACCCTCAACCGTATGATGAGAATTCATCCTCCCATAGAGTGACTTTTGAGAAAGATCTCAAGTCTAATCCATGACTCTGGCCCATGTGTATGGGGGATGGGGGGCAGCCCTTGGGACTCACTCTCTCTCCTGCAGTGTGTTCCTCTTCTGTTGGTTCCCATAGTTGCCAAACTAAACCTTTTTCATCAAAGGTTTGGTCAGGTATTACGGACAATGCATGGGTCCTCTATCATAAAAGGAGGATATCGACTTTGCTTTCAAGATCTTCCTCCTCTAGTAAGGTCCCCCATGTGCTTCTACCAGTTGAATCTGGTGCAATTAATGGAAGAAGGTTCACTTCCTTCTCCAGAAGGATGTAGCAGAGAGGGTGTTCAATGGCCAATCTCCAGCCTTCTATTTCCAGATTTTCCTGGTACCAAAAAGACGGGGAAAGTTTTGACTAATTAATGACCTTTCCTTCTTAAAAAAGTGTATGCTGGAGGAACCTTTCAAGATGGAGACCACAGCCTCACTCAGGAATGCCATAAAGACCCAGCGACTTGGTGGTCTCCATTAACCTTCAGGATGCATACCTTCACATCCTTATCTTTCCTCCTCGCAGGAAGTACCTCCAGTTGTGCTTGTATGGGGAGGTCCTCCAATTTCACACTCTGCCATTCAGCCTAGCCTCCACACCCAGAGCATTTACCAGGGTCATGGGAATAATTGCCATCCACTTTAGGACATGGGGATCTCAATCCTCCAATATTTTGATGATTGGTTGATCCACAATGGCCGGCTAGAATCCCTCAAACTACATCTATCTCACTGCGGGTCCATAGTGACCAGGCTGGGTCTTTTACCCAACCTTTAGAAATCTGAGCTTACTCCATCTCAAGATTTTGTCTGCATGGGAATGAATTTTCTCACAAAAAGAGGCTTGGTCCATACGCCACAGGGCAGAGTAGACAAGATCCTGGCCCTCTTGGATGCGTTGACATCCAAGACCATGTTGTCAGCTCAGCTATTTCTATCTCTTCTGGGGACCTTGAAATCCACAGTGGACCTTATTCCCCTTGGCAGATTGCACTTGCGCCCTCTCCAGTTACTCCTTTAAGCAAACTGGAAATCGCACAGGGACCCTCTTACTGCTCAGATTTCTCTAGGTCTGGATTTCCACCAACGTCTGATTTGGTGGACAAATTGGGACTGGTTTTTGGCTGTAGTCCCCATGCATGCCCTGAACCCCACTCCCATCTGTTCACAGATGTGGCAGATTCTGTGGGGGGGGGGGGGGGGGGGGGGGGGGGGGGCGCTCATCTTGAGCTGGAAGAGTTAATTCTTCAGCGTTAATGGTCCCAGAAAGAGTCCGCCCTCCACATCAACAATCTGGAAATGAGGGCAGTGTTCTTAACCTTTCAGGGGTGCATTAACAGTAAGAAATTTCTGCATGATGGTCTCCTCCGACAACATGTGGGTGGTAGCATACCTCAAGCAACAAGGAGGCACACATGCCTCTTCTCTCTGCGTGGAGGTTTGGAACCTCCTTTGCTGGGCAACTTTAGTTGGGATTACCCTCCAAGTTCGCCACAATTCTGACAAAAAAGAATATTTTGGCAGACAGTCTGTCCAGGAGGGTCAAGATAGTTCTCACGGAATGTTCTCTGCACCAATCTCTTGCAGATTCCCTGTTCAGACTTTTGGAGAGACCCTTGGTGGACTTGTCTGTGACAAGGCTGAACAACAAGCTCTCCTTTTACGTTTCCCCTGTCCCAGACCAGAGAGCCTGGACTGTGGATGCTTTCAGCCTGAAATGGGATCGTCTGTTCGCTTACACCTTCTCACCCTTCAGGATGATTCCACAAGGACCTCCATTCCTCGGCTCATTTTGATAGCCCCTCTGTGGCTTCTACGATCATAGTTCAGTAATCTTCTTGACCTGGTGGTAAATCAGCCCAGGACATTACCCTTGGGAGGGACCTTCTGTCACAGCACAGGGGCTCTCTTCTCCATAACTGCACACAGATTCTCAACCTTCATGCTTGGCTTATCTTAAACGATCTCTCAGCCAGGACAAGTTTTTGAGCAAAGTTGCGAAGTGCATCGTTCAGTCCGGGAGATAATCTATGTCCAAGGTCTCTGATGCCAAGTGGAGAATCTTTTGTGATTGGTGCAGTAGGAAAAGTGTTAATCCTAGCTGTTCCTCTCTGGGTGCAGTGGCTCAATTTCTTCTCTTCCTTTTTGAAGAGAGACAGTGCTCGGTTTCTACTATCAAGGGCTATAGGGCAACCCTATCCAACAGATTGAAATTTGTGAAAGGCCCAGCCATTGGTATGGACCCTCACATAACTGACCGTATCAGGTATTTTGAGCTGCAAAGACTGGTGTCTCGTTCACTAATTCCTAGATGGAATCTCTCGTGTCTTGTGGTTTCTAACTAAACCTTTGGGTGAAGCTACTTTTGAGAACTTTACCCTCAAGACATTTTTCTTGCTGTCATTAACATCAGTGAGACAAAGGTGTGAGCTTCATGCCTTATCCATAGAACCAGGCTGTCTGTGGTTCAGTGGGAATTATGAGCTGGTTTGCCAACCAGGTTTTTAAGCAAAAGACCAGCCTCCATCAGTTGCTCCACTCCTGATTGAGAACTCCAGTCTCAGTCGTTTCTGTGCTGGACAGCATGTGAAATTGCCGCCAGCCCGCGGATCCAATGCCAGCAAATTTCAGGGCGGACTGGTGCAGAACATGAGTATCCAGTATGTCTGGTCAGTTGGATTTTTAGGTACATCAAGTAAATTTAATCTACAAATTGGATATTTATGATATTAAAAGAAATAATAGAAACCAAGTGAAAAATAAATAACAATTGTTTTTTTATGACCACTCGCAAATCTGGGTGAAGATAAATAACACGTGTGTAGTTTGTGTTCAGTAGACACTTGTAACTCTAGTTAATAAATCTTCTATGTGCTGTCTGATGACACATGCTACTTCCGATTTCCAACGTCAACATGTGAAGGTATTGGGATGCCTCAAAGCCAGCAGAGGCTAAAAAACCAAACACAACCAAGGAAAAAAAAAGAACTATAAAAAGGAATAGGACACTATTCAACATAAAAGATGTTTTAAAATCTGGGTTACAGAATTCACTTGGAATATAGAAACAGGATGCATGCTAAGACCATAACAATGCTGTTAACTGTTCAGCTGCATTCTGCTGATGTGGATGCATTTGATCCAGTTCCAGTAATCCACCACTGGAACTTGTCTTTCTACAGACATAATTTCATGGGCAGATGTTCATTGCATACCAGAGTCCTCATCTTTGGAGGCAGGGGCTAGTTCTGATACTGTTCATAATGACAAGTCAGTGGATGAGAATCCTGATTCTTTTTCTGATTATGATTCAGACTGGTCATCTATGGCAGCAGCAGATTCTGATGCCCAGCCTCTAAATTAGTTTATGTTTGGATCTGGATCAGCTGGACAGTAAGCATCATTGTCCTGGTCAGTAAATGAAATGTAGGACCAGAGGGTTATGGACAGAACTATTAGCATTTTCATGTTACTATTCCTGTGGGCTTGCAGGATTATTTAGCAAGTTTCACACACTGGTGCTATGGATGATATAGACCTTTATGCCCAGTTAGGGCTTTACGGGTTTTTTTTTGCAACTTCTAAAGGGAGAAGAAAGGATAGGAAGTATATTTTCCTTTCTTCTTAAGGGTTCAACTGATATTTCGGCTTGTACCATTTCGAGGTGGATTACCATAACTATCAAGAAAACTTATCAGTCCCTTACTGAGAGAAACCTTTCTTTCATGAAGATTAAAGCCCTTGAGTTTTGAGCCATGGCTACATCATGGGCCTATCTAACTCATTTGTCTCTGGTTGTAGTAGCACAAAAAGTGGCCCATGTTGATATCATTCGACAGTAGTCTACACTTATACAGTAAGAGTGAGTATTCCTTCATTTTTCCTGCACCAGTTTGTGGGATCATCAGCCTCCCACCGAACTGGCAAATTCAGCTATGCAATAGCAACAGGTTATGTATTACTGATATTAAAATGTAGTTTTGGGGCGGGGGGGGGGGGGGGGGGGGGGGTAAACTAATTTTAATGATGTAATACTTACTTGTTGCTATTGCCAGATTCCCTCCTCCCACCCCACATTAATGTCCCCCTAGTTTTAAGGTTACATCCTGAAAAAGAATGAAGACTAATGAGCATTTGCCTGGGTCATGGGTTAGACTTGAGTCACCATATGGGAGGATGAATTCTCATTATATGGTTGAGGGTATTTTCTTTCCAGTAAAAGAGTAAGCTATGCAATGCAAAAGGTAAGTATTACATCATTAAAATTAGTTTTACCCCACCCCCCCAAAAAACCATACTACATTTTACTGTAAACATAATTAATTTTATATTAGATGTACTGATACAAGTTCTGACAAGTTACAACCCATACTCCTAATGACCTACATACTGCCATGAGGCAGTGAAAAAGAGAGAAACCTAAAAAACTCACCCAGAACCAGAACTTGTGTTAGAGCCAGGATTAAACCCAGAATATTTGTGGTTTCAAGGGATCACATTGCTACTAATGTTGTAGAAATCTAACCACTGCATACAAAAATGCACACACATATGGGCGTATTGGTTGGCTGTTTGGTTAATTGGTGTTTAGTGGCATATCAGAACATGAAAGACCATTTAGTGCTAAGGCAATGCCATGCCCATTAATGCACCACAACAGCTGACTCAGGCTGGTCAAGGCAGGATTCAAATCTCTCCCAGATTGTGAGTCTGGCACACAAACAACTGAGACACTCTACATTGGCAGAATAACTTATTGCTTTTCTTTGCTGTTCTCTGTGAAATCATTGTGCCATAGTATACAATTAAATATAATTAAATGATTCCACATGGTAACTTTTGTGTCAAGTTTTTCATCATTGCGATTGATTAAAAGTTGATTTTTTTTTCTTCAGAGAAAGGTTAAGGTCTCATGGTCTACAATCAGCTGGAAAACTTCAGATTTCACCAGGACAGGTAAAGAGATTTTCTGCTGTGCTTTTTGAGAAATCATTTGAGATAAATATTGAATAAATTATGCACCACAGTTACTGATAAAAAAATCAGACTGAGGCTTTTCCATAAGAATTCAGTTAGACTGTTGGCTATAATATGACTTAGGTACAAGAGTCATTACAAAAGACTTTCATGTGATAGAAGACTGCAGTAATAATTTTTATACTTCCAAAAAGATATTTTGCATCCTTTTCTGCACTGAATTGTATGACCTTCTCTTAGTCTAAATTGCCTCTAAAATTTACTATGAAAATTACAGCAGTTAGTGAACTTGATTCCTTTAATTTCCTCAATTTTCTTTTCTTCTCTTGTTTTCTTTTCTCTCATGTATTTTATTCAGTTCAGTTCTGTTGAAAACTGTCATACACACAGATGACAGAGAGCCAGATTGCTGACATAACAATTCAGATTATTGGATTTACACACTTGGATCAAATAACACCTCATCCACATAAACAGACTTGATTTACACACTTGGACCAAATAAAACTTACCTCATCCACATAAACAGACTGTTGATTTACACACTTGGATCAAATAACACTAACCTCATCCACATAAACAGACTGTTGATATACACATTTGAATCAAATAACACTCACCTCATCCACATAAACAGACCGTTGATTTACACACTTGGATCAAATAACACTAATCTCATCCACATAAACAGACTGTTTACTTTAACTAGAAACATTTGGGTGTTACTGTTGCATCAAATAACACAAACTGATATTGTTAGGCATCTTTGTAAAACCTGTTTATCTTGTGAGATGTACATTTTTATCTCCTGCGAGAACACAAATGTGAAAGGGGGCATATATTGTTACCCTTGTCTGCCCATCCAGCCTTCCATGCATCCATTCATCACACCTTGATTAAGTTTTGCCTAGGTCAAGTAAATGAGGTGGTGGCAGAGTATTCATGTTCTGTAAGCACATTTCATCAAATCATAGCATTTTTGCAGAAAATGTTGAATTTCATCATTGTTGGAATGAGTACTTGTTTTATACGTTTGATCAGGACAATTTACAGTTTTGATTTTTTGTATGAACCTTTCATAATTGCTTATTCTTTTGAAAAATTAAAGTCAAGCTTTTCATAAGGTTGGAGAAAAATGAATTCCTCATTATAATTCCTAATGATATAACAGTACATCTTTAGAAGCTGAAAATGCTGTGTTGTGTTGATTGGATCAGTATTTTTTTCAGGTCACATAAATTCCCCCTAAATTTAATGAGACTTCCTTTAAAAATGTGTGAGTATGCAAAAGTCATGCAGTTGATTTGCCATGGGCCTAACAAAACCTTTAACATTCATTAATATCAACAAAGCTCAGTCTATTTACACAAGCAGCAGACTTCTCAATCAACTGCCATAATCCCATGCTTACTAAGATACTTTTGCAGTTGAGCAATGAGACACTTTCATTAAAGTTATTAAAAGTGTTTTACCAACTGCACTTCATTGTTGAACTTTGGATCCCAAGGGCAGGAAACACTGTCTCCCACCCACCAAATTTGGGGGCACACAACATTTTAAAGAGACAAAGAAAAATTGTTGTACATAATGCACTAGTAGTGCTAAAAAAAATGAGAGAATCTTATTTGCTTTGACAGTTTTACCATGTTAAGTTTGTCATCTGCACTGTACTATCATGTTTTTCTTGGACACTTACATTCTATAAACATTTTATCATGTGCTGAAGAAAAAGGGAGCTGCACTATGGAATTTTCCATTCCAGATCTTTCTTTCATTTAATTTTAATGTGCACTCATTGTCTACCAGCATTTATCATAATAAATACCCATGTTTTCTTAATAACTTTTTTTCTTCAAATTACTAAAACATTAATTAAATGACAAATTGTGTATTTGCATAAATTGTGTCTCTTTTGTCATTAATTCAACCTCAAAATAAATGAAATCCTCCAAGCCATAGGTGTGACTTTAACCTCGAAAATATGTTATACTAGTGGCCGTCAAAGACTGTTGCCTTGCAACTCGGCTTCCACAAACTTGTCACCATCTTACAATTTTTATCACCTTTAGGAACTTTGGCAATTGCTAGCACCAACATAGACTTGGATGGACAAGTTGTAGGTGTATTTTTCGATTTTTTTGCTTGACAAAAAAGAGCACCCAGGGGGGGCGCACAGAGTCGAGATTTGTTAGATATAGGACAAAAAATTGCAGAAAACCCGCAATCCCATGCTCAAGGTGCAACACTGGCACTTGTCGATGTTGTACTATGTCGGACATGTTATTTTCAGTATTTGGTGGTAATGTCGCTGCTGTTACATTCACTTCTAATGCATACAGTGTAGTGCCATTGTCATAATGCATGATCGCTACTGCTGTACTGATAATAAAGATGAGCAACTGTAAGCTTTATGTTTATTTAGTAATAGTCATTTATCACACACAAGTTCGTTGAAAATACTAAAAGGGGTCTATTCATAGATACTGTTCACATAATAAAACTGTTCCCCTTGAAAATTGAAAATCCCCCCCCTCCCACCCCCCACACACACACGCAAATGTCAGAGGGGTTAGGTGCGGTGGCATTCCTCCTTAGTATGTAATCCAGGAGCAATCACTATTGTATTACCATATATACTCGCTTGTAAGTCAGGTCCATCTGAAAACTGCACAGATCCAGATCTACCATCACATAATGCACTGGCAGATCTGAGTCTATGCAGTTTGTTAGGAGTAATCAGTAGAACAAACAACATAGACCCTGATCTGCCAGCACATTGTGCAATGGCAGATCAGGGTCTATGTTGTTTGCAGTTGGAGTGCATATGGTCATTATAGTTCTTGTCTCGTTTTACAGGTTTATGATTTCACGTCAGATGACATGAAAGACTTGGGAGAAATAGGAAGAGGCAACTATGGTACCGTTAACAAGATGCTTCATGTGAAAAGCAACACAGTCATGTCTGTGAAAGTAAGGAACAATTTCAAAATAATTTTTTGAAAACAGTATTTTGACATACATGGCATTTGGCTGGGAATGTTATATTTATATCAGATTAATTTGATATGTCCTTTCTTTTGTGGAGCAAAGGAGCAAATTGCAGGTAGATTTTATTAGGTTTCATTATGTTAACATTTATTGCCAGGTCAGTTTGAGAAATTTATGCAAATTATAATATTTTAATTGTGTATCAAGTAGAGGCATGTGAATCTTGGAGGAATTTCTTAGTTACAGTGATTTTTACTCATGATGAATATATGAAAAAGTTCCCAGTACTGTCTAACATTATCAGAAATGAAAGATTATCTGAGGAGTCACATATTACTGAAAGATCTGTGTAACAAATATCTACACTTTTCTTTTATGGAAATAGTACTGTATATACTCACTAATAAGTCGGGTCAAACTGCAAACAACATAGACCCTGATTTACCATTACATAATGTGCTGGCAGATCAGCCTCTATGTTGTTTGTTCTACTGATTACTCCTGACAAACTGCATAGACCAGATCTGCCGTTGCATAATCTATGCAGTTTGCAGCTGGACTGACTTATAAGTGAGAATGGATGGTACATGCTTAGTTTTTATCTGTGTATATTAGTAGATGATGTACCGTAAGTACTTAAAGACTTATCAATTAAGCATATTACGTTACTAACTTGTTTTAGCATACCTGGATAACTTGTGAACCCGCTTATAACATGGAAGCAGGTGTGGATTCCATTTTTTCCTTATATAAAATACAAAATTCAGCTCCTGTTTGCCTAAAATGAACAATTTGCATCCGGCATTAGTAAATGTAAATTTGATATTTTGATTGTTTTATATCATCAAAAATGGAGGTTAGTGCACAGAAATTTCGAATCTTCTTCATGAAATTTGCAAACTTGAATAAGAAATCATATTAACAAAAATATTTTCAAAATAAATAACAGTATCAAACAGTGAAAATGTTGGTAAATCCCTACTGGAGCAATACAGTATGAAATAAATACCAATTACAGAAGTCTTGTTAAGTGAAATTTGTGCTTTAATTTTATCTTTTAATTAAGTTTCAGTGTAATTGTCATAAATGTGATATGCCCTCTTCTATTCAAACATGAAAATAGTCAATTCACAGTCTAAGTGATGTCTTCAAGGACTTTCATGAGAACCTAATAACAGTGCTTTCTCTATGGTTATGCTGGCTTTATTTTGACAACTGATGAGGACTTAATGGTCCTTCAGCACAATGACACAAGCTAATTAACATATTAATTGTCTCCAGCTGATACAATACATAAAAGGTGCTGATGTCACAGTAACGTCCAGCTGTGGGTCAGCCTAATTTTTAAAAAAATCACTCATTGTTGACAACTTCTAAAGTTTTTGTTTTTGGATAATTTGTGGATTGTTCTTCCAAATTTGCAGTGATACATTTCAAAAATAACTTGCAAGTTCTAATAAAATGTCTTTCTCTTTCTTTTTGGTTAATTTTTTTTCTTCTGAATTTTTGGCTCTGGATGTAGTGTTCTAGGACAGTGCAGCTGTGTATCGACTGTGTTTATTAGCATTATTAGTTATACTCCATCAGTGTCATGTGCTATCAACAAAGAAGTGTATTGTGACATTTAAAATATTGAGGAATTAAATATTGCAAACATTGATGGGTTTGGCTCCAGCTCTTTGTGATTGTAATTCTAGCATTAAAGCTTTGGTTCATTTGTGTTTGCTTATGATGGATACACATGCATTGATTCTGAGAGGGAGAAATGTCAAACTTTACTGATGCATGAATTTGTGATCACTGCATGTCAACTTAGTTATATTCAAAGTCTTTCATCAATTTAATAACTTCAATTGACTTATTAAAATTCAGTATCCACTAATATTAAAATCCATTATTCAGATTTTGTGTATGACAAAGGAAAGTATAATTGTCATATATCAACTATAGTTGCTAGCACTGCCCCCTCCCCCCCCCCTAACTGTTAGCATTAAGCAAAATTTTGAGTCTTGCTTGCTATCTCCCATCCTTCTTTATGCTGCAGTCAATGTTTATGGACCCAATTGCTCATGTGTTATTGAGGGAGAGGTGTACATAAAGTTAGGTACAGATTTAGAGCAGAGAAACAGATAAATGAATAGTCTTATTGATAATTTAATTAGGAATATAACAATCACTAGACAAATAAATGTTTTTGCAACAAACAGTACTTAAAAGCCAATGTGTGCTTTTTCTGTGTGCATTTTGTCTCCCACTTGTCATTGAAAACAGAGGATATTACATTGGGCTTGTTTATAATCCATCTCTCTGTGCTGTCCTTCTGTCCATCTATTCCACATTCATTTCCACACAATAACTCTCTTAATTGTTATTGGATTTCAGCCAAATTTGGCATGCAGCTTGATTGATGGGACCTTGGATGAGTTTGATTGTCAGCAATATACATCATAATTTACCAGAGTTATAGCCCCTTATTGTCTTACACACCCACTTTCACTTCCACAAATAACTCCCTTAATTATTATTGTGTTTCAACTAAAATTTTATTATGGAGCTTGATGATGATGAGACCTTGACTGAGTTTGATTGTCAGCCCTCTACATCATCATTAAGCAGAGCTATGGTCCCTGATTGTCAGACCCACTCACTTTCTTTTCTGCACAAAAAATCCCTTGATTTGTACTGTATTAAAAATTATTATTAAAATAATATTATTTTATATTGTATTATTAAAATTTGGTATGCTGTTTGCTATTGATAAGACCTTGTACAAGTTCGATTGTCAGCTTTCTGTGTCATATGGTGGAGTTCCAGCCCCAAGTTGGCAGACCAACTCACATTCATTTCTGTAGAATAACTCCATTAATTACTGGGACCCCGGGTGGCCGAGTGGTCTAAGGCGCTCGCCTTTACCGATCACTGCCATCTCACCTCTGTCCGCGTGGGTTCAAGTCTTGTGCTCGGCCAATGTGGTTATGTGAGAAAGCTTGCCAGTTGCTTCCCGTAGGTCGGTGGTTCTTCCCGGGATTTTCCCAGGTTCTTCCTCCACCAGATATACTGGTTGCCATGTATAGCTATCATGTGCTGAAAAATGGCGTTAAACCCATAAAACCAAACCAAACCATTAATTACTTTTGTATTTCAGCCAAATTTAATATGCTGCTTGATATTGATAATACCTTAGCAGAGTTTGATTCTTAGCTTTCTGCCTGATTCTTTAGCAGAGTTATAGCTGCTGATTTTTGGGACTCGCCCACTTTTATTTCTGCTGAAGAACTCCCTTAATTATTGTTGGATTCAGATTAGTTGTGCAGCTTGATTTTCATGACACCATGGCTGAATTTGAATGTCAGCCTTGTGCATCATCGTTTTGCAGAGTTATAGCCCTTGATTGTCAGACCCACCCACTTTCATTTCAGCACAGTAACTCCATTAATTCTTGGATTTTAACCAAATTTTGTAGGCAGCATGATACTTATGAGGTCTACATCATTCTACATCATAATTTACCAGACTTATAGTCCAGTTGACAGACCCATCCACCTTCACTGCCTTTATTTATGATTGGATTTCAGCCAAATTTGGTATGCAACTTTATATTTGGCTGAAGTTGATTTTCAGCATTCTACATCATTTTTTTAGCATGGTTATAATCTCTTATTGTTGAACCCATTCACTTTAATTTCTGCACAATAATTCGTTTAATTTTATGTAGACTTTAACAAAATTTGGTAAGCAGTTTGATATAGATGAGACCTCAGCTGAATTAAGATATCAGCATTTTACATCATTTAGCAGAGTTATGGCCCCTGATTGTTAGACCCACCCACTTCAATTTCTGAACAGTGACTCCTCTATTGTATTTTAAGCATCTCTAGTAGGCAGTTTGATATTAATGATACCTCAGCTGAGTTTGATTGTCAGTGTTGCTTAGGTACATTTGCAACATGCAACGTGATCTTTTAGGAGAGTTATTTTCTGACTTGCCAACTTTCCTTGCTGCACAATAAGTTCTGTGGTGATGACACCTTGGCTTAGTTTGATTTTTCATAGTTTGATCTGCTGCATCATTTAGCATAGTATGGCCTCTCATTGTTGGACCCACTCACTTTTGTTTCAACATAATAATTCCGTTAATTATTGTTGGATTTCACGTTTTTTTTATATGCAACTCAATATTGATATTGCTTGAGAAAAATTTAACTTTAATTTTCATTTTCTGTGTCATGGTTTAGTGGAGTTATGACCACTGAATGTTGTACACACAATTTTGTATGCAACTTTATATTGATGAGAGCTCACCTGATTTCAATTGTCAGTGTTCTGTGTCTTTGGTAGTATCTTCCTTTACAAAATATGCCTCAATTCATCATTGTCACCTAGCCAAGTCTGCCTTAATTCATCATTGTCACCTAGCCCATTCTTCCACAAAATTACAAACCCCAACTTCCATTGGAAATGGGGACATCAGGGATTTCTTAAATTTTGTCAGTCATATGCCTACAAGTACATTCTAGATATTTTCTTAGAGAACTTTGCAAATTAGTGATTTACTAAATGTGAACTAAATTGCACCATTGTATTTAGCATTTGTAACATTTAGATGAATTCATCTTCTTTGTTCAATTTGCAAATATATTATGTCTATGAAAATTTATGGATTTACAGTACCTCAAATTTAGCCCACCTTATAAGTTATCATGGCACTAATTGGACCAATCAGCTGTAATTGTATCTTGTTGTAGTCCCGAAGAAAATCGATAATAATTTTTCTCAGATTTTTTCTGGACATCTGCTGTCTCTGGGCTTTTGTGAAAGATGATAGAGTAAATAGGTATGATTTAGATGATTCCAGAAAGGTCACTTGCACAAAAAATTCCAGTTATTTCATTCAGATGTAACTATTTCCAGAAAATGCAACAATACCTATGCTGATTTTTTGTATATGCTGTCTCCAAGTTAGTGTACAGGTGTATTGAACTTAAAACTAATGCCCTGGATTTTATGAAAAATGTAGAAAAATGAAGTAAATATATATTGAAGTTATCTCCCTTACATTGTTTTAAGTTCATCATAAGTGAAGGATGATTGGATGACAGGTAGAAGTGAGAGACAGCATGCAGGATTTGAAAGATAGCATTTTATATCAGATATTTAGTAATACATTGTGTTGCCCTTCTCATATCCTTTTGTCAGATGAAAGACAATAAATTGTCTTATTTAAGTAAAGTCTTTGTCTTGCACACAAAAAATCATTAAAAATGTTTTCCTAAAGTTTTTAAAAAAAATTACAGTAGTTATAAATAACTAATTATGATCTTATTTCAGAGGATACGGTCAACTGTAGATGAACGAGAACAGCGGCAACTTCTGCTGGAGCTGGAAGCAGTAATGAGGAGTAATGATTGTTCCTATATTGTACAGTTCTATGGTGCTCTATTTAAAGAGGTGGGACTTTACTTATTTCTGATATTGACCCTATATTATACAGTTTTATGGTGTTCTATTTAAAGAGGTGGGACTTACGTTATTGTCGATATTGCCCCTTCTATTGTGCAGTTCTATGGTGCTCGATTTAAAGAGGTGGGACTTCACTTATTGCTAATATGATAAAAGAGCAAAAAAGCAGCATTTTGAGTTCAGTACAAATTATTTAAATAACAGTCAGTACATGTGTGTTAGTGTAGAAGTCATTAAGCTAGAAAGGTTGAACACAAGTAAAACCTATATTGCTTGCATTTGTTTATTTCTGTATTAATTGATGAATCACCAAACTCCCCGATCTGCCATAACTTGTCAGTTAAATTCTGCAGATATGAAATGTCAATAGACTGCTTGACACAATTCTGTGTCTAAAATTCAAGCTCAAAAGTTGTATAATTTCCAGGCTAGGACATTTCCGCATGTTCTAAATTTGAGCCAGCATAGGCAGTGTTCAGCATTAGCTAGGCATATTTATAGCTCTTTTCCGGCGCTAGAGTTCTGTCAATTTTGGGGTTTTATTTTAATATTTTTGATGGTCATAATACTTCTGTGTCACTTGGAGGTGAACTGAAGCATTTTGTAGAATTCTTGTTTTCCTTATCATTATTATTGTCATCTTTGTCATCATCTTCATTATCAACATCATTATTTAAGTAATTACATTTAAATGAATTTATAATAATGGAATGCTCTTTCTGATTCAGGGTGATTGCTGGATTTGCATGGAGCTAATGGACATTTCCCTAGACAAATTTTACAAATTTATATATAGTGAGTTGTTGAGCCATATACCAGAAAATATACTAGGAAAAATAACACTAGCCGTGAGTACTGCAATTTTCTTTATTATCATTGTCACTGTTATCATTATTATGTTCTTTTATTTGCTCCCCCATACTTGCAGTGGGGGCATCTTGATTTGGTCATGTCTGTCCATATCTCTGTATGTACGTGTCTTATGTCCATCTGTCCTGATAAGCTTGTTAGGAAGATTGTACAAAAGCCACACCACATTGACATTTGAAATTTTGAATGCATATTTGTATCCATATGTTGATGATCTGATTAGAATTTGATGCCATTCAATTATTTTTTAACTTTTTAGATTGAGACGTGTTTTTACCACAAATCCTTGTTAGTATGATTAAGCAAAAACCACATAAGATAGACAAAAGAAATTTGGTTGGGATGTTTGCATATATAGATGATCTTTTTAGACTTTCAGGCCACTTTAGCAAGTTGTCAAATTTGTTTTTTTGCAATTTTTGATAAAAAAAATGTTTCTTTATTTTAAGCCCCAAATATTAACTTCTTTGGGTTATTGAAAGTAAAACTAAAGCTACTGAAAAATTTCTCACCATCGCAAATCCGTATGCTTTCACTGCATATTCGAACCAACCAATAATCCCCAGCACCACCACCACCTTCTCTCCAGTACTCAACCACACCGCCAGACACAGGGTCATAATACAAAATCCATCACACATATGATGCGTCTTCTGCTATGACTGAGTATCTTAAGTTCAGTCACAAAATATTTTGAAAAGTCTTTGTATTTGAAATTTGTGTATTTTTAAACTTTGAACCGCTCCCAGGGACCCTCAGGGGTGGGAGCTGAGGATGACACTCCTCTTGAAGATGATATCCACTGGGGCAACATAACAACAAAGTTTTGTGAAATTCTACCTCTTGTTCTAGGGGGAGATGCGATGTTGAATAGATGGATGGATAGACAGGCAGATGGAGGTTATCCCAAAAGCATCAGGATAGATCTTGTGTTTGAATTATGCTTATAAATAGCATCTTAATTCAGTCTATTGTCCAACTTCCCTTAATATGGAATACAGATAGATCTACCTTTGGTTGGACAAGGGAGACGGGTGGTACAAAGGAGGTAAACTTTATAAAGAAACTAAAAAAGCCTTGACTTGAAATGACAGATGGCAGGTAATGGGAGTTGAATATAAGTGGAGTTTGAAATGATATTTTACTAAGGAATTGAATTCATAGAGAAGTTATTGTTTCTAATTTTAGAAATACTCCCATCAGAGTAGAAAAGTTGCTATTATCAGTGGCTAAGGGAGGAAATTCTGTTGTATTTTGGTTGTCTTATTTGTGGTCATCTCAAAGTCCATCCCAGCATATATGGCTGGTTAGAGCTTTAGAGATGACCCCTCATTAACTTTCTAAATACCCCTGTACCAGTTGTAAATCCATAGCGACCTCTGCCACAAGGTCATTTAGTTAATTTTTAAATTTGTGATTCTCCTTTAAGGTGTTGATGTGTTCTATTTATGGTTTTATTTTCCGGCTATTATGGATCACATTTTTGGAGTTGTATTTATTGAGAATTTTATTTATATTGGTGCCTGCATGTATGTATGTATGCTTACCTGTTTCCATATTATTTTCCTTCTTTGTTAGGTATATTATGATGTTAGATTTTATTATATTATGGTTGTTAGTTTCAGTTTGTTAGGTTATTATATTTTAGGATGTTGTTATACATTATTATAAAATGATGTTTTTGGTTTTTTTTAATAGTTTTTTTTATATGATATATGTAAATTTATATACAGCACATGTCAATAATCATTTCAGTTTTATGGATGATGCATTATTATTTTTTCCTCGGTTTCAATGCTGTAGGCTGCAAGGGTGATATATTCTTTCTCTTTCCTTGGTCCCTCCTTGGTTGTTGTGTTTCGTCGTCATCAATGTTCTCTGGGTTGTAGAAATCCAACTTGTAATACTCTGTATTCCTGTTTTCTTTCTCCTTTTTTTTAATTGTTTTGTCTGTTTCCTTGGCATGTTTTTTCGGTCCCTTGCTGAATCCCTGTTTTGATTGTCAGTTGCATTTGTGATTTGCTTCCCATGGTTTACCACTTGTTGTTTAATTGTCATTCAATTATATATTTATTTAAAGTTAAAAAGAAGTGTTCTGAATTATTTGTTCACCTAATTTTCAAATATTGGATGCCATTTGGTAGATAAATTGCCTGTTACGTGTCAAGCATTCAACACATTCCGATGCCATTAGTCTTATGGACCTTGACGTGCCTTTTATGTGGTTTTTCACATTTACAAGAGTTATGCCCACTGATTGCCCATTCTCCTGACTTTGGTTTCTGCATAATAACTTTAACTAAAGTTTGTTGGATTTCTATCTAATTTGACATGCAGCTTTATATTGGTCAGAAATTTTGATTTTTAATTTAAGTATTCCATGGTGTCATTTATAGGAGTTATACCCCCTGATTGTTCATCCAACTGACTTTGATTTCTGTTTCATAACTTTACCATAGTTTTTGGATTTTTATCAGATTTGGCAGGCAGGTTTATATTTCTAAGATATTGAATGACTTTGATTTCCAGCATTCCAGTAATACATTTACCAGAGTTATGCCCCATATTTTTACGTCTTCCAGACTTTGGTTTCTGAAGCATTATTTTACCAAGGATGGTTGGATTCAACCAAATTTGGCATGCAGCTTTATATCAATGAGACCTTGAATGAGTTTAATTCAAGCATTTCATTACATCATTTGCAGGAGTTATGATCCCTAATTTCCCTCTCCTCCTAACTTGGATTTCTGCAGCATAATTTTACCAAAGAATGTTGGATTTCAACCAGATACACATTTGTATCCTTTTGTACACCTTTATATTGATGACGTTGTATTTGTTTTTTGTTTGTTTGTTTTTTTTCTTAGTTTCAAGGGCACTTCTAACATTATTGGCTATATCATGTCGAGGAAATGGGAGTTAATTGCCTTTCCCCGGGACACACCAAGGCAGCTGACCCAGGCAGGCCTGGTTGGCTATCGACCCTTGGATTATGAGTCTGATGCTGTACGAACTGAGCTACCACAGCTCCCTATATTAAGGAGACCTTGATTGAATTGGAGTCTAGCATTCTATTTCATCATTTGGAGGAGTTATGGGTCCTGAATGCCATTCTCCTAACTTTGGTTTCCAAGCACAGGTATTCCTCTGCTTAAGCCCTACCATGCAACTTGTAGTGAGCCTGTAATGCACTCATCGCTAATAGAGCTAGTTAGAATCTTAGATTTTACTCTTTTTTTTCATCAGTTTGTTTTCTTTCTTCAATTTCAGACTTTGAAAGCTTTAAATTACTTAAAAGAAAAATTGAAGATTATCCACAGAGGTGAGTCATTTGGCTATGTTTGTGTTTTACTTATAATCTGCAAATTCATTGTGTATATTCCAATGATTTTCATTTAATGAAATCTTGTGATTTAAAACAGAAATGTATATTTGATCTTTTAAAAAAAATTCTGCATCCTTGTGACACTTCAATCATATGTTTTTGTCTTGAATGCTTTAGTTTAGGTGAGACCTAGGTATTACTCATTCTGATGTTGGCATCAGCATTAATATTTGATAAAGTTTTAAGTAAGGTTTGTTTCTGTGTAGTCATACTTTTTCCCCTGGAAGGGATTGCCATCATATTTGGACTAGAGAATCTTGAAGCTTTGCCCTTTCACATCCATGTACCTCTACCCTTGCTCTGACCCCCAGATAAGGTCATGGTCATTTGAAAATTTTCGACTAAAGCTTTCAGTTTAACTTTTTCTTCATGGCCGTATAAAGTCCCTAACCCTGGGAGATTTAGTTATCATACTTGGACTGTGTAGTTAGGCAGCACCGCCATTTCATATCCATGAACCCCTACTCTTGCTCACACACCCTGGCAAGGTCAGGATCATTGGAATTCTTGGTTAGGTTTTTGGTTAAAATTTTTTGTATGATCATAAGTCTTGAACCCTGGAAGGGATAGATATCGTACTTAGAGTGTAGAATCAGTCATCACTGTCTTTTCATATTCATGCACTCTTACCCTTCCTCTGAACTTCAGGCAAGGTCATGGTCATGATCATTTGAAAGCATATATGTACGATCTTAATCAGGCAGGAGAGCTTGGAATTTGTTGTCTGCTTTGAAGTACAAGGCAGAGCTGACATAGTGTACCGTCTATACTCACGTATAAGATAGGTCCAAATGCAAACAACATAGACCCTGTCTGCAGTCACATAATGCGCTGTCAGATGAGGGTCTATGTTGTTTGTTCTACTGATTAGTCCTTACAAACTGCATAGACCCAGATCTGCTGGCGCATTATGCGACGGCAGATCTGGATGTATGCAGTTTGCGGTTGGTATTGGCTTATACGCGAGTATATACAGTAGTTATGTTGTACTGATGGAAGCCTTTCCCATAAAGGTTGTCAGACTGACAAGATTATTGGATAAACAGAAAAGATTTTTGATGTCTGCAATAAATCGTTTCCATCATAGTGTGATACAATTGCCTTTGGATTCAAAAAGCAAACTGGGATGTCCATCATCCATTGTTTTTCATCTGCATTTCATCTGTTTTGGATTACATTTCTGTTTTTTTTTCTTCTCCCCTTTTTATGATTTAGTTTTTACTTGCAGCTGTATACTGTTACTTTATTATGTTTATCATGAGATATGGACAAAACCTGGTAATTGATCAGCCAAATCTCAAGGTCATGGGGTGTTTAATTTGTCAAAAGTAAAACAGGACATTTTCTATTTACAGTTTCAACCTAGCTAAAAATTGCAGTGTTCTTAAATTGTGCAATTATATTTTATTTTCTCAGGGTTTCTTTTAAATTGAAAAATGTGTCTTTTGATAATAAAAACATTAAATACTGCGAAACCTCTGGTCAGTTCCAGTCGTTTTGGTAAAGAACACATTTTTCGTCTCAAACAAAACACCACATCCAAATCCAGATCACCTTACAGTACTCCTTCACACAGGAGTCATATGAGTGAACCACCTTATATTTTAAGGTATTGTTTAAATAATATTACATATTACTGTTCAGTATATTGAAACACCTTGAAATGAGGGAGTAGTGTACTTCAGTTCAGTGTTTTGTTTTGTTTTCAAGAATTTTTACTGTATAGTAAAAATCTGATTATCACATCAGTGTGTAAATCAATCTGTGACCTTTGAGAAATATTAAATGATGCTTACAATATATACTCGCGTATAAGCCTATACCAACTGCAAACTGCATACACCCAGATCTGCCATCGCATAATGCGCCGGCAGATCTGGGTCTATGCAGTTTGTAAGGACTAATCAGTAGAACTAACAACATAGACCCTGATCTGCCAGCGCATTATGCAGTGGCAGATTAGGGTTTATGTTGTTTACATTTGGCCCTAGATTATACGTGAGTATATACGGTAAATAAAATGTTATTATGTAAATTTGTGTCTTGGTTTATGTCCAGCTTCAAATACTAGAAACAGAAATGTACAAAATAAAGTTGTATCCATCATAAGTTATTAATATAGGAAAGATATCTATTGTGTGTCAGATGTTACATAAAAATCTTTCTTCTTAATTCCAGATGTCAAGCCTTCCAACATATTGTTTGACAAACGAGGAAATATCAAACTCTGTGATTTTGGAATTAGTGGGCAGCTGGTTGATTCCATAGCCAAAAGCAGAGATGCTGGCTGTCGACCATATATGGCTGTAAGTATTGTAACTTAATATATATTTAATTTAGAGAAATGCCATGGTTTGTTCAATCTTGAAAAGTCCTTGAATTTTTGTGGTTGCCTTGAAAACTCCTTGAAGTTTGAAAAAGTTGGTTTTATTCTTGAAAGTCCTTGAAACCAGACCTAATTGATCTTGGGGATAAGTCAGAGGTCATGGCTTGCATTTTTATACCACCAAAACTTTTTTTTGTTGTTGACAGAAATCTTCTTAAGCAGTAACAACTTGAGGTACACAAATGAAATTTGGTCTGCATGTTTGTATGCATATGTAGATAATCTGATTTCATGGCATTGTAGCAGCTTTTAAAGTTTTTTCTAAATTTATGAACTTTTTGGGACTTGGATGAGAGCTCCAGATAAGAATTTAATAAATTGGGTATTGTACTTCCAGGTTTGAAACTAATTGCATTTTATAAAATCTGATTGGATCTTTTGTGAACACCACAAAACACTAAATTTAAGCTACGAGAATGAGTCTTAATCATAAAGATGTTAATCATGCCATTTTGAATGTGTCCAATGATTTAGTCACCAAGACTAGTTCAGGGTATTTATTATTATTTAGTTCTATTGAATGACTGTTCTCACACTGATCAACTACACTCATTTCAGATGTTCATGGAACATCTGGAACTTGAACCTGTAGTTTAGTTCATATTGATCGAACACTCCATCATACAGCATGGTCTGTGCTTTTGGCGGCAGCAATATGCTGACAACTTTTGGACTAAATGCTTACAGTTACAACAGTTACATTGTTTTGCATTGTTTGTATGCATGAAAAAATTTCTGTATGCATTTTTTTACTCTAATTGTCTGTGTAAAATACACGAATACTCTGTTTATCTAGAGCTCTGTTGGACTTTTGTGGTCTTCAGTGGGGACACATGTTTTACAAACACAAATATAGTTGTTACCAAATTTGGTATGTTGGAATTTCTCAGGAATATCTGAAATTAATTCAGTACTCGGCAGTTAAAAAGAAAAAAAAGGACAGTAGAAATAGACTAATCATGGATTCCTGGGAAAATTGTTTTGGCCAGTAGAGTGTCAGTCCCTTTGAGAGACTCTTGTTTCAGTTTAAAAGTTTATGATTGACTTTCTTGAGATTGCTTTTATAACCTTTTTAATTTCTGCTCAAATTTAATCTGGTCTAAGTGAAATTAGATTTGCCTCTTTTCCCCTCCCCTCCGGCAGATCTGGGTCTATGCAGTTTGTAAGGACTAATCAGTAGAACAAACAACATAGACTCTGATCTGCCGTCGCATTATGTGATGGCAGATCAGGGTCTATGTTGTTTGCGATTGGACCAAGCTTATAGGTGAGTATATAACGTAATTAATAATTGTTTCTTTATCATTTATAACAATTGAGAGGCAAGAGTAAGAAGTTAGTCTGAACTGACTTAATTGATTGGTCTTTTTCTTTTTTTTTTCATTTTGGTAGCCGGAGAGGATAGATCCAAGAGCTTCCAGTAGTGGATATGATGTCCGGTCAGATGTCTGGAGTTTAGGGATCACACTTGTAAGTAATAGGGTCAGAAAATTACTTGAAAGAAGTGCTGTTAAGGATTCATTTTGTAAAGTATGATTTGTGAGTCTTGGTTAGCAAAAAATTAAAATTATTCATCAAGTTTCATAAATTTCGTGTAAAATGAGCACACATGTTAATTCTTTTTATCACGTAATGTTTGATTCTGTTTACCTCATGTCCTGCTGCGGGTTTGGGGGTTTAGAATAGGCAGATGTACCCACATGCTTGTTGTAAGAGGCGACTAAAGGAGGCAACGTTTTTGCTTGGGATATATTCCCATGATGATGTCCAAGCTAAGAAAGTCTTGAACTTTTTAAAAGACTGCGATTTTTATAAGAAATTGACTTTGTGTTTTAAGTAGAGTTTCGTACCATGAAAATTTTTGTACCGTGGTATTTCTGTACATACCGCCATATGTACCACTGTCACAATATTGTAATCAAATGGGTTTGGATTAAGTGAAAACACCAAACACCACAAATTACTGATGCTTACTGATTACTGAATATATACAAAATGATAGAAAAATACAATGAAAGAAAAAACAACAACACTTTTAAGACTCGGAGACAATTACACTGGATTATATACATAAACAAGATACTGACACCAAAACTGGAGAACAACACTCCCTTAAATGTATACAAAGAAATCACCTGATATCAACAAATGTTAAATTATGCTGATGTCATGTACAACTATTACAACTTGGTATTCACCATAATGTGAATATGATTTCAATAAAAGGAGCAGATGGTTCACATAACCATATGTATTGTTTAAAATTCAACATGCATAGTTCAACATTCAAAGTTCACAGATCAAACTTCAAATCCTTAGGACGAATTCATCCTGGGTATGCTCTACTCTTTTCCTAAACTTAACGATTCCTAGGAGGGAGCTCCAGTAACTTCTAGACGGAATACCGGTATCTTCTTAATACCAAGGTGCCATACACCACATCCATATAGCTTTCTCTGGTAGTGGCTCACCAGTGCCACATTCCCCAAGCCACGTATCACATTGCTAGGTTGCCAGCTATCTTGCTCAGCTGCCTCTTATGTTGCCCAGTCGCCTTCTATGTTGCCCTGTAACCAACAATGACACCCTACTGCCAACTATGACAACCTGCTGCCAACTAAAAGTAAACCAAACTGTCTAGTGTACTATATTAAATTACTATTAAAACTATTAAACTAATAACTAAATATATACATGCGATCAACCACATCAAAATACAAAAAAAATACATACTTATAATTATCGCAATAAGCCCTTTACATACATCCTGCAGTCAACTTTCTGCTTCATTAGAAAAAGTGAACTGACTATACTCCATATCTCAAATCCGGTATAATTTATGGAAAAAGTCTAACTATGCAAACAAGCATAAAAGTTGGAATAGTAAATTCAGGCGACACTTTCTACGTATGAAAACAATTAGAAATAGAATTTAGTTACAACATAAAATAAATCCATGCTTACCCCTATGGTTGTAGTATACTGTCTGTAAAGTAGACACTGCCTGACAAGATCTCCAAATCGTTCTGCTAGTATATAGTTACATAAATCCAATAAGTACCACACCAAAAATAACAAGTGCAAGAACCAGGGTTAAAGTACCCATGCACATAATGAAATACGGGTATCTTGCTGCGAGTGATCTACAGCGAGATGCAGCTATTAATCGATGGCTTATAAAAAAAAAATAATAAAACTACACTAGGTAACTTTTTACACGCCCATGATACATAATCATTCTTATATGACATCAGACTATTTTCTTGCCCTAATTCCGTGACAACCACAGTATACTGGAATTATATTATATTTGAAGAATTTGTAACAAATACAACTATTTTGTAAAAATTTTATAATTTTTACAAGTATTTTGTCCTGAAAACTGAAAACATGCCTTTGATATTATTAAATTCGTAACAAGATTACTCAGGAATTTCTGTACTTTCCTTACTGACAGAAACTGCCGAAGTACTGTTATGGTAGAAAAGTGCCATGGTATGGTACAAAATGCCAAGGTAAACCAGTATACCAGTAATACCATGAACCTCTAGTTTTAAGGATTTTACCTTTTTTCTTTTATCTTTGCTATGTATGCCTTTTTGTAGATATCTAAACTTACTCTGCACTATATAGCTAGGATTGTGCTGATGTGATATTAAACCCTATAAATACATACCGACATAATTATCCCATAACGGAAAGAAAATGATTTTTTTAAAATATACATAACTGCAGTATGTTGTTGGGAAATGATCTGAAGCACATCTGGATACCTTAGATATTATGTCTTTGCTTTACATGACATCATAATATCATTTGTGACATCATGAGCTGAACATGACTTGATAATGAAAAATATGACATGGCTTTATTAACCTAGATAATAAAGTAGTTATGTCATTAACTGGGGCTAAATAAAAGGGCTGATATAGTTCATCATTGGAAATTCTAAAACAGCACCCTATGTCTGAGGGCATAGAGTCATCCATAAATAAATTAACTGGGGTACTACAATATTTGAAACCTGATGTACATTTATTATTATCTGCTGTTGGTGTAAAGTTGTATTTTAGCACGAGGGAACGGGGAAATTCTGATCTTGTATGGGCACCCAGTTATCCTTGCATATTTTGGAACTCTGCCAGGATCCTGGGACTCCGTAGGTGCAAAGTGACTGAATTCCTATTTAGCTATCAGGGTTGCATTTATAAAAGGAAAATATTAAGGCACTGTCAGGGCAGAATAAAGATGGCTTCTTTAGTGGTCTGCATGCCTCAGAAGTTTCATATTGCTTCGTGTTTTTAAGGATTTTAACTGCGTATTCATCCATTTGACAAATTTACATTACTTACCTTTTGAAAATCCTCTGATAAAAATTTGCATAATTGGATTACAGGAAATAAAATCTTAAAAAGTTGTATCTTGCAGTATCTTTACTACAAATATCATGAAGTGATGTTTCTTGCAAAAGAATATGAAATTACCAAATTTTTTGCTCTACTGGCCAAAGACCAGACGAGCTTTTGCAGTAGTATGTCATCTATCATCATACAATAGTGTGTCATCCAGTATCCATCTGTCCATCAGTTTGCACAAGTTTGTTATCACTACTCCTTCTAATCTCCTGGGAGAATAACCTTGAAGCTTTACAAGGTCTAGTCCATCCTAAATGAATGGTGATACTGAGACATCCCATGGTAGCCATCTTGAAAATCTTGTCACTACTCAGGTGGATGAATGGAAATATTGACATGGGGTTGCTACGAATGAACGAATGGTCATATTGACATAGGGTTGCTACTCCTGAACGAATGGTCATATTGACATGGGGTTGCTACTCCTGAACGAATGGTCATATTGACATAGGGTTTTCACTACAAGACTTCTTATGATATGTAGATGATCATGAATGAAAATCATGCCAATTGACTATAGTGACCATTTTAAAACATGGGGTTTCACTAAAAGACCTCTGGTGACGTCTAGTTTGTCCTGAATGAAAATGGTGTAGATCTTATATCCAGTATAGACCACCATGGCAGCCATCTTGAAAATCTTGTTATCGCCTCTCGACATGGACTTTTCACCAGAAGACTCTCTAGTTGATCCTAAACAAAAATGATGTTAATCTGACATCTGATATGGCAAACATGGCAGTCATCTTCAAAATCTTGTTATTGTTGTTCCTTCAAAAAGAAAGGTTATATCAACATGGGGGTTTTCACCAGAAGACTTCTTATGTAGTCTAGTTGGTCCTAAATGAAAACGATGCCATCTGACATCCAATATGGCCAGCATGTCGACCTTCTTGAAAATCTTGTTATTGCCACTCCTGAATGGATGGTCATATCAACATGGAGTTTTCACCAAAAAGACTTATAATATCTATTTGATCCTAAATGAAAATGGCGCCGATCTTAGATCCAATATGGCCACCACAATTGCCATCTTGAAATAAAATCTTGTTATCGTTACTCCTCCTGAATGGATGGTTATATTAACATGGGGTTTTCTCATCCAAAGACTTTTTATGATGTCAGGTTGGTCCTAAATGAAAACATGGTGCCAATCTTACACCCAACATGGCTGCTGCAGTTGACATCTTGTAAATAGTGTTATCACTCAAAAATCGAGATGGTTTCAATACTCAGCAGGTACAAAGAAGAAACTGTTTTATCTTGGATTCCTGGACGTTTTTTTCGGACAGCAGAGCATCGGTACCTTTTAGGGACTCTTGTTGACAATTTTGTGCCAAAACATTTATAAAGGTTGCTGTGAACTGCAATCCCAATTGAATTAAGTTTCTTTTTATAAGATTTTATAGTCATTAGTATGCTTTGAAAATTTAAGTAGTTTCTTCTAAGGGAAAATCAGCTTTTGTTGTTTCAAAATATATCCAGGAACCACGTTCATTAATGAATTCATTAACATAGACGATACATTTCTGAAACCATATTTTGGTAAAAACACTCTTACCTTCTATTTTTATGCTAGGTTTAAACCATACAGATGTTTGTCAAAAATATTTAGGTGGATCAACCTGAACTGATTTATATAAATCTAAAGCACACAAAATATCTATCTAAAATGGATTAAGATTCTTTCTATTAGACTGAACAAAATCTGTTCCAAATTATTTTTTTTATCAATATTTGGTACTAAAAGTTCTAACAGACTTTTCCATTTAGAATTTCCAGACAATATCACTTGAAAACTGATGTGTATTTAGTTCATTAAGGACTTGTTCTGATGTGTTTGGTAAAGTTAATAAAAGGTGATAAATTTTGTAATATTTCTTTTTCTTTTTTAGAACTATTTATCAATGTAGATATTATAAAGACAAACCTAATTTGTCATATTTCAAAAAGTTACATAAATTACATTTCAGTGTCAAAAAATGCAATGCAATCAGAAATTGTGAATCGGTAAAGTTTGATAGTAAATGGTTATTATACAAGCAGTTGATTGAATAATCTCATACTCACAAAATCTGTTGGTGTTTGGAGAAAAAGTATGTTATTTTTTAGAGCTATTTATCTTTAACTTTAATTTTCTATGACACCTGTAATTTTCTACATAGTTTTGTATATGTAACTGTTACCTTGTTTAGGTTTGGACAAAATTTTTATCGTATTTGAATCTTCATGACTAAGAAGTATATGAGCACCTTGGATACACATATACATGCCCATATCTGTTTCTCCTTTCTATTTCTATTTCTTTTTTCCCTTTTCTTTTTGATTAATACCGTGATACTCGCGTATAAGCCAGGTCCAAATGCAAACAACATAGACCCTGATCTGCCGGCGCATTATGCGACAGCAGATCTGGGTCTATGCAGGTTGCAGTTGGTATCGGCTTATACGTGAGTATATACGGTAATTAACTATACTAAAAGCAGACTGTACTAATGACAAAAAATGCAGAGGATCGAACATGAGTGCTCATTTTTAATGAAATTTATGAAATGAATTTAATAATTTCTATCTTTTGCTAACCTTGGCAAATTAAAGATTGAAATTATTCAACAAGTTTCAGAAATTTCATTTGAAATGAGTACATGTGTAAGATTCTTTTTATTGCATGATGAAAAATACTGATTTTATTTGACCAAACTGCATAATAGTGTAGTGAAGTGACTTTGAAATACATTCAGATGCTCTGTTTGTTTCGCCTTTCCTTTGCATAATGTTATGAAATTGTTTGTGACATCAGTAGGTGTTATTACACCTGTTACATATATGAAAATTATGATATGGGTACATTAATGTGCAGTGTTGCACCTTGAGCATGGGATCACAGGTTTCCCCCAATTTTTTGTCCTCTGCCCCAAAATCTTGACCTCTCCATGCCTTTTCATCAGGAAATTTTTTTAAAAATGGGTCTGCTATTTTCTTTAGTGCATATTAATCCCCGCCTGTGTTGGTGCTAGCAATAGCCAAAGTAGCTACACACAATAAAAACTTTAAGATGGCAATTCATATCCATTTTAAAACAACATTTTTGGAAGTCTAAAAATTCAGTGTTTGTGCTAGTTTGCTGAGTTGCAATGTAATGTCTTTGACAGCTGCTAGTGTAACATATTTTTGAGTTTGAAGGCAGACCTACAGCAATGAAGGTTTATTTCGAGGACTAAATTTATGCAAATACACAATCTGTCATTTAATCAATGAGTTAATAAATTGATTAGAAAAGTAATTAAGAAAAAATGGGAATTATTATAATAAATGCTGGTGGATAATGAGTGGACACTAAAGTAAAATGTGAGCAAGATCCGGAATGGAAAATTCCATAGTGCAGCTCATTCTGGTGAACCACATATTAAAACATGTTAATATTTTCCCGAGTTACTTGAGCACTTGATAACATGTTAATATTTTCATGAGTTACTTGAGCACTTGATAACATGTTAATATTTTCATGAGTTACTTGAGCACTTGATAACATGTTAATATTTTCATGAGTTACTTGAGCACTTGATAACATGTTAATATTTTCATGAGTTACTTGAGCACTTGATAACATGTTTATTATAATAATGTTAGTCTCCAAGGAAACGATGATAGTACAGAGCAGACAACAAAGTTAAGGTGGCAAAACTGTCAAAGCAAATAAGATTATCTCATGTTTTTTAGCACTACTAGTGCATTAAGTACCATCTACTATTTTCCTTTGTCCTTCTAAAATGTTGTGTGTCCCCAGAATTTGGAGGATGGGGGACCAGGGTCCCCGGCTCTTGGCATCCTGGGTGCAACACTGACTGTGAATAACACAGTAGTCATGTGATAAATAAACTTATGAAGATGTACATGATTCATTAATTGAAACTGTATACTTTATATTTATCAAACTATTACAACCCAATAAGTAGTATACAAGTAGTATACCTTGCAGTACTAGCAAAGGTTTATATCTACTGACTTATTATGACACATCAAATATTGTAACTTTCATTTTGTACATCAAGCATCCACCTTGTATGACTATATATACACGATGATGCCAAGTATCCCAACCTTGGCATCACTGTGATTCTAGACTCAATAAACCCCACTCCCCCACCCCACCCCACCCCCAAGAAAACGAAGGGTTTTCACTGAAGACATCTTATGATCTGTAATGGGTCCTACATGAAAATGGTGCTGATACCACATTCAACATGGACATGACCACCATGGTTACCATCTTGAAAATCTTGTTATTACTTCTCCTAAATGGATTTTCGTATTGGACACGGATGTTTTGCAAAAAGACTTATCATATGTAGTTGGTCGTAAATGAGAATGGTCCTGATCTGACATCCAACATAGCTGCCATGATGGCCATCTTGAAAATCTTGTGTATGCTACTCCTCCAGAATGAATGGTCATATCTACATGAGGTTTTCTCTAAAAGATGTAACATGTAGATGGTCCTAAATGAAGATGTTGCCACTATGATATCCTATATGGCTGCCACTGTGGCCATCTTGAAATTTGTATTATCGCCACTCCTCTTGAACAGATGGTGGTATCAACATGAGGTATTCACTATAAGAGTTATAAGATACCTTGGTCCTTGCTCAGAACTCACAAATTGTCAGTCATAGTGGCCATCTTAAAATTCTTGTTAACGCTACACCTCCAGAACAGATGGTTGTATTGACATGGGATTCCACTGAACCATTTTGTTATGACATGTAATTTGACCATGATGAAAATGGTGCTTATCTGAACTCAGCTAATAGCTGCCACAGTGGCCATCTGTAAAATCTTTTTTATTGTAACTTCTCTTCCTGAATAGATAGTTATATTGACTCCATTTGAAAGAATGGTGGCATTTACATAAGGGTTTTTACTGAAATATCTCTTGTAATATGTATTTGGTCCTGAATGTAGATGGTGCCGGTCAGACCATCAACATGTCCCAGCTATTCTGAACAAGTTTGAGAACCAGACTGCTTGCATTTTTATACTTCACTGAGCTTATGAGTACTGTGATTAGTACATGTACAAATGAATTTTGACCAACCCTCTGACAATAATTTCAAGGTCAGCAGTCTTGACCTGAGTTTTTATCTGTGCTGGTTTGTGAGCATGATAACAAACAAATGTCAATGATTTTTCTTTATAAAACCCAGTTTGTGGATATATTTGAAGAATACATTAAATAATACCATTCCAGTAACTTTTATTTTTTTCATCAAAATATTAATTTGGCATAAACCAAACTTGGCATGTGGGTATTTCTTGAGAGTATCTGAGGGCTGTCCCAGTAAAACATACTTGGGACCCAGGGAAGGCACATTCATTGTGGAGTAGTCACCCATAGATCCAATTTATAATTTTGTATCATTTTCATATGAACTGAGTAACTCAAGTATCCAAGCATATGTTTTTAAAAATAAATTGCCTTCCCTGGGTACCATGTATGTTTAAATGAAACAGCCCTGAGACAAATTCAGCGACCTTCTGTCCTTGTATCAGGTTTAAGGTCAAAGGCCATGATAACAAATTTCGTACTGCACTACCATGGGAATTGCTACTGTAACTTGAACTTTTAAGGAAAATATTGTTTTTACCAAATTTGGCATATTGGAGTTTCTCAAAAAATATCGGGGATGGTTTCAGTGTTCAGCAATAAGAAAGAATAAAGGAGGGAAGAGAGAGACTTGTTGGAGATTCCTACAAATTCTTTTTGGCCATTGGAGTGCCAGTACCTTTGAGGGACTCTTGTTCTTCAGTTAGGATAAATAATCAGTATGAGGGTTCTTTTTGTATCTATTAAAGAGAATCTGTCTTGCTTTCCGCTTTATTTACTATAAGTTGATCATAAGCATGTAAAGTTGGATGATTTTGAGTAAATTAAATTAGCTATGTTTCTTCAATGTTGTTCATCGAGTTTTTTTTTCTTTTCTTCAAAAGATGGAATTAGCAACAGGAAAATTTCCATATCCCAAATGGAATAGTGTGTTTGACCAGTTAACACAAGTTGTCCAAGGACCACCTCCTAGGCTCAAAATAGAGAGTGGAAGGTTCTCTGAAGACTTTGTTAATTTCCTTAATACATGGTAAGTGTCTTTTATGAATCGTAATACTTGGTACATGATTTTCGTAAAGTTAAAAAAACTCTTTATACATTTATCCTTCAATTTTTGTCAAGATTTAGTAGATGGTAAGATAAAAGTTTAGATATGTGTTTGCTGCAGGGTAGCTTAGTTGGTAGAGCATTGGACTTATAATTCAAGGGTCACGACTTCAGTACCCACCCAGACCAGACAGGGTCTACTGCTTCAGTGTGTCTTTGGGAAAGGCACTTAGCTCCCATTTCCTCTGCATGATACAGCCAGTAATGTGTTACAAGTGCCATTAAAACCAACAAAAACAAACATCTGTTTGCTGCACCTTGACTGCCGACAAAATGGAAAGCTAGTGTAATCAGACAACTTTAAAGCTTGAGTTAAATTATTAGTACACAGTCTAACTTGAGTTAGATATTAGTACACAGTCTGACTTGAGTTAAATTATTAGTACACAGTCTAATAATAGTAACCATGTGCTTTTTGAGTCAGTTGATGCAATGGCTGGGTCCAGCACTACAGTTCCATGCATATCATGAGAGGTTAATTTTGGGTGGAAGCAAACCACATTTTGTCCTGGTGCTGATAAATCTACTGAGTAACACCCGAGTGGTAATTTCTCTGTTGAATACATTACTCATTCATGTTAGAATTAGGAATTAACTTCTGCTACCTCCCAAATCCAGCCCTCCCAAAAAGACAAAACAGTTCATCTTTACCATCTATATACAATATAGATGCTACAAATATTATTACGATATAGATGCTGAAAGTATCTATGGGACATAACTCTTCCAGTATCCCATTATAATTATATCCCCTTTTCACCTTCCGGTGGTTGCCTATATATGGGATGTTCTACAGTTTGAGCTTTTGTTGGAGTAGTGTCAACATTGTATCTTTACACCTTCCAAAATCCATCTAATTTTATACTCATTTTCAACCCTCTGCTGACAAAATTGGTATAGTATTATGATGTTAAGATTACGTTAAGTATTGGATACTTTATTTTTGGTTTTTCACTGCATTTTTGCATATTTTCTCCTTTATTGTGGACTTTGTCTTTGACCTTGTAGTTGTACATGTTGGTTTGTTTGAGGTGACACTTCAATATTTTACATGTTGTATTCTTAGGTTCTTTACTTGATGTAGTTGGCACCTCTTTTTGTAGTTGTTCATGTCAATTAGTTGTTTTTCATTGTTGTTTAAGGTACACAACAAGGACTAAATGTGCTAAATGTAAAAAAATTCAAGCTGGCAGAGGACACACATGACATATACTTTGGATTTACCAAATGTATGCCTTCTAATCCATGCATTGTCTGTTTAGGATGGTCATAAGGAATTTGGCCCCCAGTTCTACGTAAACAACTTAAAGGCAAACATAATTGTTTTAATTCAAAGTCTTTGGAGACTGAAGTTCTGAGTTTGTACCCTAACTTGGATCAGTAGCCATTAGAATGGGGGATGTCTCAGTGACCACTCTCCTGACCAAGATACCTTGGTTTCTCCTGTCAGCAGCCTTTACTTAAGTGCAACTAGAATCAGAAAAACAAAATACCATGGATGCTACTGCCCTTGTATTTGCTGCTGATACAGGACAGGATGTTGCAGATTCTGGCTTCTGATGACTTTCTCACACGACTCTCTTCTTGCCTTTCTACAAGAGACTTTGAAACTGAGGAAGAGTTGGCTTCCTCTATTTGGAATCCCAGTGGGAATAAGTTCCCCCACATGCCTGAGCAGGGCCAGAGTGCCCATAAATCTGGTTGCATGGAATTCTCATGACCACACAAGTTTTTACCACCAACCACAATAGCAATCCATGCAGTCTGTTGCCATCATGGCTTCTGGCCATCCTGTCCAAAACTGGTTGACTGTTCATCCATCCATCACTGCTATTGATCAAAGGTCGGTCATTACAACAAGTTGGGCCGCAAACCAGCCACCCCTCCAGTCTTATACAGCCTGTCACTAGGACTTATCCACCTGGTCTGTCTGCATGGCCATCCAGCTGCCCACCCAGTCACCAGTGCGGTCGGCTGTCCCAATTATGCAAACCATGCTGGTTGCCTATCAGATCAGGTCAGATGATGGGTCTGCTGTTTATAGTTTATCCTTTGGGCAGGTACCAGAATATACCCTTAAGTTGATACCATTTCCTCTCTTCAGTATTGTATATGTTATGCACAGGTATGGCAGGTCTACTGGAAGAGCCCCCTCCACCAGCTATCGAGTGAGTGCAGGGACAACCTTGACCACCTTATTCGCTCAAAAAATACAATGGAGAGAACAGGGTTTAGGCTCAGAGCTGCAGTAGATGCAGTCTATTGTATTTTGTCACTGAGAACCTGCTGCCCCTTCAGTCAGTCAGGCATGCAAGGTCAAGTTCATGGGCGACATTGAGGACAAAGATGAACATGCCACCTTCTGACTGCTTCCACAATTAGTTAAAATTAAAGAAATTACTGATTGCCTGTCAGAACACACCCTAGACCCCAGTAACTCTAAGGCTTTCTTTTCAGAGAACAAGATACTGGTGTTCCTTTCCACCCACATGGATACCTATTATTTACAGGGACTGAGCTTGGACAAAGATATCTCAGCAGAGAACATGTTGATGCTGCTGCTCTATAAGATTGGCAGTCAGGTTTTCCAGGCAGCTTCTGAGCTGGTGTGGAATATAGTAGCAACATTGTCTTTACTTTATCTGGCCTCATTCTGACAGCATCATGCAGCTGTGATCATTGCCTTTCGGCTCTCCCTTGCTGTTCAGTGGTCACATTGAAGAGGAATGGAAGCCAGTGATGCAAGAGCTGCGCCTTTCCTAACCTTGCACCCTCCTCCTGGTTTTCATCAACATCAATATCAGCCTTAATGGACAGATAATCATCAGTTCAAGGAGAAGAAGTCAAACCCTGATCAGCAGCATTTGCTTTGCCCAGTCAGACTTTAGGTGGCAGCAATCCCCTCATTTCCAGAAAGATCCAAATAAAGGGGAGAGGAAACCTGGTTTCTCCACCCTATAGCCTCCCATTCTGTGACAGTGACTTGCTATCCTGGCCGCCCACCAACATTATGCCTGCGAGTGCCAGGCTTCTTCACTTTCATCAGGCTTGCAGTGATCTTTTTCCCAAAAACAAATGGGTGATCCAAGTCATTTCAGAGGAGTTTTTTCAGATTTCATTCATCCAGGCCCCACTCCTTTTGTCTTCTTCTTCCATGACAAACAGTCTGACTGATCCTAAGAAGGCAAAGATTTTGTAAGGGAGATGTGCACTTTGCTGACCAAGTGGGCAGTAGAGATTGTTCACAAACATTTCCTAGTGCCAAAAGCCAAAGGAAAATTCCAGCTAGTTTTTGACTTGAGCCAGCTCAGCAAGTACAAAGCTGTGCCAAGGTTTAAAATGGAGATGGCATGGTCAGTGCAGCTTTCTGTGAAGACAGACAAGCTCATGATCTGTCTCGACTTGATTGAAGCCTACTTTCATATCCCCATTCATCCAGCTTCACACAAGTAAAATCGACCCTGTACCTGTTTTGTGCATTCCTGTTTGGACTAAATTTGAGCCCTTGAGGTTTCACAAAGATTACCAATTGTGTTCTCACCCTCTTCAGGTCAACCTTGTTGACAGTAACTGCAGCATACCTGAATGACATCCTGCAGAGACATTTAGTAAGTATGATCCTAATCTCACTTCTCTCAGCTGTTCTGACACACAGGGAGAATTCAGATCTCTCTACCCAGCATTTTGTCCATCTTCATATGGAGTATTTTTTACTCGTGTCAGTCCAGTTTGCCTCCCTCTTGACTACACTGTACAGATTGTCAAGCTCTCAGTATCAGTTTCCAATATGGAGTTGATTTCTGTGAGAGAGTTTTGCAACTCCTTTGACTGCGCAATATGGTAACAGATCTGTTCCACCTCAACCACCTTTTCATGCACCCTCTGCAGATGGCTCTGTTGGCCACATGGCATTCCTTTTCCAGTCAGTTGGATCACCAGATTTATATCTCAAATGAGATACAGCATTTCCTGCATCAGAGGCAGAACAGGGACTGGTTCTTGGCAGGAATCCCCCTGGAGAACCTTCACCCAGGAATTATGGTCTGTATGGATACCAGCTCAGATGGTTGGAGTGCCCACTTGTTGCCCTGTTTCACCATAGGCAATGGCAAAATGAGGTCCAGAGAAGAGGGTCCTTGACATCAACCTCATAGAAATTAAGGTCATAAACAGTGTTCCATGCCTGGAAGGATCTGCTTTCTGGGATGGTGACCCTCATAATGTCCAACAATTCAGTTGTAGTGAACTACCTCCTTAAACAAGGGGGGACCAAGTCACCGCACCTTTGCATACTAGTCAGGGATTTCTTCACTTGTGTCCTGGGTAGTACATCATTTTCCAAACAATTGATATCCCAGACAGTTTCATTGTCCTAGTCGACTTGCTATTGAAGAGAGCTGAACTCCTCACACTGAATGGTCTCTACACCCGTCAGTCTTTCATCAGATTTACACCCTCTGGGGTTGTCTGATAATAGATCTCATTGCAACCAGATGGAATCACAAGCTGCACAAGTTCATATCACTGGTTCCGGATCCAGAAGCTGCGATCATTTGGAACGGGATTTGTGGCATATGCCTTCCTTCAAATTGTAATTCAGGAGATAATGGGTCAGACCTGCAAAGTTCTGATCCACCCTCTCAGATGGGACATATCCCAGGTCAACAATCTAATCAGTGTAGTGGTAGACATTCCCAGGAAAATTCCAGCAATGCCTAAAACCCTTAATAAGCCATGGTTGTAGCCATTCCATCCCTGTCCAGACAAGCTTCTCCATCACATCTGGCTCGTGTCAGGAAAGACTTGTGCAAAATGAGTTCAGCATTTCAGTCGTGGAGAGGATCTTACAAGCTAGAAGGTCCTTATGTTGAAGGCATATCAAGCGAAGTGCATGTCTTTTGGACTTGCAGGTCAATTTTGATCTGAATTAGTCTAGGTCACTTACCTTGTTCTCCAGATGGAACTGCTATTGGGTTTTGACACAGCTCAACTCTTCTGAGTTCTAGTCCTTGTCCAGATTATCACTGAAGCAACTATCATATAATGACATATTTTTTTGTGTAACCGTGGATTCAGCCTGCAGAGTGAGTGAATTGCATGCACAGTCAATTGACCTAAAGTATCTCCAGTTTTGTTCATATGGTTCAGTTGTTATGATGACACAACTTAGTTTTATAGCCAAGAACAGGTTGCCATCTGGGGGTAATCAGAAAGTTATCATTCACTCTTTCTCTCTCTCTTTCATCTCAATGGATTCTTCAAGAGAGATGGCTCAGCATGTCCCAATTTGTGCTCAGGTGCTACTTCAGACACATGGAAGGCACTTGTGGGGCCCAACAATGACTTTTCCTTCTTGTGAAGGAAGGGAAGCAAGACACAACTCCCAAGCTCTGGTCTCTTGTCTCTTGTGGCTCAAGTGGATGAACTGCCTTGGCTGAAGTGGATGATCTGTCCAGCATAGTCCGATATCTCACAGGATCAGATACACCTCATGAATATGTCAGCTCATGAAGTTAAAGCCATCTCTGCAGGCCTTACATACAAGTTAAACTTTTAGATTTCAGAGATTGTTGAGGCTGTCGGCTGCCATGCACAACCTTTTTAAACTTCTACCTTTCTGATCTAGCAGCACAGAGAAGGGAACTCAATCTGGTGGGTTTGCTGATGGCTTCCCAGATAATCATTAGACCCCATTACCACAGCACAAACTCATCATGGACATAGGTTTATAGCTTTCGCTTGAATTGCCCAGAACATTTTCTTTGGTAAGAAAACGAAACTTATTTCTCATTACCCTTTCTGTAAAGCCTCATGGTTTACAAGTCGCTAACTTGTCCTTCACTTTTGCTGCCTCTTAGTAGGAGAGTGGTTTTATCCTTCACATGGGGACCCAAGTCATAATAGCCTCCAAAGGATAACTCTTGTTGAGGTTGGGTGCTCATCCTTTTCATTCTCTTACATATTCTAATGCTAATGTGTTTGAGTTGTAAAAGGAGATTTTTCATAGTAAATTATATATCACATTACTATGAAGCTCTCCAACATCTGCCCACAAATATGAGCATCCTTTTTTATGTATCGCTCGAGCTTAAACCGAAAAGCATCTGGTATATGGGTAGCCACCAAGCTGTGAAAGGATGTGGTAATTATAATGGTATCTTCGAAGAATTACTCCCCATAGATAATTTATTTAGCATCTATATTCTATAAACATGGGAAAGACTTATTTCTGGGAGGGCTAGATTCAGGAGGTAGTAGAAGTTACTTCCTTACATTAATGTGATTGGGTAAGTATTATCAGAGAAACATAATTTACTATCAAAATTTCTTTTCTCAGAAGTGGTTGTATGTGAACCATTGAAATATAGGACAAACATTGTACCAACAACTTAAAATATTATGGAAATTTTGTTTACAGCTGTATATGCAAGAATAACTAAAAAATTTAGTTGGCTCATATCCACCTGAACATTTTGAAATTGGGGAAAAAATTAAATTTATTGCCAGTCAAGGGACAGCAAATGGACTACATCCTTTTTTCAGTGGTGATGGCAGTGGCAAACAAGGATTGCATCCTTACTGTCAATGTTGCAATTTTGCATTGTTTTGTGTTAAAGGATTTGACAGTCATATATGTATTTGGGATACATTTTAGAATGGTTCACAAACCAGATAAAGCTTTCCACAGTTTTTTTCTATATACAGCGAGCTAGAGGAAAAGAAACTTAATAGTGATGCAGTCACTAGATGCCTATAATGAAAGAATTGCTTCTATTAAGCAATAACCAATGACATCATCCATTGTGGCCTCTATTCTTGTTCCGTCTATGACTTTCCTTTTTTAACATATAAAGGAAGATGAACTCTTTTTGTCATATTCACCTTGTGTGAATATACTAAGTGAATTTCCATAAATACCCAGATTTTATTCCAATCCACTAAGCAGTTATAAAGATATGGCCTAATAATTTTAAACATTTGCATTGATAGTGTGGGCAATGAAAGTCGCCATGATGGATATGGTTGTGACATTGCTAAGTCACATTTGCTTGATCACCAGTACATTAGTCTACCAATTCATTGTTGCCCTAAAGTTCATTTTTTGAACTGTTGAAAAAAATCACATAGAACAATGATGTGAAACAATATAGTAAATAATAAAAATGAATTCATATTGTGGAGATAAATTAGGAACCAGTTTATAAGGTCATATCTGTGCATCCTACTCCAAGAACCTACTGCTTTTCACTGTGGCAAGATAACTATAAATGATTTGTTTTGCTAAGATGTGTTCTTTTTCATATGAAATTAAATTAGATCCAAGATTTCTAACTTTCGAGTCAATTTCAACTGATTGTCATCATGTCACATAAACCAAAATGAACTAAATAATGTCACAGGTAGACAGTTACTGCTTTGACGGGTTAAAAGCTTACAAATATGGTGACATCCTGTGCATTGGGAAAGTTGTCAATTACAGAAAAGAAATAGAGAAATTATCCCATAAAAAAGGGCAGAAATTCAAAACTTTTGGTAACTGCAGAATTTGTTTTGAGGCCACAGTAGATGGAAGTGAGAGATAGTCACATTTCTGGTGGCATTGTCGTTGTCCTCATCCTCATCAGCATTTTGTTAAGCCTTTCATTCAAGTTTTCATTTGCATATATTTCCTGAACTTATGATAGATTCTCATCATTCTTGGCATGCATCATTATGAAGCTAGGACAATTCATTTTACAACATGCATGAAACCGCCTTTTACCATGCAGTCATCATAGAAAATTTATGTAGAGATTTTGGTTAAAGTTTTTTCATTTGCATATATTTCCTAAACACATTGATTGATTTTTTGATATTTGGTATGAATCATTATGAAGCTAAGACAATTCATTCTGAGACATGCCCACTTGTTCATTTGACCTTGGGGCAAAAAGTCAGTCTTAGAAAATTTGCATTAAGGTATTGGTTCAGGTTTTTTCATTTCAGTATATTTCCTAAATCCCTTGCTGGATTCATACTTTGGTTCAGTTATTATGAAGTTAAGATAATCTATTCTGCGATAAGCTTGCTTGCCCCTTTGACCTTGGGGTCAAGGTCAGTCATAAATAAATTCATGAATGTTTTTTGGTTCATGTTTTTTCATTTACTTATTTTTCCTAAACCCCTTGGTGAATTTTATTCATAAGTTGGATGAATCATTGTGAAGCTAAAATAATTTCATTCTGCAACATGCTCGCTTACCATTCTGACCTCAAGGATCAAGGACGCATTCTAAATCAATGCTTTGATTGTGGGCGCAACATGCAGACTCAGGCCTTCTTATCTACACATTTTACATTAAATCAAATTAGTTTGTCACAAGCATTTCGTTTTTCCTTTAATTGGAAATTTGCTTGCTTTGCTAGCACAATATCATGGCAACAGGATGTATTTAATAAACATAGCATTAAATAATTATATTTCATTTATTTTGTTGGCTTTGTCATAAAGTTTCCATTTTTCCCATCATGGGCTTGGAATGCAGCAGATAATATCTTCCCAGGGTATGTAATTTTTGTATAATATGCCATCCTTAATTTTTCATAATTTTTTTTTTCTTTCAGTTTAACAAAGGATGAAAGACAGAGACCAAAATATAATAAGCTTTTGGTAAGTAAGCAATATTTATGCCCCAAATGTTTGCAGAGGGACATCTTGATTTGGTCCTCTCCATCCCTCTCTTTGTTCTTCTGTTAGCCGATCTGTTCCAAGAGGCTTCTTCACAAGATTGTGCAAAAACCACTCAACGTAGACAAATGAAATTTGGCAAGCATATTTGTATGCATATTTAGATGAACTAAGTAGATTCTCAGGCCATTACAGAAGTTTTTAGCTCTACTGGTCATAGACCAGACGAGCTTATGGGATGGTCTGTTGTCAGGCATCCATCATCCATCTATCCGTTAGCACAAGTTTGTTATCACTACTCCTCCTAAACTAATTGCAGGTTTGCCATGAAACTTTATACACACATTCATCCCAAGGTCTAGTTGGTCCTAAATGAAAATTATGCCACTTGTGAATCCAGTATGTCCACCACAGTGGCCATCTTGAAAATCTTGTTCTTGCTACTCCTTCTGAATGGATGGTCATATCAACATGGGGTTTTCACTAAAAGACTTCTTTTGATATCTAGTTGTCCTAAATTAAAATGGTGCCAATCTGATGTCCAATATGGCCACCACAGTGGCCATCTTGAAAAACTTGTTATTGCTACTCCTCCTGAACAGAAAGTCATATTTACATGGGGTTTTCAGCAGAAGACTTCATAAGATGTCTATTTGATCCTGAATGAAAATGGTGCTGATCTTATGGCCAATATGGCCACCAGAGCAGCCATCTTGAAAATCTTATTATTGCTACTCCTGCTGAAAAGATGGTCATATCAACATGCGGTTTTCACTAAAAGACTTTTTATGATGTCTAGTGGGTTCTAAATGAAAATGGGGCTGATCTGATGTCCAATATGGCTGCCACAGCATATATCTTGAAAATCTTGTTATTGCTACTTCTTCCTGAATGGAAAGTCATATTGCCATGGGGTTTTCATCAGAAAACTTCTTATGATGTTTAGTTGGTCCTAAATGAAAATGGTACTGATCTGATGGCAATATGGCTGCTATAGTGGCCTTCTTGAAAATCTTGTTATTGCTACTTCTCCTGAACGAAAGGTAATATTGCCATGGGGTTTTCACTAGTAGACTGATGTCTAGTTGGTCCTAAATGAAAATGGTGTTGATCTGATGTCCGATATGGCCACAACAGCAGCCATCTTGAAAATATTATTATCACTACTCCTGAATGGATGGTCGTATCAACATGGGGTTTTTACAAAACAACTTCTTATGATGTCTTGTTGGTCCTAATGGTGCCATTCAGACATTCAATATGCCTGCCACAGAAGCCATCTTGAAAATCTTGTTATCACTATTTCTCCTGAATGAATGGTCATATCAGCTTGGGGTTTTCTCTGAAAGACATCTTATGATGACTAGTATTTTGTAAGTGAAAATGGTGCCAAAATGTGATTTCTAATAAGACTGCTATGATGGCCATCTTGAAAATCTTGTTATAATTTCTTCTCCTAGATGGCTGATCATATCGACATTGTGCTTTCACCAGAAGACTTCTTATGATGTTTAGTTGGTACTAAATAGAAATTATGCCAGTCTGATATCAGATATGGCCACCATGTCATCCATATTCAAAATCTTGTTATCGTTACTCCTCCAAAATAGAAAGTCATATCAACATGGGATTTCCACCAGAAGACTTTTTATGATGCCTTGTTGGTCCTAAATGAAAATGGTGCTCAGTTGATATCCAATATATCCACCACGGCAGCTAATTTGAAAATCTTGTTATCGCTGAAGAGTATCAAAGATGGTTTCTACACTCCGGAGTTAAAAGGAAGAAATGGTCTTACCTTGAATTCCTGGAAATTCTTTTCAGCCAGTAGAGCATCAGTCCCTTTGAGGGACTTTTGTTAATTCCCTTGCTTTAGCAGGGATCATTGTTAGTGTTCCCACTACTTTCTCGGATTGAGGGTGTTTGTATCCCCTAGGTCGCTATAATGGGAGTACAACACAAATATTAGGGGTGCACATTGTGAAGAAAATAAAATAGTGTCAATGCATTGGAATATAGCAAAATAATAAATAAATAAATCAGCAAATAAATAAAAATGTCATGACTTGTTTGCATTTTGTACTTCAGAAAAGTAATGCTAATGTATAGACGGATTCAGTAGTAAGTTATTTAGAACTCCAAATGTTATAAAAGCTTCCTGTTCTTTTTTTGCTCAGAATAAAGTTAGTCTAATTTTTTCTTTAATAAATATATCTCTATGAAATAGCATTGCATCCATTCATTTGTAAGTCAGGAATCCCATATGTTCACCACAGAATTTGATTATCTATGTGTTTATATCCGTATCTGTACTGTGCACTGAAAGCATATTAGTACAATAGAGACAAGGTGCCAGTCTACCCCTTGTGGCCAATGTTGCAACCATAAGTTATCACTCTTGTGTGTCATAACAATTGCACATATCTGCTGTGTTGGATCAGGTTTTTTTTGCTGTCATTTAGAAATTGGTAGAAATTGAGTAACACCAATACCCAGCTGCAAATACAGTTCTTAGACTTAATTTAATGCATGCACCAAATTTTCAATTTCTGTACATCAACTGCACATATCAGGCCACTGTTTTGTACTTGGCAAGTGCTGTTAATGTGTGATTCACATACATTTTTGTATGAATGGGAATACTGAATGTGAATACCCTATGTCCATCCATCTGTCTGTCCATTAATTACCACCTTTCATCCTAAACTCCAGTGTAATTTGTGAAGGCTCAGATTTTATGTGTATTTATATTTCAGTTTGAACTGTGAAATATAAGTGAGAAATAGGTATTGTTTTTGTTCCCACGTTTTTCAATATGTAGTTTCATATTTAAAAGTGTTTCTTTGAAACCTACATGTCCTGTCATGAAACTTGGTGGGTACATTCCTTTTAAGGAGTATTGATTACTGCAAGCACTAGTAGTCAAAAGGACCTACTTTTTGTGATCCAGTGATTATGTTCAGTTCTTGAACTTAGCTTCATTTCTCTAACAATGACATGTCAACAAACTTGACAAACACAAACATTTCAAAGACTGGTAATCATGTCCCTTGAAAATTATTTACTGTGACCTTTTGTGTGCTAGTAACTATTTAAGGTTTTTAGCTCATGTCCTGCATTTTGAGTGCATAGTGAGTCAACCATCATTGATTGTCAGTTGTTTGTCAATAATTACTATGTTCAGCTTCTCAAAAACTTTGCAGAGAGCATCATGGCATGAAGGCATTTTAGATTTATACAAATGATGCTGACATAAGATATGGACAACAGTTCAAATGGTATATAGAAAAAATAGAAGAACCTTAAACCACTGAACAGAATTTGACAGAAAGTATCCTGGCATAAAGGCCTGTTAGGTTTGTACCAATTATATAAATATATGTTATCAAATATGACCATCATTATTAAAAAAATGATAACATTTTGTTTTTACTTCTCAAAAACTACTCAACAGAATTGGACCAAATTTTACAGGAAGCATCTTGGCATGAAGGTTTTTGAAAATTTTTACAAATGATGCTGATCAGGTATCAAATATGGCCACCATTGCTAGCAACAGTGAAAAACCTTTGAATGACTTTTCATAAACCACTAAGGAAAATTTGACCAAATTTGCCAGAAAGCATCCTGGCATGAAGACTTTAATGTCTGTACCGATTATGCCAATCTTCCATAAAATGTAGCCACCATTACCAAAAATGGAAAAACTTTTAAATGAATTTTCCTTATTAGAAAAGAACACAAAAAAACCCTGCTGAACAAAAATTGGACAAAATTTGACAGGAAGCATCCTCGCATGAAGGCCTTTCACTTTTATTTACTGTTACAACTCTAGGTTTTAAAAATATGTAACAGAAAGAAAGTGAAACCAACAGTGTAAGTAATATCAACAAGTTATTTATTTCCCTTTCATACAAAGTGAAATTCAAGAGATACTTACAATCCAAAAATATAGAATGTTCCAAATGAGTTCCAATAGTCTTGAATGTCCTGATATAACACAATGATACAATCCAGAAAGTCTTTGAATGAGTTCACAAAAAGTCCAAAGTAAAGTATTAATTGAAAAGTCAATGAGCACTTTAGTAATTCCAGTGAATATATTAAGTAAATAATTCCTCTTGAATTATATATGATTTCAATTCCACAAACTATAAAATCTGATCTCAAATGGATTCCCACGGATTGATCTAAAACAGGAATGAATTATTTGTTTACCTAATCCCTATTTATGCACATTTTCACTTGACCTATATCAATAGGATATGAAGCAATAAAATGGAAATAAAACCAGTCTAACTGTCAACACAACTGACCTTGAATGCAAATGCTGGTCAACATTCTGTTTAGGTGGCGCTCTCCAGTTTCATACTTTGCATAGGGTTAGATTTTTAAAGATAAAGAATTACCCAGGTTTTCCTCACTGGCTGTCCTGGCTATTTAAAAAAGACCTTGTATATCTTAGGTATTGTTAAAAGAACTTTGAATTCCCTTTATTTTGGTGTATGATTGATGGGTGAAATTTGGGTTATAGAGTATACAGCTTGGTCTTACTTAAGATGTGCACCTCTCAAAAAACTGCTAGCTCCGCTTGGTCATTTTCACTTCCTGTACTTCAAAGGTAAATTTGTAAAAAAAAAAGAACCGATAACTTTTTTTACTTTTTGGATATTTTTTAATTCATTCATAGTACTTTCAGAGGCTGGTATTGTCTGCTCTGGCAAAATTCATTTCCCTATTTTAATAAGTGCTGAAAATAGTGCACTTTTGACTAATTCAGGCTGATTTTTCGAGTACTTTGGAGCGGTCATTTTGTCCGCTGTGTGCTTAGATCATGTCCAGTTTCCACAAGTACAATATGTACAGAAATTTCAGCCACAGTACATGAAATTAACATAGAGGTATGCCAACATTCTCTCCATTGTGCATGTTGCAAATGCAAAATACTTCATCTTACACCTGTCACTCACTCAGAAGCATGTATTATCTGTAGAGCGCCGCCATAAAGACAACATATGCATTATTATTATATGATTTAATTTTGGTTGTATAGCTGAAACATTTAAGCCGCAAGCATCTCAACAGTCCTTTTGAATAATTCTCATGTATTTTCCCACAGAACAGTATTCATTTGTAGCAAAGTCCCACAAAAGCTCAGCCCCCCCCCCATGATGAAAAGTGGGCTATTTGAAAACTACACCTTGCATTTTCTCAACAATAGCAACCAATGTTTTGGTAAAAGACAGGAACATGAAACTTGCCACAATTATTCATGAGATGTCACTAATAAAATTTACAGACTGAACAGGGATGGAAGAGTTCAGGTTCACAGAGGTCAAAGGTCAAAGGGTACAAAGTTTGCTAATTCTTCTAACACTAGTATATGGAAGAAAGCGAATCTGCTTTATCATCATTATTTTCCAGAATTTTATTACAAGCGAGTGAAAAGAAACATTTGTGCTATATTTTTCTCTGACTTAATACAACAGTTTTAAATTCAAGTTGACTTTACTGGTATGTTCTAAGACTTCTAATTTTCCCATAATTGAGGTCATTACACACAAAATAGTGCCACAAGGCATATTGTGTAAGCAAGAGCAAAATAGGCATAATTAGCTTATTTTCATGCATAACATCAGTGTTAATATACCATTTTGTTGAGAAATGCATACGTAATTATATGAGAAAGAGAAAAGCAATTGCACAAATTTTCATATTTGTTTTAAGGTGGCGCTCTCCAGTTTCGCACTTTGCATAGGGTTAGATTTTTAAAGAAAAAGAATTACCCAGGTTTTCCTCACTGGCTGTCCTGGCTATTTAAAAAAGACCTTATTTATCTTAGGTATTGTTAAAAGAACTTTGAATTCCCTTTATTTTGGTGTATGATTGATGGGTGAAATTTGGGTTATAGAGTATACAGCTTGGTCTTACTTAAGATGTGCACCTCTCAAAAAACTGCTAGCTCCGCTTGGTCATTTTCACTTCCTTTACTTCAAAGGTAAATTTTTAAAAAAAGAGCCGATAACTTTTTTTACTTTTTGGATATATTTTAATTCATTCATAGTATTTTCAGAGGCTGGTATTGTCTGCTCTGGCAAAATTCATTTCCCTATTTTAATAAGTGCTGAAAATAGTGCACTTTTGACTAATTCAGGCTGATTTTTCGAGTACTTTGGAGTGGTCATTTTATCTGCTGTGTGCTTAGATCATGTCCAGTTTCCACAAGTACAATATGTACAGAAATTTCAGCCACAGTACGTGAAAGTAACATAGAGGTATGCCAACATTCTCTCCATTGTGCATGTTGCAAATGCAAAGTACTTCATCTTACACCTGTCACTCACTCAGAAGCATGTATTATCTGTAGAGCGCCCCCTTACTAGTGACCAGAATCTAAAGTGCTACTTACCTTCATGGACAAGATTCAAACATACATTATAAATATACAAAACATTAAATGATACCCATCTGTCATCAAATATGGCTGCCATGACTAAACTAAGAAAAGCCTTTAAATGACTTCTAAAAAAGGCACTCAACAGAATTTGACCAAATATGACAGAAAGGATCCTGGCATGAAGGACTTAACAATATTTTAGAAATGAAGCCAATGTGCTGTCAAATATGGCCACCATCACTAAAAATAGAAAAACCTTTAAACAACTTCTTAAAAACCAGTCAACAGAAGTTTACAAAATTTCACAGAAAGCATTCCGGTATAAGGCTTTTCAATTTTGCGCAAGTGATGCCGATTTGCAATCCAATTTTGTTACCATTACTAAAAAGCAGAGAAACCTTTAAATGTCAGAAAGCACTATACTAGCCCAGTTTTCATAGCCATCTGCCCTAGCATTTTGCATTTAGGTAGATGTCATCCAGATGAGCAGTCCCAGGTCCACTCAGGTCCCTTGTTTGATCATATACCAGAAAAGCAAATGAGACACAGCATTTCAAAAAATTCTTATTATTCAGTTATATATATATATTAGTTCATTGAATAAAAATACTCAAACCCGGCTAGCAACCACCTGCATATAGGAAACATCATCCTATAGGAATCACCAATTTTCAGTCTTTAGAATTTCCTTTGAAGTTTGCTTACATATAGCAACAGCATGCTCCATGTGACTAGTGACAATAATTTCTAGGACCTGTGGATCCTTGTGTACTGCGTATAGCAATCAGAAATTATTAAGGGTTGAATGTCCCACCTATCTGCTATCTATCCATTTATTGATCAATCTACCCTCTGTCCACTTATTTCTATCTGGATTCCTATTTTCTCTCTCTCTCTCTCTCTCTCTCTCTCTCTCTCTCTCTCTCTCTCTCTTTCTCTCTCTCTCTCTCTCTTTCTCTCTCTCTCTCTCATCATATAATTTAAAATACACCTATTTGACTTGCACCTCTATGTAAAGGTCACCTTGCCATATCCCTGAGTGGTTTTTATACAGTTTTGACTGTATACATGAATTCATTAGTGCATCTTTTACTTCTTTTTTTCAAAAATAATTTCAGGAGCATCCATTTATCAAGTGCTCAGAGGAAGAGGAAGTGGATGTAGCTGGCTACGTGGTCTCTGTTCTAGATCAAATAAAGGACACTTCACAGTTAGATCAACTACAGCCATCTTAACACACACAATAACATAGTGTATGGGACATCAAATTGATTCAGGGATTCACAGAACACAATTGGTGTCGGTGATGGGATTACTCAGAGGAGAAGTGCTTGTCAATTTCAAGTTATACCATAATATTTCAGGACATCAGAATGATTTTTTAAGCAGCATAGCTTCTTTAGGGACAATAGACATTTTTTTCAATGAGTGGAGTGGCAAGTACTCTGTACATTCATAATTTGTGATGGCCACTTCACTTGTGCTGGATATGATGCCCTTGTCATTCCACAACAAGTTAAGTAGAGCTTTGAATGCTGCCGACCTGCATTGTCAGATATAGTCCTACTTTGATGAGGTCTTACCAGGTGTTTTGATACCTGTTTACATGTTAGATTCAGGAAATCACTAATTTTATTGTCTCACAACCCCAAGCATAGTTCTTTTTCTCACTAGTTCTGGTGAATCCTAAAACAAAAGATATGCATTATTATTCAAGTAGCTTCACACTAGTTTCACAGTTGCCTTTATTGTCAAGTACAGACAGTTAGATGTAGTGTTATATATAAAGCTTAGGTCAAACTGTATTATATTAACCAAACTTGGATCATTGTTACATCTAGGAGTGATACCATAAATTCACTAGTATTCATTGTGTAGAGATTTTCATGGATTTCTTGGTTGCCTCAAACCATGGCTTTCAATACGCAGTGACCTATGATCTTTCTATGGAAAAGATTGAACTTCTTACCCAATCCATGAGTTTAAGTACCAAGAAAAATGTAATTTGTTTACAAAACCACGAAAAGTGATAACCATAAAAATTAATGGATTCACAGTACCATATACTCACAAGTCAAGCCTAACTGCAAATAACAGAGACCCTGATCTGCTGTCACATACTGTGCTAGCAGATCAGGGTCTGTGTTGTTTGTTCTACTGATTGCTTCTAACAAACTGCATTGAACCAGATCTGCTAGTGTATTATGCAACAGCAGATCTGTGTTGGTGCAGTTTACAGTTGGGCTCAACTTGTAAACGAGTGTATACAGTAATTGTAGAACAGATTCATGGCTTGGAGAATTGTAGCAAATACTAACATGCACAGTACACATTTTTCTACAGACATCTAGTGGTAGTGGTGTTTTAGCATCAACAGTTGAAAATAAACACATGGTAATTAACATTTTCAAATGATTATTACTTTTTATCTCAATGTAAATTACTACTTTTTTGTCCCAATTTATTTTTGCAACCTCTTTCTCTTCCCACATTTTTTAAAAATGCGGTAATTGAACATAAGATAAGAAGTCACTTAAATTCTCTCATTCGTGTTTATGTGCAACATAGTTTGCCCATGTAAGGGCACTCGTTGACACTAGATGACACCACCATGCTTGTTGAAGTCTCCCAATATTTCTGGCAATTTTAGTACTGTTAAATGAGTAGGGAATACTATTGTATAACAAACACTTTGTAAATCAAACTTTTTATGCTCCTTCAAATAGCATAAAATATTTTTGATAGTGTGCTGTATTTGTTAAGGCTACATCCCTACCAACAATCCACCAGCTTCATATTAGACTGCTTCTTCCACTGAGAAATGAGAGAGAAAACTAACCCATTATATGCACTGGTGTGGGATAGGGAAATCCCACCCTCAGGGCCAGGGATAGACTTTGTCTGCAGGAACTTCCAAATTATGACCCTCAGGTGGAATTTTCCTATTTTGCCCCATTGCATATAATTGATTCTATTATTTTTAACTTTATAATTGCATATGATTTGAATTTTGGTTCAAAATCTTTGTGAATATATATGAAGATTAATCTTACACAAAGTATAAGTGATTTACAGTGTTTTATATATTATTTCATTGCATATGTGATTTGAAAAAAGAATTATGAACATTTTCCAGTCATACTATGAAAGTTCAAATTGAAACAATACTCATCCTTGCCCATTATGACTATATTTTGTAGATATAAATGTCAGATTTGCTTCATGCAGTGGATTTAACTTATTCATTGGTGTTCAGTCACACATGGCACTTGAAACTATTAATTGCTAAGGCAAATGGGGTAAAGTGCCTTGCCCTGGGACACTCAATGGTAGCCCCTCCAGACTGGTCTGGGCAGGATTTGAACCCACAACCCTCTGATTTTATGCAGGGGAACCAGTCCAATCCAGTCACCCGAGTATTCTTGATTCTTCAACAGTTCAGATGCAAGCTTTAATTCAAGAATGAGTATAGGCTTACAGTCTGGTTCAGTTCATAGCAAAGACTGCATAGGTTTCACTGAATTTGCAATATCGATCTGTCCATCCTTCTGTGTACAAGCTTGTTACCACATCACATTTTTCAAATAGATTTCAACCAAATTTATTGTAAAGTTTCATCAGAAAAGTTTAAAGACTAGCACATTTTGCCTGTATTTCTTGAAATTTTTATCTCTTTATTGATTTTAGATAGGCATTCTTGCAGTTTGTTGACACTCAAGCATTCTCAAGCATTCACCCTTATTTTAAATTTTTTTTTTTGCGTGAGTACAATTAGATTAGTTGTGTAGCTTCATCTTAACAAGGTCCCATGACAGTTTGATGATCTGAAGATATAGACCAGGGGTGTCAAACTCGTTTGCAATGGCGGGCCAGATTTGATATAAATAATAATAAATAATGAGTCTGGCGGGTCGTATCTGGCCCGCAGGCCATATGTTTGACACCCCTTATATAGACTATATTTTACAGAGTTATTGCCCTTGATTGACCTAGTTGATGCACCCAATCCACACTTTAGTTGTCTGGCAGCAGAAGATAATAGCCATGTTAGTGGTAACTCTTTAGTCCTGGGAAGGTTTAAGTCCTTGGTTTCAGTACAGAAAATGGGCTTTCATATTGATATGCATGTGTTTCTTTGTTTGCTGGAAGATTCATTTGTTAAGGCTTGATTTGTTGCTGTTTTAAATGCTACATAGTGAAGAAATGGTGTTCACATTACATGATTTTGTAAATAATGCAGAAGGAATACAAGTAATGTGCAATTGACTGTATGCTTAGATTTCTGACAGCATGTCGAACATGTTCACAGCGGTTAAATTTCATTTGTCTGTCATAACTGGTTTGTCAAATTAAATAAAAGTGCATGTGAAAACAAACAGCACACATATACATAGATACAAAAGGTTAATTTACAGTGCTTTGAACATTTGTTAAAAGGATTAAGTTTAGTTTGATCTGGATTAACATTGTACTGGACAGTTTGTATTTTTAAGAATCATGTTTTTGTGTGCTAAAACCAACATGTTTGTGGATTTGGGAAATATTCCACACTTGTCACATTTAAGTTTTGTAGGACCTGCTACTTATACTATAAAACTGAAAATTTCCAATTGCTTCATGTCTTTTTGTTATATTCTTTTCATGCCACTAGACACTGTGTATAAGTGCTTGCTGTATGATTGGATATTGGGAATGCTTATGTTTGTGCATGTTTTTTTTATTTATACATGTTTATAAACATACACAGGTCTGTGATATACTTTTGTACATACACAGAATGTAAAGAATTTTTTTTAATGGGTGAAAATGAAAAGCTGCATGATAAGATGCTTTGATATGCTAGTTGAAGTTCTTAATTGCAAGTAAAGACATGATTTTACTGGTTATTGTATGTTTATGCACCAACGATGAGATTAGTATAATGTCCCATAAAAGAGGGCAGGTTTTGAAGTTATTTTTCCAAACATGGGCTGATTGGTGCATCAATCTTTTGCAAGTGAGTGTTCTTTAGTACAGACTTTGGACAAGAACATCTCTTTCTGTAGAGCGATATCTACAGTATGTAGCCAAAAATGAATTTCTACTTTGAAAAGTTCTTTAGACTTCCTTATTAACTGAAAACTTCTGAAATAAACTCAGTGGAATTTGTAAATTATTCATTAGATAAATTTGCATTTATATATATATATATATATATATATATATATATATATATATATATATATATATATATATATATATATATATATATATATATGTGTGTGTGTGTATTAAAATGCCAAGCAATCCAGATAGTTTATTGCTGGAGAAAAAACAGTTCCAGAGAAAATAAAAAATGATGAAGATGCATATCAATAACAAAACCAATGACAAATTGGATACATCTTTATTTAATGGATGCCAGTGGTGATTTAACCATTTTAAATCTTACGGTCAACATTTTTGAGTGCCTTATTTAAACCATCTATTGAATATCCAAAATATATTCATTTTTAAATCCTTTTTGGTTTCCTACAGAATATTGATAAATGCGTAGTGATACCATTTAAATATTTTTCAGGATGAACTTTATTAAAAACATGTCATTTACTGTGGAAGTCTGTGGTTTTTTTTAGATGACTACATACTGTAGATAGTTTTCAGCACAGGTTGGACCCTGTGGCAGCTGGTACTACAGGTGAAAACATAGTGCTTGTATGAACTACATTTGTAACAATAAACAGAGTGCTTGCGTACTAATCTTTTAATTTAAACATTATACCCATAAGACTGGATCTTCAACCCTTTGTTTTTACTTCTTACCATACATGTGTAATATATGTATTATATATGAATAACCTGGAAAAGTGAAGACATGTATTTATAATTTTTGAATTTAGATTTAATAATTTTTCAAGTGCCATGAAATACATTTTTTTTACTGTAATTGCAATGTCAACGAGACTCTTACGTGAGCATTTTAAAAAAACACAGGACTTATATCATTCATTAGAAAAAAGAAAATTATTTTGAGTGATTTGCCATACATTCATAAATCAGGAAATTAACATTCTTTAAAAGAAATGTTATATTGGATATTTTTATTTAAAAGAATAATCATGGCTTGAGTCTTGAAAACATTGCCTGGATGCTAATTGTGTTGATTTGTTAGTTTTTTAGCATTTGTATTGTTTATTTTTCCCATGCCTTCTCACAAAAAACGGGAGATGTTGAAATTGCATTTGCATTTATCCTTATATCAGTCTTTCGCTCTTTCATTTCTGATCTATAACTTGAAAGTAATTTGAGAGTAAAGGATGAAACTTGGTATACTCATACAAAATCATTAGACAGTGTGTCATGTACTACATTGGGGTCCGATCTTTAAGGTCATGGTCACAGCTCAGTATTTTAAGTTTTCTGCCACACTTAACTTACCTTTCCACTCCGTAACTTTCAAGCCATTTGAGATTGAGAAATGAAACTTGGTGTACTTATACATCATCATTTGAAGGTGTGTAATGTACAACATTAGGGACCCTATCTTTAAGATCGAGGCCATAGCTCATTATTTTTCTGCGCACTTTCCATTCTGCTCTATAACTAGCAAGCCATATGAGATTAAGGGATGAAACTTGGCATACTTTCTACATTATCATTAGAAGGCATGTTGTGTACCACATTGGGGATCCTATTTTCAAGGTCAAGGTCATGGCTCAATATTTTTAGTTGTTCATTACACTTTTCATACTGCTCTTTAATGTTTGAGATCAAGGGATGAAACTAGGAATACCTATACATCATTAGAAGGTGTGTTGTCTACCACATTGGGGATAATCAAGGTCAAGGTCACAGCTGTATCATTTTAAGTTTTCTGTCATACATTTCATTTTGGTCTGTAACTTCAGAGCTGTTAGAGATTAAGGGATGAAACTTTATATAATTATATGTCATTATTATGAAGTATGTTGTGTAGTACATTTTTTTTCCTTTCTTCAAGATCAAGGTCACAGGTCACTAGTTCACCATGACACTTTCCTTAATTGTAAGATTCCTTTCAACTCTAGCTATGAAGTGTGGTATTGTATGTTATCATTAGTAGGTGTGGTGCGTACCACATTGGTGGTCCCATCTTCATTGCCAAGGTCATTAGTAAATATTTTAAGTTTTCCATCATACTTTCCTTTCCATTTTATAACATTAGGGATGAGTCTTGCTGTATTTGTTATATACCACATTAGGGGTCCTGTCTTCAAGGTCAAGCTAACAAACCAATATTTTAGGTTTTTCCCTTCTGCTCTATGACCTATAAACTGTTTAAAATAAATTAATGAAATTTGGTAAACTTGTATATTGTCACTAGAAGATGTGTTATATTTAACATTTGGAGTCCTGTCTTCAAAGTCAAACACTAATATATTTCATGGTTGCTTTTGCTTCTGCTTCATATCTTAAAGCTGTTTGAGGTTTAGGGATGAACCATGGTACACTTATGTTTTTCCATTTTGATGACATCTTGATGTATCACAATCATGGTTTTATCAATTTCTTCCCCTTTTCTGCACGTTTACTCAAATGTCCTTTGAGTTAGAGACATGCATGAAACTTGGTTACTTTTCATGCCTGACTAGAAACTTTACAGATCTGTCACAAGATTCACAACTAGATTTCATCACTATATGTTTGGTGACCTCACCATGGTAGGCAGGGGACAAAATTCATTGAATTTGCTTTTTCTGTTTTTTGAACCTTTCAGCACCAAATACAATAAGTGAACAATTAACCCATCCTATATACAAATTAATTTCATCAAAGCACTATTTTCTGCAAATTTGTTGAACATGACACTCAGATTTTAGTTCATTGTCAACAAATTTGGATATTCTTTAATTTTGCTGGAAGTTTCAAAATACAGATCTCAAGAATATCTAAAATTTCAGTTGTCCTCCTTGAATTGATTCTTTTTGGAATTTGGAATTTTATTTGACACCGTAGTTTACATGTCCTACTCATGTGAAAATAAGACTACCTTTGACTTAATTCTGTCCCAGTATTATTTTACATTTGAATAGCTTGCCATTGGTATCAATTCTCAGTGGCATCTATTGTTGTTCCTGTGTTAAAGTTTTGTAAAGTCCTGTATCTTTTGAATCAGTTGCTGTATTCAGCCAAACTTTGGTACAATATCACTACATGCCTAAAGTTTGTGCCCTGCTATGTCATGATAATACCACTCACAACCAGATCCAATGTTTCACATAACATATCTACTCTCCTCAGGTGATTGCCCAAAGACTGTTGTATGCCAGCTGTGTAAAGCTGTTGTTACATGGATACTTGTTTATGTGGTCCAATTAAAATGGCCAGTGATGTGAAAGTACAGAACTATTAGCATTGTCAGCCAATTGACCTGTCAACAACTGTTAAACAATTTCTGCATGTACAGGGTGCAACAATTCCAATTTTTTACCTACTAGCCCTGCAAGGATGATGCAGGGAGTTTTTGTTCCTTTTTCTATGTAAAAATTGAACTATTAACAATGAGGTTTTACTAGTCCAGGCATATTCGACAGGGAGTTGTCATTCATTGATGTGACTCCAGTGGGTGGCTTACTAATTTTATATTTAAACCACATATGCATTGTTGTATATCACCATCTTTCTAATTTTTTGGAAGAGCCCTGGCAAAGTGGACATAGACACCTAGGTAGTTGTTTTTAACTATATATACAGATATATATACATGTATAAATACACACATTTTTTCTCATTTCAGTTTTGCCTTATTTTGCTCAAATTTTGCTAAATTTTCATTGGGTATTCCACAGCAATGTTGAAGTATGTATGCAAAGTTTTGGAATTTGGCTATATTAGTTTCCCTAAGATGTCTTCCAAGCAAGTACCATTGTACATCAAAACTGCTGTTTTAAGTACTGTATATACTCGCATATAAGCCGATACCAACTGCAAACTGTATAGACCCAGATCTGCCATCGCATAATGGGCCAGCAGATCTGGGTCTATGCAGTTTTTAAGGACTAATCAGTAGAACAAACAACATAGACCCTGATCTGCCAGTGAATTATGCAATGGCAGATCAGGGTCTGTGTTGTTTGCATTTGGCTGCAAATTATACGCGAGTATATATACGGTATAGTCTAGACTCTCAAATCCAACTCAGATTATAAACCTTTAAAACATCACATAATCACTCATCAAATTAACAGATGGGATCTAAATTAATCCATTAAATTATACTCCATGTTTTGTTGTGTTAAAGGCAGAGACTGCACTGTAAAGGGAGCAGATGTAACCTTTGGTTACATCTGCTCAAGGGAAGTTGCTCCATATTGAGATCTAATTGGCTTGTTGGCTTGGTCACCACTGGACACAGTGATTGACAGTTGAAACTTGACACCTGTTAGATCTATCTATTTCAATTCACTGTAGAGGGAGGTTAATTAACTTACAACGCAAAGTACAACTTGGAGTACCGTGAGATCAGTTACTTGGTGTCATTTTTTAAACACCATGTTTGATTTGTTTGGCATGTGTAGATATCTAAGCTCCACCAACTTGACCAATCACAGCTCATGTCATGCTTGAAAGCTATTGTTGAAATTTGGGTAAACTAGACCATACCTTAGTATCTCCTGTTGAAGTAGATGCATAAACCAGATAAGATGGATATGGTCTGAAAATGTTTAGAAAATAATCTTGGGGGTTTTATATCACAAGTACAGAAAAATTAAGTAAGTAAGTAGCTTAAATATTATAAAAACTTGTTGAGGATGACTTCTGAATGGACAATGAGATATAATTGATAATATAATCTGTACATTGATTTGGGAACAAATGATAATGACCTATGTTCACATTCTCATTAAATTTTCCTTTAAAAAGGTCAACTGTTTGTTTCTTTGATGTCTCGAGATTCAACAATTAAATGGATTGAATAGGAAAATTTATAATTGAAACTATTTTTTAAATGCTCTTTGCACATTTATGTTTCTAAAATGCTGGAATTTTTCCACGCCTCTATGAAGGCAGTTTGAATTGCATTTCTACTCTATTATTTCTGAACATTCTTAAAAAAGAATAAAAGAAAGAAAACTGATGAAAAACACACAAGTTCATGATAGAATGCTCTGATATGCGGACAGATACATGCCACTGTACATCTCAGTACAAAATAATGTTAAAATTCCAAATTGTCATTTTGCATACATGTAGATGTTAATTAATGATAGCTATATAATCAGCTGTAAAGTAGTTTTATGAATGGAATTTTAATACTGTTGTACATATTGTAAATAAAATTGAAAAGAAAATGTCATTTGAAGCATATGCCTTTGAAGCTGACCTAATAAATCATCAATGTTTTATGATTTCTTCTCTGTTATATCAGAAGATTCTCTCTTTTATTTGCCCACAGTTGTTCAACTTTTTTCCTGTGCCCGATAAAACTCTTACTCTTTGGGTAGATAAGTTCATGAGGTAGCATTCATTTTATGTTATCGATGCATATATTGTTAACAAAAAGTTGTACAAAGACTTTTAATGTTCTGCAACATTTTTGCAAAAAAAAATTATGCATATGGCAGGGACATAGATATACAGTGAAACCTCTCAGGACCCAAAGCTCACTAAACCAAAATCCTCTCAAAACTGAAACATTTTTCTAGTCTTCAATTTTTCCTTTAATTTCAAGAAAAATTATCTGCTACACCAAAATGCAACTACTCTGAAAATCGAAACAGATTTTCAGCCTCAGATTTCATGTTTACATGGAAATGATTCCCATAAAACCAAAACATACTCAAAACTTGGCTAGGTAGCTGCTAGATCCCAGTTTTGACATCTGCCAATGATGTGGAAATAGCATAGGGCTATGAATAAAATAAAACAAAACCCAGAACAAGATTACAGCCAGCGTAAACAGTAGTCTAATCATTGGTCTTTATACGAGGCTGAAGTGGTAGCTTTCAAATTTAATCATAATATAGTGTCAGTGGTTCTGAAAATCAAAGGAGATTGCTTATTTGCCAATCATCTATGTCTGATACTATGCATCTAAATAATCAGCAATCTATGTCTGATACTATACATCTAAATAATCAGCAATCTATGTCTGATACTATGCATCTAAATAATCCTCAATCTATGTCTGATACTATGCATCTAAATAATCCTCAATCTATGTCTGATACTATGCATCTAAATAATCCTCAATCTATGTCTGATACTATGCATCTAAATAATCCTCAATCTATGTCTGATACTATGCATCTAAATAATCCTCAATCTATGTCTGATACTATGCATCTAAATAATCCTCAATCTATGTCTGATACTATGCATCTAAATAATCCTCAATCTGTCTGATACTATGCATCTAAATAATCCTCAATCTATGTCTGATACTATGCATCTAAATAATCCTCAATCTATGTCTAATACTATGCATCTAAATAATCCTCAATCTATGTCTGATACTATGCATCTAAATAATCCACAATCTATGTCTGATACTATGCATCTAAATAATCCTCAATCTATGATACTATGCATATAAATAATCCTCAATCAGCTGGCTTTTAAACTTAAGGCTCTTACCCTCACCTTTTACATTTTTACAAAGACCAACAAAAGAAAGATTTTGCATCCATGTAAATTTGCAAAAAAATACAAATGTATGTGTTGAAACAAAATTAGTGTAAATACTTACTGTATAAATATCAATAGAAACAAGATCATTATATTAATAAAACATAAAGTCTACATTAATCAGTATACACATTATGTTGTAACTAAATGGACAGGACTGATTGCATCTAATTTTTTTACATGAAATTTAAGAAGCTCAATGAAAATGGTGCCAATGTGAGGTCTAATATGGCTGCCACAATGGCCAGCTTGAAAGTTTTGTCACCACTACTTCTCCTGAATGAATGGTTATATCAGCATGGGGTTTTCACTAAAAGACTTCTTATAATGTTTTGTTGATCCTAAACTAAAATGGTGCTGATCTGACATCCAATATGTGGCCATCTTGAAATTCTTGTTATCACTATTCTTAAATGAAAGGTCATTTTGGCATGGGGGTTTCATCAGAAGAGTTCTTATGGTGTCTAGTTGGTCCTTAATGAAAGTGGCTAACCCTCAATATGGACATGGCTATCTTGAAAATATTGTTATCTCTACTCCTCACAAATGGATGGGTATATCAACATGGGGTTTTCACCACTAGACTTCTTATGATTCCAACTTAGTCCTAAATACAAATGGTGCCAGTCGTACATCCAATTTTAGCTGCCACGATGTCTTAAAATATTGTTGTCACTACTCCCCCAGAATGGATGATCATTATGACAGTGTTTTCACCAAATCACTTCTAATGATGTCTACTTTGTACTAAATAAAAATGGTGCCAAGCTGACATCCAGTATGTGCACCACAGCAGCTAATTTGAAAATCTTGTTATCGCTGAAGAATATCAGAGACGGTTTCAGTTAAAAGGAATAAATGGTCTTGTCTTGAATTCCTGGAAATTTTTTTCGTCCAGTAGAACATCGTTCCTTCGAGAGACTTGTTTCTTCTACTTTTGCACCTATTTCGGAAGTGATAACCACAGTAACATAGAGAAAGTTCGGTTTCCGTAACAAAACAAACTCCTTCAAAACTTTAGGAAGTCCTTAAAAACTCTTTGAAAAGTCCTTGAAAAACTACTCTCTTGGGGTAAACGAACCATGGGTCCAGATTTTTAAATTGTTGCCAAAAGAAGCACAGGCGTAGTGCCTGTACCACTGATACAATTTCAAATTTCAAATTTGTATGTACCCATTGTAAAGAGAAACATATCACATGATTAAGTTGCCTGAGAGGTTGGCCATCTGTTCTTCCATCTAACAGGTGTACATTTTTTGTTTCTATTAATAACTCTAGTTACAGACTGTGTAGCTTGATCTATTATCGTTGATGGCTTGCACTTGGGGGTAAGGGAACAGCCTGTTGATATTCAGCTTACAAGAGTAAAGGTTAAGTCACATTGACTCAAAAAAGAAAAAAAAAGATCTTCACACAATCACTTCAATCCTAAAACACATGCCATGACCAAACTGTGTGAATGTCATGCTTTTTGGATAAGGAAGAAACCTACTGGTTTGGGGATCAAAAGGTCAAAGGTCAAGGTCACAAACTCGAATACAAATTTCTTCAAGATAGTTCAAGTTGTAGATCACGTACCTTGACTTAACTTTATGGATGGGTTGCACTTGGATTAAAAATAAAACCTAAAAATTTGGGGGCCAAAGGGTCGAATTCAAGGTCACTGACACAAACAAAGGCAATAGTTTCTGCAAAATAAACTTTTGTTCTAGACCGCATACATTGACCAAACCTTGTGCATGGTTTTCGCTTTAAGTAATACAAAAAAACTGATTTGTGAGTTTAAAATCCAGTTCACAGTCGCTTTTAGAAATGGTTTCTGCACACAGGGCCAGTTTAACCGCTAGGCAAACTAGGCGGTCGTCAAAGGCGGCAAAATTGGGGGAAGGGGGAGGGGCAGCAAAAACTGAATAAAAAAAGAAAGAGAAATAGTGTAAAATAGATGATAATAAGCATCTAAAAATAGAAAGAGAAAAACAGAAGGAAAGAATAAATGTACAGTATTCATTTTTGAAAGTTAATTGTAGCTGAAGGTTCGCCTAGGGCTCCAAATACCCTTGCGCCAGCCCTGTCTGCACAATAACTTTATTTTAGACCGAGTACCTTTACACGTTTGTGGATTGCTGGCACGTGGTGTAAGGAAGAAAGCTATCAATTTTAAAATTAAAAGGTGAAAGTGAGTAAGTGAGTGAAACCTAATTAAAAATAATTAAAGTAAAATTTTGATATTGAGAAAACATTGATCTCTATTGTAATGATTATATACTCAACGAATGTGCACTTTTTATTAGGAAATTATATATGATTCACTGGCCCCTGTAGGTTCTTTATGATAGGTTTTTGATAGGGATTGGAAAACATTTCTGCAAAAAAAAAAAAAAAAAAATATTGAAAAGCTCTGAAGGAAAGATTTCATGTCTGAGTTTGTATTTGTTGGCAATTGTCATACCACAAAGGCAAAATCATATGTGCACAGTAACACAATAAACCTTTATCAGTTAGGCAAGCGCTGATTCATTAAAGATTATTTTGCATAGTTGTAGTGGCCAAATGTGTTTCACGTTGAAGGAGACAGTTCTTATTGTCTGTTAGTTTGTAATAATAACTTTCAGTCAAACTTTTTTCTAAAAATAATTGACATGGTAAAAATGTAGCCATAATGTCAACATTTTCATTTCATGCATATTTCTACTCCATTTAGTTCATTTATAATCACAATTTGAAGATAATATTTTAAAGGATAAGTATAGTTTACACTTGTTATATTGATTTAGCTACAGGTGTCGTAATTTATGATGCAATTTTAACTTTTTTTCCCACCATTCATTTAAGTTCTAATTCTTTTGAAATTTACAGAGAAATGCCAACCTAATACATAATGATGAAACAGCTGTTTTGTGTTCAGTAGGTCATCAGAGTAACTGTTGAACAAGCTAGGAGCGTGAAAGCTGCTCAAGAATACAATTACCAGTCAGCTAATTGTTCAGGTACATGTATGAGGCCATTGACATGAATGATGTTATTGATGGAACTTGGGCTGTATTCTCTGCACCTGATTGTTCTACCTTACAGCATCACCCAATATTTTAAAACTATTTCTTAAAACTACCACTTTAATTTTAAACTGGCATTTTTACTGCAAAATTGTAACATTGCAGCTTGAATGATTTGCGGAATTGATCTGCAACATTCATCTTACATTTAGGCACTTTGATAGGATATAATAATTTTTATTAAATTTATCTTGCAGAATCACGAATCTAAATGGATAGAAAGGAGTCTGTGTTTCCATCTAATTTGTTGCAGAATTTCTTACATCAGAATCGTATGTGTTGCAGTAGCAAATGAACAGTGTAATACTGTTTAATGTAGGAATCAATTTCAGTGTAATACTGTTTAGTACTGTAAGAATCAATTTCAGTGTAATAATGTTTAGTGTAGGAATCAATTTCAGTGTAATAATGTTTAGTGTAGGAATCAATTTCAGTGTAATAATGTTTAGTGTAGGAATCAATTTCAATGTAATACTGTTAGGCGTAGGAATCAATTTCAGTGTAATGTTTAGTGCAGGAATCAATTTCAGTGTAATACTGTTTAGTACTGTAAGAATCAATTTCAGTGTAATAATGTTTAGTGCAGGAATCAATTTCAGTGTAATAATGTTTAGTGTAGGAATCAATTTCAATGTAATACTGTTAGGCGTAGGAATCAATTTCAGTGTAATGTTTAGTGCAGGAATCAATTTCAGTGTAATACTGTTTAGTACTGTAAGAATCAATTTCAGTGTAATACTGTTTAGTACTGTAAGAATCAATTTCAGTGTAATGTTTAGTGCAGGAATCAATTTCAGTGTAATACTGTTTAGTACTGTAAGAATCAATTTCAGTGTAATAATGTTTAGTGCAGGAATCAATTTCAGTGTAATAATGTTTAGTGTAGGAATCAATTTCAATGTAATACTGTTAGGCGTAGGAATCAATTTCAGTGTAATGTTTAGTGCAGGAATCAATTTCAGTGTAATACTGTTTAGTACTGTAAGAATCAATTTCAGTGTAATGTTTAGTGCAGGAATCAATTTCAGTGTAATACTGTTTAGTACTGTAAGAATCAATTTCAGTGTAATAATGTTTAGTGCAGGAATCAATTTCAGTGTAATAATGTTTAGTGTAGGAATCAATTTCAATGTAATACTGTTAGGCGTAGGAATCAATTTCAGTGTAATGTTTAGTGCAGGAATCAATTTCAGTGTAATACTGTTTGGTGTAGGAATCAATTTCAGTGTTATAATGTTTAGTGTAGGAATCAATTTCAGTGTAATAATGTTTAGTGTAGGAATCAAGTTCAGTGTAAAACTTTTTAGTGTAGGAATCAATCGTATTCATTTATTTACTTTACTTTTTGATTTTCAAAAGTAAATATATGTCCATCAAGAGACTTAATACTTAGGTTTAATCTACATCATTTTAATAAGAAATGCGTTTCTCTTGACATGCATTGTATTGAAGATCAGCATAGTTATTCTAGTAAAACACGGTAATATTAAAATTAAATAGTAAATGGTTCGGCTAGCAGAAATCTAAGGTTATTTGTCTCACAAACATGAAATTTTGAAATGAATCTCTTTTGCGACCCATTATCTGAATAATCCACGCTTGTTAACAACAATAAAAAAAAAAAAAAAAAAAAAATTAAATTGCGATTTGTAAGCATTTTTGTGATTGCTTGGTTTGCAACAATAAATTTGTCACAAAACATTTAGTAGGCATCAATGCAACAATATACTGAAATCTCTGTGAATGAGGCTTGTTTTGGCTTTGAGGACAGTGTCAGGATTTCCTCACATTTGAGGAATCACTCGTCTTTTTTAATAATGAAATGATTCTCATGTGTACAATTTTGAAAACTTTAAATACCTATATAACGTTATTTTGCATCATATCAGATTTCACTTTTTGTGACAAAATCCAAATATTGACATAATTATCATCAGCAAGATAAGGTAATATCTTAATTTGACAAAGTGTGAGAGATATAGTAAAACTGGAGTCTGAATGGCAGCATATTTCTATTAAAATGAAATTACTTGGAAACTGGTAACTTGATACTATAGAAAATAGACTTTTAAAAATAGCTTATTGGAATTTTTCTTTTGACTATGGAAAAATCTAAGATCTCTTTCACACACAAAAATGCACTTTACATTTTTACGCCTTTATTTGCAAACGATTCTAAAAATTAAACGGCTTCAAAAATTACTGGCCGTGTCAAATTTTATTTCTTTCTAACGATTATGAACTAACCCTCAGTTGTTAAAATTATATTCCAAATTCTTGTATATTTATCTTAACCAAAATGAAGGCTGTATTTCAAGAAATCTTGATACATTGAAAAGGAGCAAACCCAATAAAGAGTTTACAATAAATGCAAAATGCATCACAGTCTCTCCAGGAGCTCATTGTGCTCCTTTCCATTTGCAGCTGGACAGACTTTTAAAAAAACGACATAAACTAGGTGCTCTTAAAGTAATTGAAAAATATCGATGAGACATGCAACAATATTTGCTTCTGTCGTTCAAAGGGACAATTTGTGGTACTAGGCTTTAGAAGCAATTCTTTTGTCAAGCTTCATATAATTCCTTTTTGAAACTCAATTTTAAAATTGTGATCTTTTGTCCGTATTAGACAATAATCTAATTTCAACTTAAAATCTACTTATGATGTAACTCATTTTTTGGGGGGTAAAAAAATAGATATAATATTTTCTTTCTAATGCTGTTCTTTCTTCTTAATATCTTTCGTTCCCAGGACTAACATACATCGTAGTAAAACGTTCGATTAGCAGATATAACGCTGCACATGCGTGGGGAGTAAGAAAATAGAACGGTCAGAGTTACAGAGTATTAATGCCAGAAAACAACGGAGTTTGCTTTAACCACTAATTATCCTACCCTCTTTTTTAAATTTATATTTTTTTTTCTTGAAAAAATCATAGTGATTGACAGCATATTTGGGTATGCGATACAAATTGTATGAAAATTTGACGAAACATGTCGAAGTTCTAAAGATTTAAAATCCCATATGGTTGTGCTGAAAATAAAGAGATGACCGACTGGGCTACTGTCCATTTGTCCAACCTAAACACGTTAAGTCCAGATGGGATTAGGTAAACATTATCTCCTAGCGTGGTGATTATCGTTCAGCGTGCTACTGAAATGCCTTTTTATTTGATAGATGATTAGCGGCCCTTACGTTCGACCGAAGGCCCATTTATTCTAGCCGCTCCTCAGCAGACACAGTTTTGAACCATTTGCAACCATATAGTTCGAAGAATTTTTGCATTTTTTAAAACTTTGTTATCCAGAACAGCGGCGTAGCAACCGCCAAAGCAATGGGGGGGGGGGGGGGAAGCGGGGGTGGGGGGTGGGGGTGGGTGAGCAGAATTTCTTGCTACGCCACTGATCAAGAGATATATGCACGCTATATCTTCGTTGATATCAAACATTTATTTGTATGTTACAAATTCAAAACGATACAAGATATTCCAAATAATAAGGAAAAATTTAACATTTGTACAACGGTTGATTTCTTGAAACTGTCTTAGTCCTGGGTCATTGGGGAGTACACATCTGACACTTGTTCTCGGCATTGGATATTGCAAGATGTTAAAGACGTGTAGCAGTGGTTCCCTAGTTGATTTTTACATCAATACTACTTCCTAATTAGAAAAGATTTACTGAGTTATACTGAAAGTTATCTCTTGAACAAAATAATGTATGTGCAGAGAATCCCAAACTGAATGAGACTCATATCTGCTTTCCACCAGATTACATGAAAAATGCTAATAGCAAAATCTAGGTGGCTCTAACACCCTAGATTGCTCGAAACATGTTTTTAAGATCTGAAGAAAGTTAATCATGATATTAAACTTCGTTAACTCGAGTTATGGATCTCTCGAACTAATTTTCAAAGTCCCATGGGTGCTCGACCTATTGAGTTTCTCCCGTATATTGCTTTGTAAATATACAACAGCTAGGATTTCTTGTCTCACCGGATTTTTTCAACATCAGAAATTCTCTTTTGCATGTATCATGTAGTAAACTACATGTGGCCTCCAAGAATATGCCGTAACTGTAGAGTAAGGCCAAAGCATTCCTGGAAAAAAATCAAAATCAAATTGCATGGAATGTTGCCGATACTTCGTGCTGCAAGAAAGTACCGATACTAACTAGTGAGGCAAACTGGAATAGAAACCGAATCGAGAGTGCAACCTAGGGCTAAATTAATATCGTTAGGCTGCATGAAACTCTAATCTCGGTGTGAAAAGAAAAGAAAACAAAGGCAAGCGCGCACATGACACGGCATAAAATATCCACATTACAACAAAACATTCAGGCGTTGCATGGTTGTGAAGAAATAGGATGGCATAAATGTCCTCGATCTGTCATGGTTCGTGCCCTCAACATGAATTTTATTGCTTGCATTATACTATTGCGAGAAACTATTAAAATCACTATTGAAGATGTTCATTTCTATCTGCTTGGTTGATTCATCAATGCTTAGCTTCTGAAAGGTCATCCATGGTTCGTGCCTATGACATAAAGACCACGTGACGTAATATTGGAATTTGCCAATTAAGTCAAGGTGTAGAAAACAATCGTTTATTATATTTTGTACTTTTATTATGTGCATTTGAAAGGTATTTTTTGCTTTCAAAAGCTTATTTAATTGCAATAAAAATATGTTTAAAGAATGATGACCAAAATATAAAAATACAAAAATATGGAGCATTTTTAACAGTTATTCCGAGCTATTTCACAACAAAGAGTTTTATTTTCCTATTGTAAAATACAAAATGAAGAATTCCATACTGTATAGTTTTCCACTGGATTTATTTTTTTCTAACATTAGATAAAAAGCACACGTTTATAGTAACCATGTTTTACATTGCCTTTGCCATCTCAGAAATCCCTTAAGTGGATTTCTATGTAATCAAAATGGAAATAAAGACAACATGTACAGAAGAGAAACGAACAAAACTTTACTTAATGATAGAAAATCTCAGGTCACACATAGGTGGCATATGAGAATACCACAATTGCTACAATTTTATAAGGTGGCGTCACTAACCTATGGAGATATAGATCACATCACTGGTCAAGATTTACAATGAGAGCAAGAATATTAAACATTCGGAGGTAATATGAGAACATTTGGGTACATAAATATATCATTTGGGTACATCAATATAACATTTGGGTACATAAATATAACATTTTTAGGGTACATAAATATAACATTGTTTGGTCAGAATATAATGATTATCCTGGAGTGTACAAAGTTGTAAAAGAGAACAAATATTATATCATTATGAAGTATGAACAATTTCCAATTCCACAAATAGCACAAAGTTTATGATATTGTATTCATTATTAGGGTAACAAATTTGACAAGATTTTGGAGAATATTGCGACTATTGGTGGCAAAGAAGGCTGTAGCGTACTAATGGGGCGGGGAGGGGGGGTGGCGGACGGGGCGTTTGCCCCGGGCGCCAGATATTTAGGGTGCCAAAACAGCTGATAAAAATTCGGGCCTCGTATTATGACCCTTTGGGCCATCATCGTCGCCCCGGGCACCATTTAACCTTAGTACGCCATTGAAAGAAGGTTTGTATTTTTGCAATAGAGGGTTTGCGGCAATAGAACGATTTTAGAAACTTACCTCTTTCGTTGTGAAATTTAGGACAATTTAATAAATAATGGTATTCGTCCCCAATGTCAATTTTATCACAATGATTACATCTTCTTTCCTCAAACAGCGTATTGTCCCAACGACCGGTTTCAACGGGGAGTCAGTCTGTGATTGAAAGTCCTAAACTTGATCAATGGTAAACACAGATTCCTAGGTAACATTAATAAGTATTTTTCCATATTCAAATCTTCTTGTAAACAATCGTAAACTTTTCCCTTAGAGGATAGAGTTACCGAAGATTGTCATTCCTGTATATAAAGAACTTTTAAAGTTTCTGTTTTGCGTTTTGTTCCTTTCGGATTATTAATAAATTCGTAAAATAGGAGATCTGGTCTCCCAACAGTTATCAGAGTGTTCCTTATGCTTTTCATCCATTTATATGTATTAACGACAGCATGGGTCTCATAAAAAAGTATTTTATAACGGAGTCTGGATAGTTTAGCCCATTTACCATTGATGGTAGAGATCCAAAATCCTATCATTCGGGACTTGATAATTATATCAATAGGCTTCCTTCCTAGTTCGGAAGAAAGCATGTAAGTGGGAGTACTTTTCGTCAGTTTTAGAATGTTTCTTAAAAATTCGATATGCAAATTTTCAATAATTGTGATATTTTCAAATCCCCAAACTTCACACCCATATAGTAAAATGGGTAATATAGTATGATTGAAAAGATGCAATTGCAGGTCTATGTGAAGACTGAAGTATCTGATTTTTCGGTAAAGTAGATGCAAGGCCTTTCTAGCTTGATCAACGTTGTATTTAACTGACTTAACAAACCTTCAGCTTGCACACACTCCAGGGTCACAAACTTCGAGGCAAATATGGTATTAGATAAATTCGACATTAATAACGTTAGAATCTCGAAACAAGCGCCCGAGGGCCAGAGAAAATGGCACATAATTCAAGGATGCAAACGAAGTTAGAAGGGTCGACGTTAGTTTTTATTTTACTCCTTTTGTCACGTATTGTGATAATGCAGAATTAAAGGAACAACACTTTATAGGATCCAGCAACGAAAATGCTATCTTTTTCGGAATTAGACATTACTAGATCATGTAAATACTTTAGGACTTATAATGGACGCTGGTTAGAAATGTGGAACTGATTTTGTATGAGGTCACACAAATATCTTGTCCTGTTTCTTTATCTCCCAATAGGAAATGATTGTATACAGAGTAGTTTTGGCTATATATAGGCCAATATATATAGACATAGTAATCACATGAATTATATCATTCCAATATTTAGACATAGAAATCACATGCATTATATCATTCCAATCTTTCTCCATAGGAATCACGTGCATTATATCATTCCAATCTTTCGACAGAGAAATCATGTGAATTATATCATTCCAATCTTTCGACATAGGAATCCTATGATATATCATTCCAATCTTTCTCCATAGGAATCACGTGCATTATATAATTCTAATCTTTCGACACAGAAATCACGTGAATTATATCATTCCAATCTTTCGACAAAGAAATCACATGAATTATATCATTTCAATCTTTCGACATAGAAATCACGTGAATTATATCATTCCAATCTTTCGACATAGAAATCACGCGAATTATATCATTCCAACCTTTAGACATAGGAATCACATGAATTATATCATTCCAAGTTGTAAAGCGAAAGATTCCTGCTTTTGTTTTTTTTATTGGATTTTTTTTTTGTTTAGAATCATAGCATGGTGTCATTTCACTTCATGAAGCTATCCCAGAATCAGATGATCTGACCCAAATTTCACCAACATAAATCTAAAAGTTAGGTCTAAGAGTGAGATATTCGATTAGTCAATTTTAAATCAGGCCTTAATTTCAGTCGACTAAATGAATGGATTCTAAACTTACGTTTACATCCAGACTTAAGCTCCGTTGACGTTATCCAGTCTGGCTTGCTTTCACGAGATATCTCAAGTTTTAGATTAAAGTTTCAAAACTCTTACCTTAAAATAAGACTATGCGATTAAATGTAACATGTAAACTACAATTATCACTCAGTAATGAAACTCGGAATGATGGAGGGATTGAATTAAAATTTTGTTGAATTTGCCATAAAGACTCATCCAAGTTCGTACCCAGTATGTAAAGGTAAGCGAACGGAGGACCCGATTATGATAATCCTTGGATTTTAGTAGGAGTGCTTAAGCCAGGTTGCAGGCTTATATTTAGAGTTCAGCAATACTATATCATCAAATTGAATTTTAAATTTATCTCGACTAATAAAATATTATAATTATGGAATTAAACTTTAAAGCATGTTCGTTATATTTGGGCCAACAGATTAAATGTAAGTAAATAAGTTACATCATGTGACTTATTCATGTATAATAATTCTTGCTCGTAAGGAGTTTACTGAAGTAATATCTACTTACGAAAATACATGACCTCACCCATATTTCCATTAATTTGTCTGAAAGTGACGGCTATTGAGTAAATATATTAAAAACTGATATTATCCACCTAAGTATTAGAAGAAAAGTATCAAGTCTTTGCAAGCAAAATCAAATTAAGATCCTAGAGTTTGACAGCAGACTCTCAGCCAGAACAAACCGCGAGTAAAACTGACATCTATCGATTTAAGAAGGCCCTAGTATGCGGTCCGTAGTTCTTATGTTTTAAGTTTATATTACAAAATACGTGTTAGAGATAATTTTGAATACCAATTTCTGAACATAATCCTTCAAGACGTGAATAACCTGACCGAGTAAAGCTGACATTTACCGATTTAAGAAGGTCGTAGCATGAAGCCTGTAATTCTTATGTTTAAAGTCGATATTACAAAATACGTGGTAGAGATAATTTTGAATACCAATTTCTGAATATAATCTTTCCAGACGTGACTAACCTGCCTGAAAGAAGATTTTCAACACCGCATCTAGCTACTACACTTCTACTGCAGAGTGTCGTAAAAGCCGAGCTGCAGGGTGTCGTAAAAGACGAGTAAAACTGACATTCACTGATTTAAGAAGGGTCAAGCATGAAGCCATAGTTTTTATGCTCTAATGTCCATATTTATAAGAGTACGTGATGGATAAGATTTTAAAAATGATTTATGGAATAAATCCTTTCAAACGTGACATGCTTGTCTACTTTCAGATTATTGCTTTTAATCTTTCCTTTCTGAGAGTAATTAACTCCCGGCTTTCTTTTCTGGAACAATTCTGCAAAATAAGATGGCTGATATCTCTTTGCTGTCACTCTAATGCAAGATGACACGTAAATAATTGTTTATACTAGTCAAAACTTGTGGAGAAGAAACCTTCCACAAATTCTGTCTGCATCCAGATATACATTAATCTGGTCACAGGGCGAGATCATGTTTACAGTCTTGACGCCTCCGAAACCCAAACCCATGCGAAAGCCACCCAAACAGTGAATGAAGCATACGAATTCGTCCTCATCTAGAAGCAAAAATCAATCCTGCCTGTACTGCAAAATTCTCTATTCACAAATTATGTTAATACCCCCTACTCAACTACCCCCCCCCCCCCCGAAAATGATCTTTACAATTATAAAAGAAAGTTCTTTTCAAATCGTCTTCTTTTTCAGAGTAAATTCAATTAGGTAGTGCCTCCTATCGCCAAGCCTTCATGTATACAAACACAAGTCTTTGAACTACATTGAATGCTAACAAAAAACAAATTTTAACATCTATTCGGATTCATTTTCCACACTGTAAGCATTACAAAACCTTAAATCTGACAACTCGTAATATGATCTGACCGTAATATATGGACAAAGTATTATGTACTGTTGGCTGATAAGTCACATTGGTATTAAGGGCAATGAAAGGGCAAATAAAGTATCCAAAGCTGCTCTGCAGTCACCCGATTCTGAATGGAAGATTACATATATTAACTTCAGGTATAATATAACATGTCCTATATACTAGGCAAGATATGAGGATTGAAATCGCCAGAAACAAGCTTCGGAACATGAAACACATCAGTGGAGAACGACACCCTCACATATAACAAATCGCACAGCTGATGAAGTATTGTGCCGCTGGCGTCTAAGACACACATATACCTGACCCAGGCATACCTCCTGAATTGTGAACCTTTACCAAGAGTGCGTGGCTTGCCATTGACCACTCTGACAGTAGAACACATTCTTGTCGAGTGTATAGATTTTCCATCCTGCGAGACAAAAGTTTTTATTTTTATCTGAACTCGATTAAGAAGCTTTTTGATGGTGTACCACCAGAGAAAATCTTAAACCTTTTAAAAGAATGCAGTTTGTTTTACACATTTTGGCCCTATATTTTAGGGATTTTATATCTCTTACCTTTATCTTTTTTTTAAAATACCTTTAAAACATTTTTAATCTTTACCGTTTATCTTTTTATCATGTAGGACTACATATGTACATTGATTTGTAAGGATTTATCGTCCTAAAGTGTTTAACTTTACATTTTATAACTTTTAATTGGCACTATATAGCCAGTATTGCGCCGAGCTGGAGTGAAACCCTATACAAGCACAACTCGGTTATACAAAACTTTTAGTAAGCTCTAAACTTGATTACGGCACTATTGTCTACGGATCAGTTCATAGATCTTACCTGTAGATTCATGATCCGAAAAACACTCGGGGACTTGGATTCTGACAGAGAGCATTTCTAATTTACACTGCATAAACCTCTATTTTGAAACAAACAAACCATCGCTGTACCTCAGACGAACGAAATTGTCATTTCAGTACATAACGAAACTATCCTCTAATCCATCCAGTCCCGCATAGAATGCTATTTTGTTGTCCCAAATACATAAGCTACATATGCCTCCAAAGAGAAAATTTCGTTCCATCTTTTGTACAAGAATTCGGAGTCATTCTGAAGTTTCAAACATCAGTTTGACAAGTACTGCAAAATTCTCCAAGCCCCAAGCATAACCGGTGTGGTTATTAAAACCTCCAAAATAATATTTGAGCTTTGCCAATTCAGAAAATATTCTTCCAAACGTTTTGGTTTTCGGACTAAATTCAACGAAATAAGAACCTTTACTCGTGGCCATACTTTCCTGTAAACAGACGGTTTGAAAGATGGCGACAAGGTTTCAGCTGCCGTTGCACCACCCCATATAACCAACTCTAGCCGGTTATTTCATGAATGCTAAATAAAGATAACCTTTAATCCGTATATTTACATTTGTCCTCATAAGAATTCAGTCAAATATTTACACAGCTTATGCTTTTAATCGCTCGAGCGAGACTGTTGCATGTGTTTTCACTGACGTGAACGCGTGGATAAAGTCGGGTACCAACATTGTAAGTCGACTATAGCAGAGTTTGGATTAAATAAATGTAGCTGTATCAGATGAGCGCTTGGGACGAATTGAGGTCACCTGTTCCGCGAGAGACCAAATGAAGTCATAACGTATAACAAGAATAATATTGTGCTTTAGACAAGTACCAAGGGATGACGCGAGTGAAATTGCATGCTACTGTGACTCCCGTCAACGAAATCAATGCAAATTAAAACTTTCTATCCTTTCGTGCTATAATTGACAAAAATGCGAAGGTTTGTGCTAAGAATGAACCAACATGATTTCTTAATGCTATGTCTCGCCTGTTTCACCAGTACATGGTCCAAAAATTTAGCATGGTTACTTTAGTAAGGAAAGTGGGTCATTGAAACCATAATTTACTTTTTATTTTTGCTAACGTAAGTGACAAAGGTGAAGGTACACATCAAGTTTCATGATTATACATACAACAGTGTCAAGGAAACTGTGCTACATGGAAATACAGCCCCCCCCCCTCCAACCCCCCCCCCCAAAAAAAAAAAATATTAAACATTTTTTTAAACATTTATGTAGCATAAAAAGTATTAGTTCGAGTGTTCTATGACCTTTACCACCCTGTTTTAAATATTTTGACTGTTATGTTGGTGTGGGAGATCAGAGTGCATTCCTTATCGAAAATATGGAATTAGCTAAAACCACGAGAAAGCGGCATAGGATAGTCACTTTAAACAGAGACTAGCAAAATTAAGTGACATTTTATTGAATCCTGCCTGCCTCATACCGATAAGTATAATATTTATCTTCTTATCCATAGCAATTGAAATGTATTTCGTGTCTTTAAAAAGCCAGAGAACGAGCTCAGTCTGATTAAAATCAAGATCTGCCTATCAATAAAACGAGGTTGGAAAAGTCAGAGGAAAATAGGATTAGAACAGTACACGTATGCCACTTCTACCTAAATGTACATTCCACCTGTGCTGATTTCAAATGCGAACACACCCATCAAATTCCATGACTGTATATACAATAGTGCCTGTGTTCGTTATGACCTACTTTGGCCGATAGTTAGTAGTAAGCTCCGAGGACAACGTACCATTTAGCGATGACTCAGTAGGATTGGTCAAAGGTCACTTGGAATTTTGCACATGCGATATGATACAATGCAGTTGTATGTATCTACGCAAATAAGAGTTTCTGGCGTACTTTACCAAAGTAAATATGATCGCTGGATAGATCTAACTACATCACGTTAGAAAACTGTTTTGCACTCGTCTCACCCGTAAATTTAGCTGCTAACATTACAAATAAAAAATTTCCACAAATCATTCTTTTTAGTCTGTAAAATCCATGTCTGACTTGAGAAGGCCAAGTTGCATATGAGATGAATTATTTGAAGCAATTTGTCGTTCTTTTCTTTTTATATTACGCATTTTGTTTTAAATGTGGTATTTAGCACGATTGGGTCGATCAGCCCATACGCCCTTCACTACGCTTGCAGAGAAAGCGGAAAGGGGAATGATATAATTGATAAAATAGATCTTTGTTTGGTACACTGTCATCTTTACACTGTGGGTGCCTGGTAAACCATTCTCCTATAATAATCAACCTTTCTCTTCAACCATGTAACTTAGATAGTACAATATTGTCAAGCACACTGTTCTATTTACAGTGTACCTACTGGTACACTATTCTCCAATTAGAGTCAGCCTTTCTTGCATGCAGTTGAGAAAGACAGTCCAATATGGAAGTAATAGTTTGCTGCAAGAAATAAAAACAGCCTATAAATACTCGTATGTATCTCAAATCTAATAAAGAGGACGCCTTAGCGCCCTCTAATAAATACAAGTGTTGCTAGTGAAGTCAGATCCGATAGTTACTCCTGTTCTGGGACTAGCACAAAAAACAAAAAAAAACAAAAAATACACACTAATTTTCCAGCATGCAAATAATTTTTTGAACTCCTCACAATTGACCAGCCGCAAAGGAAAGATCACTCCGCCCACCAATCACGTGGTCCAGCAAACTGAAACCTCTGACAAGCTACCCGACAAACACTGCGACACTATCTTGACTAGACGCTTTTCCCAGAGATTTATCCAGTGGCGGCGCGAAGGTTCGAGGCGCCCGGGGGCAATGTTCTTTAGTGGCGCCCCAACCGAGGCGCCCGGGAGAAATATTCTTTAGTAGCGCCCCTACTTAGCCACAGAAAACAGTTTTTATGTCAGTTGTCAACCTCCCCTCCCCCACCCTCCTAAATATAAGTTTTGTGAAGAATTGCTCCCGTTACACTTAGGTGAAGTGAAATACTATGAAAATTTCCGCTAAAAAAAAAAAAAAAAATGCGCCTGGCGCCCGGGGGCAATTGCCCCCCCCCCCTCGCGCCTCCATTGGATTTATCTGGTAATTTTCTACCTTACAAAGCAACCCTCTGCCAGCGTCAGAAAGCAAGATTTTGTTAGAAAAAGTGGATATGTACAGTCTGTGAACATATTTAAAGTTGCAGTTGATAAGCAGACATTCCTCTGCCTGAACATTTCGTATGCAGCGCGAGTTATAGGAGCGGCATAGAGCATACATGACTGTGTAAAGATCGAGCAGGAAAAGAAGCTTACTGTATAATTATCGATCTTTAATTCTAAAATGTATTGAAGCGTGTGATTAGATTTTTCCGTTTACATTTGAAGATCTCTCTCTCTCTCTCTCTCTCTCTCTCTCTCTCTCTCTCTCTCTCTCTCTCTCCATATTATTGATAAAATCGGCGTGACTCTTTAGATATACTTAAATTTACTGTCCGATATTGATTTTGTCAATACTGATTTGGGAATTACCCCTATTTTGATAGTTCATTTTAGTAATGATCAAATTATGTATTTCATCTCTTGTGTATCACAGCTGGTGCTTCCATGTGGAAAGGTGTATAAGAAATGTTTGTGCACTAGGCTAACATATAATGTGTTTTGTTATTCTTTTATTTTCTTCAAATGTATATTCTGAGCTTACTTATATCAGCTTGTGTACTTTTATCTTCTTACCTGTTTTTACATTTTCAAAGTGTAGAACAATTAAGAGACTATTCATAATTTCCGATTGGTACACATTTTCAAGGTGTAGAATAATGAAGTGACTATTCATCATTTCCTAATGGTACACATTGTCAAGGTGTAGAATAATGAAGTCACTATTCATCATTTCCTAATGGTACACATTTTCAAGGTGTAGAATAATGAAGTGACTATTCATCATTTCCTACCGGTACACATTTTCAAGGTGTAGAATAATGAAGTCACTATTCATCATTTCTTACCGGTACTCGTTTTCAAGGTGTAGAATAATGAAGTGACTATTCAACATTTCCTAATGGTACACATTTTCAAGGTGTAGAATAATGAAGTGACTATTCATCATTTCCTAATGGTACACATTTTCAAGGTGTAGAATAATGAAGTGACTATTCATCATTTCCTACCGGTACACATTTTCAAGGTGTAGAATAATGAAGTGACTATTCATCATTTCCTACCGGTACTCGTTTTCAAGGTGTAGAACAATGAAGTGACTATTCATCATTTCCTACCGGTACACATTTTCAAGGTGTAGAATAATGAAGTGACTATTTATCCTTTCCTACCATTACACATTTTCAAGGTGTAGAATAATGAAGTGACTATTCATCATTTCCTAATGGTACACATTTTCTAGTCTAGTTGCATGCTGGACGTAGAGCGTACGTTCAGCTTTTGTTAGTAAAGGTATTTTATGTTTGATATTTGATATTTTTATTTTTTCAAATTACTGCTGAGTTTTTAATTGTTCATTCTATATGTATTTTGCGTCATTGATTGTACTCTTCGTAGCACGGAGTAAATACAAAATATATATCAATCAATATATCAGTATCTCATGGTCATTTATTTATGTATTGATTAATTGAGTAATTCATGTTTATTTATTTATTTCTCTATTTCTAGTAAAAAGTGGCTTAATAATCTCGAAGCATACGCTATATTTAAATATTCACTTATGTATGTGTAAAGCTATGTGTGATGTACTCTGCACTTCACTGTTTTATGTGCTAATCTGCCAGTTTGTTTTTAAACACCAAACAAGATAATGAATAAAAATAGTCCTAACTGATTAGATCAAAAATGCATGTGTAAATATTCATTTAAGTATATTTCTGTCTGCTTTACCCAAGTTAAATATGGTTTATCACACAATTTAAATAGACACATCCCCGATTGGTAATGTATTCTGTGATCAATAGCTCCTCGGAGTAAAATAGTGGCTGGAGGTGTGTCAGCTTAAACGAGCGCTGATTGGTCAAGCGCATTAGCGTGATGGCAGTTTGCGGCTAGTCAATTATGGCTTAGATTTGACAATAATGACTTCGGTATCGACTTCCACTGTTACGGAAAAGAAAAATGAAATTTTACTTATTTTACTAACAGAAGCTCAGTAATGTGTGACCAACACAAGGAATATTTCGCCTACTTCAGATCTCCAGTTCATCTACGATGACCCGTGCGAGTAACACCTTGTGATGCAAGGTGTGAATAACTACATAATTTTACCTATTTTGTGCAGTTAAGCGAGTCTCACCGGGTGTACAAATATATGAAAAATGTACGGTTTGCGAGTTAAAAGATCTAAGATAATAATCACTTGATTCTTTCTAAATTGTTTCACATGATTGTAATCAAATAAATTATTCTATTAAGACAGTGATGTTTGACTCTGATGAAATTAAACAACAATCAAATGAACCATTCAAAAGTAACTCTCAGATTTGATTTACTGCAAAAAGTTGCGACACAAATATGCTGAAGAAAGAATAAAAGCAAGCAAGCAATGTAAAATTTAGTCTCTTAGAGCAGACTCAAATTTGCATAGAAAAGAACAGAACAGACAATAAAATAGAATGGGGAAAATAGCTGACACATGATGTTTTTAAAATGCAAAAAATAGTAGCAAACAAACAAAAGATAGGATTATCTTTTAAAAGTTTATGAAAAAATCATTTTTATTATGAATATAATTGCACAGATCTTTTTGGAGGTCCGTAGTTCTTCCAGAAAACACTTAAGAATATAATAATATTTTATTCCTGTTAATAACGGTTGTTTGAAGTATATAACAACCATTTATCAGCAATCCTAAAATATAAATGTTACTCATTTCTAACAGTTATCTAATAACTTTACATACATACTCTTTTTCTTCTGGTATCATCTACTGGCTTTAAAGAGAAATATATATGCTATCAGACTACGTGAATTTGGACAGCACTAAACTTTGTGGCAACCTTAATACAATTTTAAGACTACACTTAACAGGTAGTGCACCTCTTGTGCACTGCGTTTGAAGTAGGAATAAACATCTAAGTACGCTAGTGAACAAAGTAGTACATCAGGTAGTGAACTTAATGTGCACTCCAGTTTACCTATATGAACAAACTATCTGTCATTTGTACATATGCAGCAATTCTTTAGAAATCCTTGAAATACTAAAACGGCCTGTGTGATTTGATAATGGCAACTTTTAAATTATTAATTTATTTTAATTCTGTTTTATAAATAAATTGTTCATTTATTTGTTTACCCATTTATTTTATGTACATTCACTACCATTGTATTGATCAAACTGTTGTATGTACTAAATTTCTTCGATCATTTAAATAATTATCCTTTCGACATTTGTGTGTTTGTTTGTTTAGTAATAATTCATTCATTCATGGAAGCAAGTAGTAATACGAAAGGCAGAGTGGACATAGGTAATAAATTGAGAAGGATATCGAGTTTTGATACTTCAATGTATAATAATGGAGTATATTGTAACAGGTTAATCTCATCCACTATAGTACAAAATATATACACATACTGTGAATCAATGAGCCGCCATATACAATTTGTAACAGTCATACCAATCCCCCTGTAATATTTTAGTAACTTTATCTGTATATCATATATGACTAAGTCAGCATTAATTTCTATCTAGTAAGGAACTTGCTTCATATGACTAAATGTTTGCAGCTTTGGTAACAGATAAATTTATATACTGAAATGTGAAATAGAAAGTCGCATTGCACACATTTTACAATTAAACAGGTCAAATATTTACAAATATTGTCCCAGGAAGTTTACCGTGACTTAAGTAAATTCATGATAAAAAATGTATTATTACAAGCCTAATTATCCTTTAGTCGTTTGCTGCATGTGCAACAAATCATCGACTGTCACACCACAGCACAAATTTGTAAACAATGTGATAATTAAGATCTTACACGTTTTCATACACTCCCAACATATAGATGATAATGATGGCGGTGAAGATTATGATAACGATAGTAATGATGATGGTGATGATGACTTTTAAGACAAAAATCACTATGTATTACGCTAATTTAATATTACTTTTTCTACCTGCAAGGCTTATTACTAAATGTTTTAATGAATTTAGATCTTTACAAAGACATGTCTAATGCAATCCTTTGTAGACAAAAAAGGTATGCAAAATTATTATTTACTGGTAGCAAGGAAACGTCTGCAAGATAATGCTCGCAAAGATCCTCTTGTTCAAGACTGAAGTCCTATCATCTAGTGATATTTGTGTTTTTTATTTGATAAAGTAAATACATAACTTGAACAATCCCCTTCGTTGACTGAAGTAATATATTGTTCAGATTTATATATACATACTCTTTGTCCACCTTGAGGGGTCAAACGGTCAAACATGGTGGCCTGAATAGCGCAGTAGCGGGATCGCTTTGCAAGGGTAGGTGGTTGCCTATCCAAGGTTGCTTTTTTTCTCAGGGTTCTCCAGATTCCTCCACGGTAAAAAAACACATTGCCCCAACATCAGAGCCGTCGAGAAGGCGTTTGTTTAGGTTGGAAGAGCTTGTTGTGAAATCGACGTAAAATAAATAAATTGCACACATTCCTACCTCACGGGATGCATTTAAGATCCAAAACGTTCTTTATCATTTATTCATTCTACTGAAACATAATACCAAAACTCATCACCCTTCCCAATCGGTGCACACCGTGAAGGAGTTAAAGTTGCAAGTTTACGTCGTTTGTTTGTTTTTGTTTCAGTTTATTATGATTACATACCTTCTAACCCTGTGTCAATCTCTCTTTATTTTATCTGTATTTCTACAAGAACAATCCCTTTCGTTCCACATCCACCATCCCTCCCCCACCCCCCACCCAACACCCCTACACACACATACGCTTACGAAAATTGTCAAGAGTGATAGCAGTATAGAAGAAGCAGAAGAGAGATGACAAGAGAATGGATGGTCCAGCAGAGAGACACTGGTTCTGTTCTTGATATAAATGAAGTAAAATAAAATAAGATATATTCAATCGTAATAATTTAAAACAGACATAGTTTAAACACACATTGAGAATGAGATCTATAGACGTTGTCGTGTTTAAATATTTACTTCATATCCATACAGAATTGTCGTTACAATATCCAGACTAGTTGTTGCGTAGGAATGTTTTTGAAAATTACAAAATATTTTTCGCAGTCGTGCATGTAAACCTTTGACGTAACAAATTTTAAAGAAACACGTAGTGTGAAGCTTGTCGGGTGAGGAGAGCACAGAACAATGACAATTCTTCTCATCGGCCGGCTGGAAGTGGTAATGGGGGCGGGTGGGTGGCGGGGGGAAGGGGGGCACCGGTCCCCAGTAAACCAGCCCCAAGTTGAATCTACCGAATGTAAATTTTAATTTGGATAATTTCATATTATTTTATAATTATTCTAACTTCTATTCTAAACCACTTGGTTGCATGATCAAAAACTTTGCTTGCATGATGTAGTCTAACAATAGTGTGCATTTTAATTTCTTAACATCGAGAGTCAATATGGTTGATATGGAATGATATAGTTCGAATGCATCACATCTGGGACCAAGATAAGATAGATGCACTGTCCCATGTCACACATTCAATTTGGACGGTCAAAGATAACCCACTTCCAACTGAACTACATTTGAGAGAGAGAGAGAGAGAGAGATTATGGAGTTATACTACGTCATGACTCTACATCTCATCTACTGATGTACTTCCAGCAGACTAAAAGAAAGGGGCGAAAAGAAATCCAAAGCAACTTTTAGCTTTCCATTCCGAATTCCGTGCTTTTTATCATAAATTGTCCCCCTGTCTGACCCAACCTTATCTCCCTGGTAATGACCTTGGATAATAAATGCATATTCTCCACATTTATGATGTATATTCTTGTTATGACTATATGTAGCGTAGTAAAATACTTGCAAATGTAACTGCAATTGAAATAATTTTACATATATCCTTTGACCCCTCTCTGGGATTCCAGGTGGTGCAGCGAAACATTGTACCCCTCTACCATAGACGACTAGTTAATATATCAAGTTTTATCAAATTCAATCCAGCGGTTTAGGAGGAGACATAGAGTTTCAGGCAGACGGACACACATATTTATAAGCTATTTAGCAAACTGCACCATTTGTGCGTGATGTTATCCTCAACTTTCTTTTCAGAACTGTCAGAAATCTGTTATATTCGGTGCAAAATGAAATTTAGAACCAAGCTGTCATATTGGTTGCGAACAGACACTTTGGAACAAAAATTAAAGTTGGTAAAGGTTTAAAGAATAAAAATTCAGTAAGAAGTTTCAATTGAGAATGGCATAATTCACAGATTTTATGTCACAGACTACGTAATTATTTGTTTTTGTCTTTACTAAATGGTTTCATTTTTTCTTTCTTTCTTTCCGTTTTTACTTTTTTTTGTTTTTTTTTGTTTTATGTTTTTGCAAGGACTATTAAAGAGTATGGCATGGGGGCAGTGAAGCTACATGAAGGTTGATTTCTACCTGTCGAGAACGTAATAAAGAAATGTCAGCGGGTAGCTAATTATGCCCTTTGTACAATAAACTAAAGTATTGTTAAGGTGTGTGACATCCTATTACAAAAAGCGTCGAGGGAATAGATATGCATCAATGTGCATTGATATTAAAATATGGTGGTGATTGGGAGGGGAGAGGGGAGCAAAGTTGTTACACGCGGGCGTTGAGAGAGAAGGAGAATGTAGAAAGTACCCGGTACCTGTAGGGATGAAATTTGATAATAAATTTAAAATCAGTTACCATTTTTACGGTCCGAAATACAAGGATCGTGAGGTGGGGGGGGGGAATAATTTACCTAAAAATATATATGTAATGAACAAATGGGAGTGTTTTAAATACTTGTATTGTTAAATATTCTAAGGTCATCTCTTTTAAAATTATTGGAATAAGTTGACAAGCTAACAAATGCTGTATTGGAGGGTTGATAGATTAATGTTTTGTGTTGCTGTGTGTGTGTCTGTGTCTATGTCTGTGTGTTGGGGTGGGGGAGGTCAATCTGGATATGAATGGGTTAGTATGATAGGTATTTAGTGTCGCTATTATACTTTTCATATCAGAATGTTTTTTCTTCCTATTCATCAGTGTTATATTTGATTCCATAATAAAACATACATGTAAAAAATAATAAAAATTATAAAAAAATAATTTCGAAGGGATTTGTTTGTTACGGCGTTTTTCTGTAAGTTTTATATTGTTACAGAAACATATACACAGATAATTAACACAGGTGATAGCTTAACAACAGGAAAAAAATCTCTATAAACATTGATTAATCAAAATAGGCATTACTGAATTAGAATTTTTGCCGTAGTACGCATAAAAACTCTCTAAGAAAAGCTCCATGACGTAGACATTATCGACAATATCTCTCAGCTCTTTCTACGGCTAACTGTCAACCTTTTCGATACATGTATTAAGTCTAAGATTTGAACATCTAATTTTAGCAAGTGTTCATCTTAGGTTAAAAGGGTATACCTATATTGAAATATCTTTTTACATTTAATAGGCTTTTAAAATGTCTATAATGAGTATTTAAGTATAATATAACCATTTTTGAGTTATATATGTTTATCCATCTGCCATAATGTATACCAATATTTAATACATTTAACTTGATATGTTACAAATATAGGAAGTATACCACATTCACCAAGAGCTAAAAACTTGCTTACAGTAGATAAAACACCTAAAAATATTTCACAGAAGTTGTCATACACATTTCTATTGTGTCAGAATATTCTTATACCCATACCATACTTCGACACCATAACATAATATCGATTTTATTAATTGGTTTATTTGTTTGTTGTAAATCGTCAATTCAATGATTAATAGAAGATTTATTCAGTTGGCAGAGGATAGCAATATTATTGATGAATCACATGTAGGTTTTTGTTGGGGTTACTCAATAACAGGCAATATTATTGATGAATGACAAGTAGGTTTTTGTCGGGGTTACTCAATAACAGGCAATATTATTGATGAATCACAAGTAGGCTTTTGTCGGGGTTACTCAATAACAGGCAATATTATTGATGAATGACAAGTAGGTTTTTGTCGGGGTTACTCAATAACAGGCAATATTATTGATGAATGACAAGTAGGTTTTTGTCGGGGTTACTCAATAACAGGCAATATTATTGATGAATGACAAGTAGGTTTTTGTCGGGGTTACTCAATAACAGGCAATATTATTGATGAATGACAAGTAGGTTTTTGTCGGGTTACTCAATAACAGGCAATATTATTGATGAATGACAAGTAGGTTTTTGTCGGGGTTACTCAATAACAGGCAATATTTTTACGTTATATGGAGTGGTTCAAAAGTATATCACAAGGACTAGGGGTAGATTTTATGGGGGTGGGTGGGTGTTGTTGTAGATTTTTCCAAAGCATTCGATACTATGTGACACAATACATTGTGGATTAGCATTGATTCCAAGGGAATACGATGGAAGTTCTTATGAATCTTACAGCTTACAGGTTATGTTCAGATTGCTGAGATAATGAAAAAGCTGTATTGGGTATTAGCTTATTGGTCTTTTGCAAAGATATAAATATACAATCTTAATTAATACCAAAGTGAATAATTGGCAGATACATGCATAACAATATGCAATATAAATCAATATCTTCAAATCACAGTGTAATTGGAAATGCAATAGTATGAATCATAATTAAAACTTTAGATGTATGCGTCAAAATATGAATCATGTTTAAAGGTCAGTACCTGAAAACCCCATATTCGTTGTTATTATAAATTTTCATTGCATCATTTACGAATAATTACATTTGAAAGTATGACCCGTTCAAACGTTATTACCTGACCTTTTATGTTCACGGAAGTGACGCATTACAAGAACAAAAAAAAAAAAACAACAACACGCAAAGTAGAGTTTATGGTGCAGGAAATTTGCGATATGTTATGAAATTAACAGTAATCCTGTGGAAATTTAAGGAATTCAAACGACTAATGCAACACACATGGTCAGCTTTTTTCTGTTTTTGATCACAAATTGTGACTGCGTATACTGCACATAATCGTCCATTTTTGCTTGAGATGACCATGCAATCAACACACTTGTACATTAAGGGCTGGTCGGCTCGTTCTAGAATGACGTCACACATAACGTCACACATAACAGCAAACCGAATGTCCATCAAGGGAGGCAATGCAATTGGCAATTTAGGACAATCTAACTATTAATTAATGGTAATGATAACTTTCTGGAATTTGGTTGGAGTAACCGGAGAAACAGATTTTTAATATACGCATTATGTTCTACAGTAATTGTGAAAAATTAACAGTTTAACTATTTCTCTGTTATATGACCTTAAAATATGTAATTTCATGCCCAATAAGTGCATTACGGTCATAAGGTGGGGATCCCAATAATTTGCATGTTATATCTCAGAGGTCAAGTCCTTGCGGGTAAGGAATGCACACGAGGTAATCGTCAGTTACTTATATAGAATTGTCTTTTCATGCCCAGTATGTGTATATATGGTTATATGGTAAGGATATTTGGACTATGTTTTGATGGGTGGGTGGGTAGGGAAAGGCCCTGGAGTATAACCCAGGGAGTCACAGTCTGACATGTGCTGACACCTGGGGCGATTAATCACACATAACATTTCTCAGACATGTGAGACAAACAACGCAGGAGTTATTAAAAAAAAGAAATAATATTATATAAGATCACCCCTACAGGGTTTTCGAGCCCCAGGCACGAAATGAAAATTCGCAAATGATGGCACAATCTACACTTACAGAACTATCATTGACCTAAGTTTCATGTATCTAGTTAAAACGGTGTTGGAGGAGTTCAAAGACATTACACAATTACGACCGTACGTACTGACGGACGCACGAACGGACTGTATTACAATATCCCAGCGCTTCTTTGAAAGCGCTTGGATAACAAGTGGCTTTTCCTCTAGGTCATGATACAAATAATAAGGAATTATATAGCTAGATAAATAGATATTACACTAAAAAAGTTTTCCACATAATTTTGTTGTGTTTTTGAATAGATTGGGGAAATAAATATTCTGCAGACTATATATACATTCGTCTACAAATTTGTAATGTCTGATTTTGACTCGCATGCTGCACTGAAAAAGAAATTGTGAAAGCCTTTCCGTAGGAAAGAAATCCTCTGTTTGTCCGTCCTCATTCTACATTATAGTATTTGCACACCCTCCCGATTGTTTATACACCACCACCACCGATTTTAAAAATAAAACGCATCAAGGATATACATAATGCAAATAACTTAATCATTTCATTCATCAATTTATAATTTCTAACCTAACTGTCGCCAGGGGGATCCCTAACGCTGTCAATTTGTTGGCGTTTCGAATCAAACGAAGTTTCTTTAGTAACACGGTCGCCATATTTACATGGGCGAGTCTATGTTTTCAAGCAACAGATGTGATGAAGTTCACCATCTTTGATAATCTCAATAATTCCGTAAATTTAGGAGTTATATCTCTTGGAACACATGTATAGAAGAGTTTCTCCTTCTTATTTGTTAAAATTTCTTTAGAAATATTAAAAATTGACATTCAAATATTGAACGCAGACGACACAGTTTTTACTGAAATGGACTATTCTAGAAACCAGAAAAGGACAGTGTGCAGTCTGTCTGCTTGTTTACACCGATAGCTTCCGTTTTGTTTGAAACGCCAATAGGTTAAGAGTGTTAGGGACCCGTTGGCGACAATCAGGTTAGAAATTATAAACTGATGAATGCAATGGCTAAGTTTTGTCAATTTTTACATCTTTGATGTTCTTTGTTTTTAAAATCTGTAGGAGGGTGTACATACAAACAGGAGGGTGTGCGGATACCATAGATACACGATGTACAGTCCATACAATAAAATGTATTCTTTAGACAAGATCAAGCTCGAGAGTAAAGTAAGTTTTTCTATTCTCGTACGGAATAGCACGTGCATAGAGAACGAATGATATATAAGATACAACAGTATACAGTTACATGCTAGAAAATAAGTTATAAAGTAAAACCTCGGTAGGTTAAACTGCTACGGTTTAGCTCTATCAGTTCTATCAGCTTGAAAGATTGATAGTTCTAGTGAATGAGGTTCATACAATAGTTGAAATTCTGTCACGACCTACACACAAGTTGGAGTGATCTAGGATTTCCGAACTTATCTTATTTGAGTCAGCAATATTCTTCTGAACTTGTATTTAAGTCATACGCGATTGGCAAACAATAAATCTTTCAATGTCCATGTATTAAACTTATGATTTGTATTGTCATATGAATCAAGGTATGTGTCAAAGACTTCTGATATTGTACACAAACATCATTCTTGTCTGATACTTTCACAGCATGATAATGTATATTCTGATTCTACTCACATCTTGTAATAAAAAATGCATTAATCCAGTTAGAAATAAAATTGCTCGCTTTTTGAATTGTTCTTCAAGTTTTGATGTCTGTATTTTATAGTATTCTCGAAAGCAAACTTTTACCAAAAATATTTCACTTTTGTTCCTTGTCATTCTTATCCTTGACCATCAGCTGTTATTTTGTATCCCTCTGCAATCGGAACGATACTTACACTTTAGCATCAGACTTTGTATAATTTAGATCTACCCATGAAGAATCACTCCAATTTTAAAGCTTTGACATGTATCTTCTAGTGAAAGGTAACTGATTTTCCTTCGTCGCTTTTAATGCAAAAATGTTTTTATTAATTTTTATGTTTCCTTTTCCAAATGACATATAATTTCTCTCGATGCATTTGTTACTGACTCTCATAATAGGAGTCCTACACATTTATCAATCCGTAAAAATCACAGATCGTTCCTCATATAAAAAAAAGCAACTGAGAAATGGAACTTACATTGGCCGCTGATGACATATGCGATTGTATGAATAATGAGATGGCATTGTTTCTTTCCAGCACCTTCTGGATTTTTAACCGATCCTTTATGTCGTCTATCCAGCCTAGTATGCATTCTTTTTTGTAAGAAGCAAATTTTCTTTTAAAGCCACTTATCATTGCTTTACTTGCTGCATTTTAATTGTTTCTCTATAAATCATTGTTGCAATGGAATTAAAAGGTGGTTGATAAAAAATGTAACGGTGTCTCTACTTACTATGATACATGACTTTTTGCTCTAGAATGCGTCATATGATAATGTTCCATCTAAGTTCTTGGACTTAAAGAGTTTATATAAAAATTGGACTTACTATATTAAGGATCTTAATATTCTTTGGCCTTTATCTTTGTTTTGTGCTTTTTGCGGGATGCCTAAACTTACTCGGCACCACATAGGCAGGATTGTGTTGATGTGCCGTTAAACACCATACATACATACAGACATACTTACATCCATACTGTTACCTCGATCAATAAAAAATGAATGGGTATATTTTATCTTAGATTAGACTTTAATGATGGCCCAGACTAGATTTGTATTGTAATTTTGTATCTTAGATTAGACTTTAATGATGGTACATACTAGATTTGTATTATAATTTTGTATCTTAGATTAGACTTTAATGATGGTACATACTAGATTTGTATTGTAATTTTGTATCTTAGATTAGACTTTAATGATGGTACATACTAGATTTGTATTGTAATTCTGTATTTTAGATTACACTTTAATGATGGTACATACTAGATTTGTATTGTAATTTTGTATTTTAGATTAGACTTTAATGATGGTACATACTAGATTTGTATTGTAATTTTGTATTTTAGATTAGACTTTAATGATGGTACATACTAGATTTGTATCGTAATTTTGTATCTTAGATTAGACTTTAATGATGGTACATACTAGATTTGTATTGTAATTTTGTATTTTAGATTAGACTTTAATGATGGTACATACTAGATTTGAATTGTAATTTTGTATTTTAGATTAGACTTTAATGATGGTACATACTAGATTTGTATTGTAATTCTGTATTTTAGATTAGACTTTAATGATTGTCAAGACTAGATTTGTATTGTAATTCTGTATTTTAGATTAGACTTTAATGATGGTACATACTAGATTTGTATTGTAATTTTGTATTTTAGATTAGACTTTAATGATTGTCCAGACTAGATTTGTATTGTAATTCTGTATTTTAGATTAGACTTTAATGATGGTACATACTAGATTTGTATTGTAATTTTGTATCTTAGATTAGACTTTAATGATGGTACATACTAGATTTATATTGTAATTTTGTATCTTAGATTAGACTTGAATGATGGTACATACTAGATTTGTATTGTAATTTTGTATTTTAGATTAGACTTTAATGATGGTCAAGACTAGATTTGTATTGTAATTCTGTATTTTAGATTAGACTTTAATGATGGTACATACTAGATTTGTATTGTAATTTTGTATCTTAGATTAGACTTTAATGATGGTACATACTAGATTTGTATTGTAATTTTGTATCTTAGATTAGACTTTAATGATTGTCAAGACTAGATTTGTATTGTAATTTTGTATCTTAGATTAGACTTTAATGATGGTACATACTAGATTTGTATTGTAATTCTGTATTTTAGATTAGACTTTAATGATGGTACATACTAGATTTGTATTGTAATTTTGTATTTTAGATTAGACTTTAATGATGGTACATACTAGATTTGTATTGTAATTTTGTATTTTAGATTAGACTTTAATGATGGTACATACTAGATTTGTATCGTAATTTTGTATCTTAGATTAGACTTTAATGATGGTACATACTAGATTTGTATTGTAATTTTGTATTTTAGATTAGACTTTAATGATGGTACATACTAGATTTGAATTGTAATTTTGTATTTTAGATTAGACTTTAATGATGGTACATACTAGATTTGTATTGTAATTCTGTATTTTAGATTAGACTTTAATGATTGTCAAGACTAGATTTGTATTGTAATTCTGTATTTTAGATTAGACTTTAATGATGGTACATACTAGATTTGTATTGTAATTTTGTATCTTAGATTAGACTTTAATGATTGTCCAGACTAGATTTGTATTGTAATTCTGTATTTTAGATTAGACTTTAATGATGGTACATACTAGATTTGTATTGTAATTTTGTATCTTAGATTAGACTTTAATGATGGTACATACTAGATTTGTATTGTAATTTTGTATCTTAGATTAGACTTTAATGATTGTCCAGACTAGATTTGTATTTTAATTTTGTATCTTAGATTAGACTTTAATGATGGTCAAGACTAGATTTGTATTGTAATTTTGTATTTTAGATTAGACTTTAATGATGGTACATACTAGATTTGTATTGTAATTTTGTATCTTAGATTAGACTTTAATGATTGTCAAGACTAGATTTGTATTGTAATTTTGTATTTTAGATTTGACTTTAATGATGGTACATACTAGATTTGTATTGTAATTTTGTATCTCAGATTAGACTTTAATGATTGTCCAGACTAGATTTGTATTGTAATTTTGTATTTTAGATTAGACTTTAATGATGGTACATACTAGATTTGTATTGTAATTTTGTATTTTAGATTAGACTTTAATGATGGTACATACTAGATTTGTATTGTAATTCTGTATTTTAGATTAGACTTTAATGATGGTACATACTAGATTTGTATTGTAATTTTGTATCTTAGATTAGACTTTAATGATGGTCAAGACTAGATTTGTATTGTAATTTTGTATTTTAGATTAGACTTTAATGATGGTACATACTAGATTTGTAATGTAATTCTGTATTTTAGATTAGACTTTAATGATGGTATATACTAGATTTGTATTGTAATTTTGTATCTTAGATTAGACTTTAATGATGGTACATACTAGATTTGTATTGTAATTTTGTATTTTAGATTAGACTTTAATGATGGTCAAGACTAGATTTGTATTGTAATTCTGTATTTTAGATTAGACTTTAATGATGGTACATACTAGATTTGTATTGTAATTTTGTATCTTAGATTAGACTTTAATGATTGTCAAGACTAGATTTGTATTGTAATTCTGTATTTTAGATTAGACTTGAATGATGGTACATACTAGATTTGTATTGTAATTTTGTATCTTAGATTAGACTTTAATGATGGTCAAGACTATATTTGTATTGTAATTCTGTATTTTAGATTAGACTTTAATGATTGTACATACTAGATTTGTATTGTAATTTTGTATCTTAGATTAGACTTTAATGATGGTACATACTAGATTTGTATTGTAATTTTGTATTTTAGATTAGACTTTAATGATGGTACATACTAGATTTGTATTGTAATTTTGTATCTCAGATTAGACTTTAATGATTGTCCAGACTAGATTTGTATTGTAATTTTGTATTTTAGATTAGACTTTAATGATGGTACATACTAGATTTGTATTGTAATTTTGTATTTTAGATTAGACTTTAATGATGGTACATACTAGATTTGTATTGTAATTCTGTATTTTAGATTAGACTTTAATGATGGTACATACTAGATTTGTATTGTAATTTTGTATCTTAGATTAGACTTTAATGATGGTCAAGACTAGATTTGTATTGTAATTTTGTATTTTAGATTAGACTTTAATGATGGTACATACTAGATTTGTATTGTAATTTTGTATTTTAGATTAGACTTTAATGATTGTCAAGACTAGATTTGTATTGTAATTTTGTATTTTAGATTAGACTTTAATGATGGTACATACTAGATTTGTATTGTAATTTTGTATCTCAGATTAGACTTTAATGATTGTCCAGACTAGATTTGTATTGTAATTTTGTATTTTAGATTAGACTTTAATGATGGTACATACTAGATTTGTATTGTAATTTTGTATTTTAGATTAGACTTTAATGATGGTACATACTAGATTTGTATTGTAATTCTGTATTTTAGATTAGACTTTAATGATGGTCAAGACTAGATTTGTATTGTAATTTTGTATTTTAGATTAGACTTTAATGATGGTCAAGACTAGATTTGTATTGTAATTTTGTATTTTAGATTAGACTTTAATGATGGTCAAGACTAGATTTGTATTGTAATTCTGTATTTTAGATTAGACTTTAATGATGGTACATACTAGATTTGTATTGTAATTTTGTATTTTAGATTAGTCTTTAATGATGGTACATACTAGATTTGTATTGTAATTCTGTATTTTAGATTAGACTTTAATGATGGTACATACTAGATTTGTATTGTAATTTTGTATTTTAGATTAGACTTTAATGATGGTACATACTAGATTTGTATTGTAATTTTGTATCTTAGATTAGACTTTAATGATTGTCAAGACTAGATTTGTATTGTAATTTTGTATTTTAGATTAGACTTTAATGATGGTACATACTAGATTTGTATTGTAATTTTGTATCTTAGATTAGACTTTAATGATTGTCAAGACTAGATTTGTATTGTAATTTTGTATCTTAGATTAGACTTTAATGATGGTACATACTAGATTTGTATTGTAATTTTGTATCTTAGATTAGACTTTAATGATTGTCAAGACTAGATTTGTATTGTAATTTTGTATTTTAGATTAGACTTTAATGATGGTACATACTAGATTTGTATTGTAATTTTGTATCTTAGATTAGACTTTAATGATTGTCAAGACTAGATTTGTATTGTAATTCTGTATTTTAGATTAGACTTTAATGATGGTACATACTAGATTTGTATTGTAATTTTGTATTTTAGATTAGACTTTAATGATGGCCCAGACTAGATTTGTATTGTAATTTTGTATTTTAACTTTATATCTATTCCTTTTAGACACAACCTTTTGGTTATAACATGGAGTATTCATACTGATTCTCTTTCTTTCTTATTTTTTTTAAATTCTTAGCTGGATCATTACAATAACTTTTTTACAATCTTTATGCATTTAAGGACAAAAAGAACATACCGCTATGAATCCAATTAGCCAACGAAATGGAATTTTGTTTCTACCGTTATGCTTCAGCCTGTAGACAGTGTCAGCACAGGATTTGTATCAGAAATACTGATTTCTGTCCAGACTGAAGCATCTTATCACTATAGCAAGACAGTACACAGGGGGGTATGCATGAAGTTGAATTGTTTTGTTGGTTTAAGATCTGAAACAATTCGTGCAAAATATTGTTAACGAAAACTCGATAATCATAATGCTATGACATGCAGACATTAATCATGACAATTCAACTAAACCGGCGATTTGGATAACTGCTATATGTAAATCTGCTTTACGTTTCTATACATTAACTTTTTTAAATTAAGATTACGACAGATTAAAATTGCCACAAAAGTAGAATAATATTAACATTTCTATTTTATCTCTCTTTAGGCACACTAATGTATCCATTGCTGTAACCGACATACATACATCCCTACATCCTGACATACATACATACATACATACATACATACGTACGTACATTTTTTCACGTGTTTCTTGCGTCAATGTTCCAAATGTCTAGCTTACAAAAACCAGTCGATAAGATTGCCTTCTTCTGATGATTTTCAAACGGACAAAAAAAAACAAAAAACAAATGTATTACCAAACGAAGTAGGCGAGATGTACATTTTTCTCTCAATCATCATCAATTATCAGCCATTAAGTCTGTCAGTAATGTAGATATCATCCTGATTGGTGTTATTAAAATCATTATTTTTGTTCTAATTTCTCTTTGATCTCAGTGCTGAAGTTATTTGTCTTCGGTGCTTTTCCTTCTTAGGTGAATGTAAATGAATGTGAGTTTATCAATAGTTGTGCATTGATGAAGATGATAACTCGCTTAAAAGCTTGAAAAATGAGAGGATCTGGCTTTGTGCTACCGTTAAAGCAGAACATAATCAACTGATAATCAAGTCGGGTCAAACGTTATGGACGCTTCAATATATACATACACAGTATCGTATGAAATAGCTACAGGTACGTTTAAGACTGAACTTGACGAACAGAACAGAACTTTGATGCCAACTCATAATTTAACAATAGGCATATAATACGTACGAACGCATCTATGTTTTAGCGTTTAACGGCACATCAGTATAATAATGGCTATATGGTTCCATTTAAAAGAAAAGTTCTAAAAATGTAAAAATAAAGAATGGTATAAATTCTGTTAGAAATAAAAACCCTTACAGATAAATGTAAACATTAAGCTCAGCAAGATAAAATATGAAGGAACAGATGTTAAAATTCTGTAAAAATGTATATAAAATACAAGATAAAGGTAAAACATGTAAAATCCTTAAAGCATATTAAGTACAAATACAAATCATTAATGGTGGTGGTATAGCGGATAAAGAAAGGTAGAAAAGAAAAGGGCAGAAAGAAGGATGTTCTGATCGGTATTTTCGATATACATAACAAAATAGAACAAAAAAGTCATAGAATTAACTATTTTGAGTTTACATGGGAACAGAATGATTTATATATCAGTTCTATACATTTTCTTAATCTAATCAGTACGTTAACATTTGTATATTGATTTCTTATTTCAGTAAAATACTGACATTGAAACAGAGAGTGATATTCATCACTTATAAATTGTGAGGCATTTAATTTACATTTTCTTTCAGATTTATCCAAATTTTGCCACCTTCCAGTTCCAGTGGGAAACTTATGATTTCTTTTACGGAACTTTGTAAAATTTGTTACTATCTTTTTTTGGCATACGTGTAAAAAAGGGTTGAAAATTATTCTATATTTTTTTGGTATACGTGTTAAAAAGGATTGAAAATGAAACTTTTTTAAGTACTCGCTAAGTTCTTCTTTTAGAGGAATCGAAAATACTAGAATGCCAAGTTTGGATATATTAATCTTTCAGTTTCATTGTGACTGTTGTCTTCAGACACTCAACAATAGGAATGATTGACATAACTATAACTTATTCCGACCTAAATCACACAAAATGTGTTTGATAAAGGAAAGCCATTTAAAACTACATATACCAGCAGCAGCATCGTGCAACATAACGTCATATGGTATTTTTTGAAATATTACTAATTTTTCCAGCAACAGGCCTAGCCCAAAATATAGCAGCTCTAATTTTTGGTAAAAGTACTCGGAGGAAACCTACCGGTCTCTTCATACGACATATATATTGGGGTACTTTTTCTTAAAAATAAAACTTTATGTAAGAAATTTGTGTGTACATGTTCAAAACCTGAATTATCACTAAAAACAGAGATCTTCCTTCCAATAAAAAATATCAGTAAAATAGTATTGTGAACAAATTTTAATTGTTAATCCAATGGTAAAGTCAAATGACTTTTTTTTCGTATAGGACAAACATGTTTTGTTAGCTTGTTCGATGGTTCTCTTTTTTGCCGAATAAAATAAGAAATTTTGTTTAAAAAAACAACTCTAAATATAAATACTGACCAACTATTTTCAAAAACGTGTTGCTAACGACAAAATAGAAACGGTTATGTTGCCTTTAACCAAATATTAAAATTTTTGTTTTTTTAACATTGACTTTTTAAAATCTCCATTCTCTGCATTGTACACACAATTATTTAAAACTTTTCCGAAGATCTGTTTCGTTATCTACAAGAATAACAGTATCGTCAGCATAAAGGACAACCAATACCTTTAAGCACATCATAAATTATGTTTTCTGATATTCAAAATTCACACCATCACAGCCTTTCGCTACCATAAACTCTTCTAAATTTATTAAAATGTCACGAAAATAAGATGGGTCAGTGATTTTCACCTTGCCGTATTCCTCACTGACAAGCAAATAAATCAGCAAATTCTTTTTTGATATACACACTGAACTTAATTAGTTTCTAAATGGCCCGTAAGTCTTGCATTTATAATTGCGGTAAACAATTTTCCTAAAGAACACAACTACTCAACTGGTGGCTTGTTCGAGCGTCTACTCATTGAATAGACAAATAACAATCGTGCATTCAGCAAGAATGCTTTTTAGGACGGTTTTTATGAGATTTACTGATATGTAGTTTGACTGAGCTGTCTTTTACGGTTTATGTCTTTTATCAACATTACATAGTTTGTGCTAATACTCCATGTACACATTTACATGATATATTTCTTCTAGTCTTTGCTTGAAAAGAATCTCAAATTGAGGAAATACAGTTTGATGATGATATGGTGATGGGATAATGCCAGGGTCTAAAACTAGATTTATAAAGGAAGTATATAAATCTAGAAAAATAGGTTCAGTAGATTGCATGTACTCATTTATGGTGTCGTCTATACCCGCAGCTTTATTTTTAAGATTTTTCCAATAACCTTTTGTACTTCTACAGCAGTAATAGATCTATTTTAATATCTTTTTTTCAGTAAAGACAAAATGCTGCATTAAAAAAATCGTCGTTTTCATTTGAATCAAAAGCCTTGTTAAGGTCTTTGAAGTATTAATAAAACACGCTAATGTCTATATTTGGAGTATTTTTCATTTTTCTAATACTAGTAATTACTTTCCATTATTGTCCTGGGTATGACATACAAAGCTTTCTATGTTTATCACTAGTTTTAGTTTTGTATTTGCTACGGAACTTACTTTTTTGCGGGGGTGGGGGGTGGGGGCGGGTACAGGGTGTGTACAGTCGATGGGGTACATTCGAATTACATGCTTTCATTGAGTTTCTTACTCTAGTATTCGTATGAATCAATGCAAAATTCATGTTAAGTGGTATTTACACCTGGCGCTTTTATATTCTTTACCAAACATTTTATATTGCGTGTCTCGAACATCACTAGATATTTCTCTAGAACATTAAGTTTCCTCAGCCGATACAGTAAAGTACATTGGAAATCATGCCACAAATTTTATCAAATATCCCGGAGAATCAACACCTAGTAAATCAGTAAATCGTTTATTAAATCTTCATTAAGCCTAATGTTTGCTTGAACAATATTATTTACAAAGGTTGTTTTTTAACCTTTACCCCATCTTACAAATACTTTTGAGACAGTTTCAATTTTCTCTTCATTAAAACTGTTATTCATAGTAAAAGAAAGAAAAAAAAAAGAAAAAAAAAAGAATGGAGAATACATATCAGAATGTAATGGTTCAAATTCACAACCTTTCATATTAGAGATTGTATCAAGGGCTTCAACTGCAGCCATAACATAATCAACAACTCATGCATTTAGTCTATTAAGGATGAATAGATTGAGGGAATTACAACACATTTACATTAATCTACGGCCATATATATTAGTTTTTGCATCCGTTGGTTTACGGACTTGAACTTAAACTGTCATCTATTTGAAAAAAAACATTCAACTCATCAGGATTTGAATTTTAAAAAATATGGAATATTTGCTGCTGCGTGCATTAAAGTCGGCTGCCAGGTAGACAAATGTATATCTTGGCATAATATCAGCGACTTCTCATTGCATTTCGTCATACAAATCACTATCTAGGAATCTAGAACTTTCATTAGGTATATATAAAAAAAACTCCACTTATTAATCCTCTGGTATACTAAATACTGCCTTATATAGCTTAACTCCAAAAATATATTCAATAGGAAAGACAAACTTGGCGTATTAAAAAAAATGCAATATCACCCGATTTGCAATACAGTTTGTTTCCTATGCTTACATATGTTATTTAATTTTAGCGACGTCAATACCATTACATTTTGTCTCTGAGAAACCGCAAAATCGAACAAAGTCTGGACACAGTAGCCTGTTTTGTAACCCAAACACATTCTAAATAAGAAAACTCGTTTTATTATTTACATTATTAACGCCACTTGTAGAATGTATTACAAGTACATTTTGGTGAGGAAATACCATTCGCAAACTTTTCCCAATGACACGCCTGAGTTGATATGTCTGCGAATCACCTGGGTAAACTTGTTGACCCTCAACAAGAGTTTATCGACTACTAATTATGCCTGAAGACCTCGTTTCCATGCCTCTTTGTATATTGGTGTGAGCTTCTTGCGACGGGTTACCGTCTCAGTCGCGACATTAATTCAATAGTATTTATTCCACAACATAAAGGATGCCACTGACACCTCTTGCTCACTACGTTTAAACTAGACGTGCACCACTAGTTCACAAGAAAGTGATCAATTTAGCTCTAGTTAGCTCACCATGAAGTGCACAGCAGTTTACTGCTTTGTTCAACCTCTTAATTATTGCATTAGTTCTACCGTTCTTTTCGTTCATTCATTCTGTTATCAGTCAGGTCAGTATGTAACAGTAGAGGGTACTACCTGTGATTGTTGACCCAGAGTGGACAGCTATACCTGGATCCCTCTGGAAAGTTCTTTCTGGTGGATCCGGCGGCCGAGCAGATATGCTCATCCCCTGGCTGTGAATGCAGATGGCAAGAGCTGTGTGGACAGCACAGAGCATCAGCTCAGGTGTAGCAGGAACTGATGGCCATCTACTGCATCCAGACTCGTTTTCAGATGTCTCGACATTGTAGTGCCACTGGATTCAGACAGACCTGGACGAGAGAGTGAGGGTGACTCTGCGCAACTTCCCCTCACTTAAATCCAACTCACGCGCAAGTCATGACATTATTCCGCCCCCCCCCCCCACACACACACCACCAAGTCCTGTGGCGATTTTCGAGCGGCAAATCAGCATGTGTGGATACACTGGAAGCTGTAGCTGCAGACCTGAACACAGGCGGCTCAGGGCATAGGGTTGCTTTTCACTAGACCGAAGCCCTCAGTGGAATTCGACATCCTCCCGGGTGACTGAGCAGCCCTTTTTAGGCTCAAACTGCTCACCTCCATAGCATGAGGAAGGGGCTACAAAAGGTGCCCTAAACATTGCCTGCTTCACTTTAATTCTGGTCAGCATACAGCGGATGACGGGGATCCCAACTTAGCGGTCAAAAACCTAACAAGAAGACAAAGGTGACTCAAGTCACCATCGATCGGTGCCTTGAATGTACGCACACAAATGGACAGTATATCAGCAGATAGACCAGAGAGAAGAACAGCTCTAGTTGATAGAGAACTGGCCAGATTCAACAGCCAGATAGCAGCCTTGAGTGAAACTCGCCTAGCTGAGGAAGGACAGCTCACCAAAGTAGGAGCCGGCTACTCCTTCTTCTGGAGTGGCCGAATTAAAGAAGAGTGAATTGAAACAGGTGTTGGGTTTGCCATCAGCAAGCTCACAAAGATCTCCAAAAGGGCGTGAATGACAGACTAATGCGAATGAGACTGCCACTGTCTGGAAAAAGACATGCAACTATCATCAGCGCCTATGCACCCATCATGACCAACCCAGATGAGATCAAGGACAAATTTTATGAAGACCTGGAGTCTCTTATCGCATAATTACCATACCGAAGGCAGACAAGCTCATCATCTTTAGTAAATTCAATGCTAGAGTTGGCACAGATCACCAGACATGGCCAGGTGTCATTGGAAAAATGGATTTGACAAATACAACAACAACGGACTCCTCCTGCTGTGGAAATGCTCTGAACACGATTTCATAATCACCAATACAGTCTTCCGCTAAACCGCAACAAGACGTCTTAGATGCACCCACACTTTATGCACTGGCATCTCACTGACTACGTCATCGTCAGGAGAAGAAACAGGCAAGATGTCCGTGTGACTAAGGCCATGAGAAGTCCAGAATGATGGACAGACCACATGCTCATAGTCTCTGAGCTCAATATCCACATTCAACCTAGCATACGACCACAAGGCAAAAAAGTGCCCTAAAAGCTTAATGTCTTCAAATTCAAAAACGGAGAATATGAAACAGGCATTTTGTTAAGAACTGTGCAGCCAACTAGATACAATTGACATGAACTCGGAGAATGTTGAGGGAAACTGGGCATCCTTCAGAGACTCTGTGTACTCAGCTGCATCCAAAACCCTCGGTCCTACCACACGTAAACATTAAAACTTAGTTTGATGAGAACGATGCTGCCATACAGAGACTTTTGAATGAGAAACATCGGCTCCAGAAGGCCTGTTTAGAAGACAGCACTTCATCATCTAAGAGGGCAGTCTTCAACAACATCAAGAGGACTGTCCAATGCAAACATGCAAACTCAGAGAGTTGGAAGACTCATGGCTGAGCAATAAGGCAGATGAGATTCAGTCATACGCAGAGAGGAATAACATGAAGAACGTCTATGATGTTTTGAAGACAATCTACGGGCCACAGTCATGAAGAACATCTCTAATACTGAATGCTGACAGCACTACACTGCTCACTGACAAAGAAAAGATAGTTCAAAAACGGGCAGAACACTTCAACAACATCCTCAATCAACAGTGGTCTATCAGTGAGGAGGCAATTGACCAACTGCCCCAAGTGGAAATCAAGATAACACTTGCTTATCCTCCAACGCTGACTGAAACTGAGAAAGCTATTGACCTGCTGCCAAACGGCAAAGCACCTGGAGCAGATGCTATACCAGCAGAAGTCTACAAAGCCAGAGGCTCTCAAATGGCACAGAAACTGACTGAACTCTTCCAGTCAATATGGATTCAAGGAACTATACCCCAGGAGTACAAGGATGCATCCATCGTTCATTTGTACAAGCGGAAAGGCAACAGACAATCCTGCGACAACCATAGGGGCATCTCCTTGCTGTCAATAGCCGGCAAAATCCTCGTCAGAATTCTGCTGAATGGCCTTGTGCATCACATCGATCAAAGGTTTCTGCCAGAGAGTCAGTGTGTCTTCAGGAAAGGACGAGGGACCCCAGATATGGTGTCTGCGGCTCGTCAATTCCAGAAGAAATTCCAGGAACAGAACTCCAACCTGTACACGACATTCATCGACCTGACAAAAGCCTTTGACGCAGTCAGCCGTGGGTGCCTTTGGAAGATCATTCCAAAATTTGGTTGCCCAGAGAAATTAATCGTGATGGTTCGGCAATTCTATGATGGCATGCTCGCTCGTGTCGTGGACGACGGGGAGTCATCTGAACCATTCCCAGTCACCAATGGAGTCAAGCAAGAATTTTGTGTTGGGCCAAACCCTCTTCAATATGACGTTCTGTGCCATGCTTACTAATGCCTTCTGTGATTATGACACTGGGATCGACATCAGATACCGGACTGACGGCAAGTTGTTCAATTTGAGAAGACTTCAAGCGAAGACGTAGTTTCAGGAAGTGACTGTTCGTGATCTCCTATTTGCTGACGACTGTTCCCTGAATGCCAAATCTGAGTCTGACATGCAACACAGTATGGACCATTTCTCTTCAGCCTGTGACAATTTCGGTCTCACTATCAGTATCAAGAAGACAGAGGTGATGCACCAACCTGCACCAGGAAAAGCTTAAGTATAGCCTACCATTACAGCAAATGGCCAAACCCTCATGGCAGTGGACAAGTTCACCTATCTCAGCAGCACACTGTCACGTGCAGTCCACATCGATGAAGAAACCAACGCTAGAATTGCTAAAGCAAGTGTGACCTTTAGAAGACTACTGGCATGTGTACATGAGCGAAGAGCCAGTCTACAAACAAAACTGGAGGTCTGCGAAGACGTTGTGTTGCCGTCTCTGCTGTATGTTTGCGAAACCTGGACAGTGTACAGACGCTATGTCAAGAAGCTGAACCATTTTTACATGCGCTGCCTGAGGAAACTGATGAGGATATAATGGCAGAACAGGGTCACAGACAATGAAGTTCTCACACGGGCAGACATTCAAAACATCAACATTCTGCTGATGAAATCACAGTCGAGGTGGGCAGGCGATGTCGCCAGGGTGTCAGAAGAGCGACTACCAAAGATCTTGTACGGCGAGCTAAAGGAAGGAAGCGATTTCAGGGTAGTCAGAAGAAACGCTTCAAACATTCCCTCAAGTCCTCCTTGAAACACTTCAACATTGACCCTTAGTCTTGGGAAGATCTCACACAGGATCGCTCCACCTGGCGCAGTCTCATCCATACCGTAGCTACAGACTTTGAACTGAAGAGAATTGCAGAGAAAGTGCAGAAGTGCTAGCAGCGTAAATCTCAGAACTGCAGCTATTGATCAAGCAAAACCAAGCGGCATCTCCTGTCAAGTGTGCCACAGACAGTTCAGGTTACAAATTGGCCTGATCAGCCACTCACGTACTCACAGAGACCAAACCTGTTAGTGATGTCATGGTCATCTTCAAACTCCAAGGACGAACAAGAACCATAGCAATGCGCGTGTTTCTGAATAGTAACGAACCGTTTATTACATGGATCCTAAAATTATAATGGATGCTTTTCATTCGTTCGTTCATTCATTGGTTCTACCGTTCTTTCGTTCGTTTGTTCATTCATTTATTCATTAATTCATTCTGTTATTAACTTGTTTTTTATAATAGTAATTACAGAACATTACATAATTAAATAGCATAACATAACAGAAAATTATTAGAAAATATAATAAGAACAAATGCCACATAATTTGCGCATATAACACATGATACATTAATTTTAATCTTATGTTCATGCATTAATTTGAATTAAAGAATAATAAAAAATAAATAAACAAATAAATCAGTAAATTCTTATTCAGCTTATGTTTTATATAGAATAAAATAAATTGTTACCACATTTGTAATCAATATAAAAATGATAGTTTAACATTCGTGGCTCTTAAGTAGATTGTTTCGGTCCTATTGTAACAATTTCGACCCAATCGATGTGATATCATTAGCTAAAAAGGAAATCGCAATATCAACGTTTATATTTTATCTTAAACTTTGCGTAAGCGTTAGTTAGTTCTGATTTTTAATATTCATTTAACACATCTTAATATATTATTCTTGTATTTTATTTAACATAAATTACATAATCAGCTGGATGGACAGAGGAGGGAAAGGAATATAAAAACTAGCCTGTCCTACTTGACAAAGACAATTTATAAAGCATGATAAAGACAATTTGTTAGCTTGAGGTCGTATATCTTATGACTATCATTTATTGCAATGCAATTATAATTATGAATACAATTTGATATAATACTTTGAGCAATCTACACTTTGCATTGAACATGTTATTAGCACTAAAATATGAATTGGGTAAAGCGTGCTTTCAGACTACCCACTGTTCGCAGCCATCAATCCAATTAACACATTTCTAGGAATCATTAGACTAATAAGGAGTTATCAAACATTTTAAGCAAGTTTTGTATTCGAAGTATTCTCATTTTCTCTGGAGCTTTAGAATGGAGAAAAGTATGTTCTAGCTAGTGACCTTAATGCAGATTGAGCCCTTTTCCAATTTTATTTGGGTGTTATAAGTAACCCCACATATTTTTAAAACGATATCACTTCGATGTTTTCTTCTTGATAATCCCAGTTTTCATTATTTCTCAATGGTAAATCATTTCTAAAGACTATGATATTGGTTTTATTTATTTGGGCTTTCATACCCATAAGCAAACAACACTGCTTTATGACTCGTTTTGTTTATTTGGGCTTTCATACCCATAAGCAAACAACACTGCTTTATGACTCGTTTTGTTGTTGTAATATTATTACTGATTCGTATCTAAATCTGTTACATCAGATTCAAAATATCGAGTATGTCATTGGTAAAGAAGATACCAACAAAACACCTGATCGATAATGTAGCAGAAGAGCATAAAACTGTACTCCAAGGTTTTAGGGAGCCTACACCAGCTGATGTGTTCGCTGCTTATAAATGTAGATATTACTATGGAAGAAACAGTACTGTTGAATACTGGAAAACCATGTCAGTTGATTAAATGAATTCTGTGACAGACAAAACCCGACATACCGGCTGGACTTACTTCTTTTTGCACGATACTAATGGTGTAACAGATGAATGTATAATAAACTTAAATCAGAGTATCAGGAATTGTGCAATCTGTATCTTGGGTGCACACGTTAGAAACAAAGCATATACTACACAGTCTGTTTATACTGCTCAAGACTGTTCAAATTAACGGAGCTATTAATTCTAGGAGGGTAATATTACGACACAGATGTTACCGAGTGACATGTGTATAAAAATGGGTACAATCGTTGGATATAACAACAATGTAAAGAAATCCAAAGAATCGTTTAAGCTAGCTTTAAATCCTACTTTCAATCTATATATATTAATTGCTTCTGGTTCTTCACAGACTGATAAGCAATGTGTGACAATATGACAAGAAATTGTACAGGACATAAAGAAGACAAACGAAGACAAAGTGAGTAAAGATTATGTAGAAAAGAAGGATTATGATGTCGATGTTCCTCCAGTACACGTTATATCTGACACGATGTCACATGGCGATTTAGAAACACCAAGAAACAATATTTGTTAGAAAATAAACAAACAATCATTTATATTTATACTAAAGGTTGTTGTAACTGCTTTAGTTTACTTTTTGAAATACGTTACGAATTCACCTACGGTGACGAGCTTACTTAATAATAAGAAAAACAACAGTTATTCCATTGAGGATCTCTAGTCATATATATGCTGATGTAGCTTGATTTCAATGTATCGTCATTAGGTAAAGGTATTTTATATTCAAACAGCATCTTTTGTATTTGGCAACAAATATATCATTTGGCTACTGATTTACTAATTCTGCTACATTTTTGTCTATTACATGCCAGTAGGAAATACCACAACCAGATATTGTCACCTACACCGCCCAGTTGATTAATTCAAAAATCTCATGTCGCACTGTGACTGTGCTCTGTCTTTTTTCATAGAATCATCATTGAGAAATTTTAAAGCGTCGTTATTACAATGTTTAATGTCTTTGTATGTAAATAGTACAGTAAATTTGTGTCTCGCTAAATGCATATTCTATATTAACTTGGCCAAGCTGAGCTAACCGATTTATTGTATTAAACTTATGTGCAAGATAAGGGTAACGTTCTGAACTAGTCTGTTGTTTTTTAATCTTAAGTACAATTATCTTCCATAAAGTGTTAGTTTTGCTAATCCAATATTTAGAACATGCTAAAGGCATGTATCTTTTCTAAAACGCTGCATGCTATTTTTTTTTTTTTTTTTTTTTTTTGTTGTTGATAATATTTGAAAAATATTTGATGGTTGAAATAAAAAAAGCAACAGTTGTATTTTCACGTGTCTTGTGTTGTAACACAACTAGCTTTGCCCATACGGATATTCTTCCAAACTTGTAAACAAATACACATTATCTCTTGATACCAACTAGCTTTGCCAATACCGGTATTCTATCCAAACTTCTAAACAAATACGCATTATCTCTTGATACCAACATTCTTGCTTCATATTAAACTGGTGAAATATTTCTATCACCTCTCTGAAAACTGTTAAATTAAATACACTGTAGCTTTGTGCCATTGCTTATGATGCGTTCAGAATTTTAATTTGTTTTGTGTTCTTTATATATTTTTTATTTTTACTTTAGTGTTATTGTATTCATAAACGAATCGGATGTTTGTTTGTTTTTTAAATATTACTCAGTAGAATTGTTAGTATTGTGTTTTTATTTTAATGTTGTCGTCGATGAAGGTGAGGTGTTCTGGAGGAACATTGCATCCTTTCACGAGAGGTTGGCGTAAAATTTGATTTTTAAAAATGTTTAATTGTAATATTCTCAAAAGAGTTGGTGTAAGCAAAATTAATAAAATAAAATAGGGTCGAGTCGCTAGAACTTGGATGTGTGTGTTAATTAGTTTAAGAAAACACCTATTTGTCAATCTCGTGATGTACTGAATAGCAGGCCAATTAACCTCCCTCCATAGCCAATAATCATGTGGTCAATTAGGTGCTAAGCTTCACTTATCAATCACTGTATCTGGTAGTTTCAAATGTCTAACAGCCAATCATATCACGAGAAGAATCAAGATTTCTCGACGACAGCCAAATTCAGACTGAAGTAAAGGAGTAGCTTGCTCCCTTTTGTAGTAAGGCCTCGGTGTTTAAATAGGTATTTCTTTCAATGCAAAGTTGTGGCTTAGCTCACAGTCATTTGTATTTTACACTTCAAAAAAAAGTATCCGAAGACTTTGTCATTTACGCAAAGGAGAGAATAGAAGAAAGCTAATGTTTAATAACAACGATCGGATTTTTGCCATATTTTTGTATGATTTACAACAAATAAATACCCATCTCAGCCACTTGTTTTGCCAATAAATTCACGTTTTAATGCTTTTGTATTCTTTTAGCAAGTGGAAAAACATCATCTGGAGTCATTTGTCATAAAACGTCTGGACAACTGGCTACATACAATATAAAATGAAAGCTAATCCACTGTGAAAGGAATAGTAGAGTGAATAAGGACATTCAAAAATCTTACCTTCAAACTGAAAACATCTGAAAGTGTAACACAGGCAAGATCAATAGATCTTTTAGAAAACACAACATTTAATAAATACGTTTGTGTCCTAACTGTATGATAATGTTTCTAAAGAAGACATGAACTCTTATAATTTGTAATCATAGACATGCGAGTTTGATGTTACAATACACTTATTTAAGAATAATTAGGGGATAAAGAACCAACACATTTGGTTTTGTTAATGTAAATATTGATGATGATTTGTAACAGTGTTGACAGTCTCTTTTTCACTGAAAGATATATATTATACATCAGAATAGGTCGGTTATGTATGCATGGATAAAGGAATGTACGTAGGTCTGCTTGTTTGTCTGTATGTATGTGTCTATTCAAGGGTTTAAAAATGGATGGATGGTTTGTTTAGCGGATAGATAGATAGATAGATAGAGTTTTATTTAAATCTCTTCTTGTAATAAATTGAATGAGCTTTTTGTAAAGTATATGTACAAGAAGTATAGTTTTTTTTTAAATCGTCGATTTGGTCGACCTCTGAAGATATGTGCTTGAGGAACATAAAGTTATGAATATGGAGATTTTCAAGAATACATGTGTTCGCGTTATATTCTTATTATTAAACTCAACAATACAATTAACAATATCTTTTATATATATATTTTTTAACAGTAATACGATCTCAGATCTCAATTTAAACTGTCATAATTTTATCTGATTCAAATGCTGCTTAGGAACTATCCATAGATTGAAGTACATCCGAAAATTTTAGTATCATGAGTATGGATTAGGCAAAAATTATCTATAGCAGGATGTCTTTACAGTGAATACGATGATCATAAAAAATATAATAGGTGCCATGATTCAGTCTTTGGACCCTGCTACTAGAAGCTCAAAAACACATACTTTTATTAATTTGAAGGGGCCAATAAATAAATAAAGGAAAATTCCATATTGATACAAATAAATGGGTTTAAAACAGCATTGGTACCAAGCAACAAATGATATGACACCAATCCAATCTGCACAAAGATTAAGGTTCCTCATACCACTTTATTCATTACACCAATTATTTTGGTTATATGGCTTCAAATGAACAAAGCGAAAACTAAACCTTGTGATGGTATAACCATTATTATGTTATAGTAATTGCTAGTAGATACAAATATTTAACAAACTGCCACTAGAACAAACAATCCATATTTTGTTACTTTCTAAAACTTCACCAAAAGTCGATAAAGTCCAAAAGATTCACATGACATTCAAACGACCCACTAAACATGCAGTTGTAAAGTTAAGGTTACTCACCCATCATCAGTGACCACTATGGTCTGAATACATGACCACTATGGTGTGCATATTCTGTACAATTATAGGAGTTGTTTCAAAATAACTTTAAAATGTAAAGGACTTTTTCAATGTTTGGTGAAGTTATAAAAACTAACAAAAATGAAAGTGCGTGTTCTAGTGGTAGTTTAATAAATAGGTTTATCTATCATCAATTACCATGCTATGTATAATTTCTGCTGTGCACATTTGAAATCATATGGCCACAATGCATGGTGTAGAGAAATTTCTGATGTCTCAGTGAAATCTTTTACATCAGTATTCCAAAAATATAAACTTAATGGGATTGTATCGCGTTTGTTGTCTTAGGTATAAAGTTTTCAACTGACTTGGACAAATTAAAAACCTTAATTATCCATCTAAAATTCGGGAAATTAAGAACCTGCCAATTCAATGGAATAAAAAGTTTTTAACTATATTTGGAAAGATAACAGTCATAAAAAGATTATCTATCTCTAAAATTAATCATCTTTTATCGTCACTACTAAATCCATCTATGCAGGTTCTTAGTGAAGTAAATACACTCATGTACAAGTTTGTATGGCATGGGTCAAAGGACAAAAATAAAAGAAATATTGCCGTGAAGGATTATCATGAGGTAGTATTAATACGATTCATATATTTAATTATTTTGAATGCTTTGAGACTTACATGACTTCGAAGAAAGTTGTCTGATGAGTCTAAGTGGAAAAGTCTGTTAAAATGCTAGTATCAAATATTGATCATTTCTTTCCTGAATAGATTTTGTTAAATCAATAAAAAGAATCTCAATCCTTAATGATATATGTTTTTGAAGAATTTTAGAACTAACTAGATCATTCAAAATGGTCACAGGTGAAAGTTTTTAGGAAACACAAATATGGTTTAATGATTTAATCCTTATATTACAATAGACTGAGAGTTTTAAAAATAGATTTTATATTCACTTTGATTTTATACATTTTCAAAGCATACTTACAGCTATCAAGTCATACAAAAATAAATTCAGTATCAGTTATGACTCTAATTTACAACAACCTTTCATACATACTGTTGTATATTATAACAAATAAAAAGGACGTAAAGGTATTATGAAAGATTTTTAGAAAAAAATAGCATTCAAACTTCTAGAAATGGATTTTGAGTTTGTTGATTTAGAAGATAAAGACTTGCAGCCATTTTTCTTGCTACCGTATAAAACGACAAACTGTCCAAACCTTAGATGGTTCAGGCTTAAAATATTACATAGAATTTTGGCTACAATATATTTCTCAAAAGGATTAGAATCCAATAATCATAAGTGTCCTAATCACAAGTACTAAATATAGAATGTTCGAATGAACACGGTATTCTTGAACGTGCTGATGTGTCAATAGTCTTTAATGTGATGATGTGCCAAAATTAAGTACTCTAGAATATCGTTGAATAAGTTCACATTAATCCCCAAATCATCAGTTAAAAATCCAAAATCCAAAAGTCTGTGAGCACTTTGATAATCCAATGAATATTTTTAATAATTCCTCTCACTCAATTTGGAATGATTTTTCACAACTGTCATGCCTCTTTAAAGACTTGATGTTAAGGTCGAAACTGAAAAACTGTCCACTAAACATGGTATATATAAAGATAGGTCACATGACAGAATGAACTAGAATATTATGGTTATGTGATTTTTGACACATAACTCTAAAGGAAATTCTGGTTTTATCTGTAAACAAAATCAACCTTGACCTCAAGTTGAATCAACAATTTGTTTACCAAAACCGCCCTTGAACTCAAATACTTAGTAAACAACCTAATTCAAGGACAATAGCTAAATATGTCAACATTATACTTAACATTAAGGTTTAACCAATTAAGGTCAAGAAATATTTATAATGTCCTAAAATATTTATAATATTATATAAACATCATACATCATACATCATACATCATAACAAAGTACTAGACGAAGATAACTCTTACTCGTGTTTTCATTGGATAATAATAATAATAATAATATTAATAATAATAACAATAATAATAATAATAATAATAATAATGGTCTTTATTTTAAGAGGATAACATATTTAGCATTAAAGCTAATCCCCCAGATGGTCCTCATACAAATGTATACAAACTACATACATATATACATCAGTTAAAAATAGTAATCCTATTTAAAAGGCTGACAAAAATGACATGCAAAATAATTTCGGATGATATGATTAACTTAAAACAACAAAAGAAGAGGAAAATATGTGTATACAATAAAACTGGAATATAAACGTGGATATCATTAGCGGTGAGCCAAAAGGTAGCCATTATACTTTGACCTGAATGTACAGTAAGAAGCTTAATTTCTAATTTCAACAGGTATAGATTTCCATAACTATTGGACCCGATGCGGCGAAAGAGTTATCGAAATAGGAAGAGCGAGATCATGGAATAAAAATATACTGTTTGGAAAAAGAACGAAGGTCACGGTCATATATTAGCTGCTTGATGAGATAAGATAGATTACCAGGTACAAGGCCGTTGACCGTTTTGTACATCATGCAACCGTTTTGCAATGCAGCACGTTTGCAAAATTGTAACCAATTTAATATCGACAACATTTAAGACGATGGTTTGAAAATATCAGTATTTAGAATTATTCGGGCAGCTCGTTTTTGCAATTTAGTAATCTTATCAGTTTGAACGGTATTGCAGTTGCCTCAAATGGTGCAGCCATAATCTAAGATTTGTAAAATATAGCTATTGCAATATCCCTTAAGAATATTTTCAGAAACATAATTTGAAAAAACTTTCGTAAGTGCAATCCGTTTACTCTGTAAAATACAAATGTGATTAACTTGGGTACCTCAATGAAGATTGTTATCAATGAAGATACCAAGCAATTTTTGAAAGCATCAGAGGCAAGTTGAAAGTCATAGAGCACAAGTCTGAGTGCAAGAATTGTCAATAATTTCTGAGTGCAGCCAATTGTCATACAAGTAGTTTTGGATAGATTTATGTGCATTTGATTTGACCTACTCCACTTTGGAACAGACTGAACATCGATCTGAAGATGATAATCGACAACGGATGCAGAGCTGCCTGAATGGTGGATAGTTGTGTCATCAGCGAATATTTCAAGTATTTAAGACAGAGAAAGATCGTTTATAAAGTTTAGAAAAAGGACAGGTCCTGAGATTGAGCCTTGCGGGACGTCACATTTTACTGGTTCTAATGCTGATGAGTTGTTTCCAATACTGACAATGAGTCCTGTTTGTTAGGGAAGACTTGAGCAAAGAGTGTGTAATAGTTGAAATTTATAGACAGCTAATTTCTTTAGAAGAATATCGTGATTAACAATATTAAAGACCTTTTTGAAATATATAAAGAGAACCCAAGTGATTTTATCTGCGTTAATAGCAGCTAGCAATTCGTCTATCATTTGATGGGTCATTCTTGGCTCCGCTTTTGTGAATACGAAATACTTTGGCTTGCTTTAAGGCATCAGAGAGTACACCAGTTTGGTTTGTAAACAATTTTTGAAGAGATCAGTGTGAGAGGGAGCTTTACTATCTCAGAAAACTTTAATGTTTTGACCCTAATCCCATCTGACCCAGTAGCTTTTATCTTATCAAGACTGAAAAGAATGTTATTAATTTCATGAACAGAAAATCTAGGTATAACAAATTAAATTTCACAATGTACTCGTTCTGCTACAAGGTCAGACAAGGAGGAAAAGTCATGTTGGGTGGAACTAACGTTTTCATTCAAACGATTACTAATAGATACAAACAAATTCATTTATCCTATTTGCAATTTCGTATTCATTATGTACAGTTTCATTCATTTATCATATTTGCAATTTCGTATTCATTATATACAGTTTCATTCATTTATCCTATTTGCAATTTCGTATTAATTATGTACAGTTTCATTATTTACAGTAATGTCACGTGGGATCCAGAAAGATTTAGATTTAGATCTATATTAAAATTGCACATTATGATACATTCCATATTAAACTTGGCGAGAGTGCCAAGTTCAATTTCAGTATCAAAATGTCAATCCAAGTAGCATGAGAGTTTGGGGGACGGTAAACTAAACAAAAAGAAAGGGATTTGATTAGAAAGTGAAATCTCTATCCATATAGATTCTACGGTATCACTTTGAAGATCTAATCTACGTTTGTACTTTAAATGACTGGAAATATATACAACTATCTCACCGCCGATTCGGTGTACTCTGCGTTTTTCTCCAAACTGTAACCGTGAATGGTAATTAAGGCATCATCAATAGAATAGTATTGAAATGTTTCACACAGACCAAATATATCGATAACGCTTAAAGGATGCATTCCGGGCAAAAATACTTTAAGGTGGAAAATAAGTTACTAAGTATGAGTGGGATACAGACTTAGACTCCTAATAAAAGCTATCTCTGTTGTTGTACTTCAGCTTATGGAATTTATCATGATTTATTCAGGGGCACCATCTGTCATTGAAAGTTGTCTGGCTATTGAGTCGGTAATTTGAGCTATGTCTGTTGTACAGACCAAAGTCTCTAATACGTATTATCACCAGTCATAGAAATTGTTACTACTAATCAATTTATATTTCACTTGACTCGCGAATATTTTCCCTAATGGCCAAGAACTTTCAATTTAGGGGAAATAGTTATTGACAGCAAGTAGCGAGTGAAGACATAAGAAACAAGAAAATATAATTGTAATGTATACCATTAAGTCCAAAGGAACTCAAAAATTGGATTATAATGTCTACAATTAATTGTAGAGGGGTATGCTTGTCACGTTTGTTACATAAACAAAACCTTCATGGTAAGCACAGAGGAGTTTTAAATATCAAAACGTTTACATTGAAGAGGAATCTCACTTATTTTGGATATATCAGAAGTTAAGTTGCATGCTAACGTTTTGAACGTGTTCAAGATTTCGAATAATAATAATAATAATAATAATAATAAAAATAATAAAAACTAATAATGATAATAACAAAAAATAACAGTATTTTATTGGCAAAGACAAATTTGTATTAAACGTGTGCATTTGATTATCAACTTATCTATGATGTAAAATATTATTTCTTCTTTTTAATAATTTTAAGGACTTATTTTAAATTCATATCATGTCTGTTATGGTCATGTTGACAAACATATTTGTTAACCTTTCACACATGTTCACTTTTGTTTAGGAGTTTACAATCATGGCAAACCACGATCAAAAATTCTCGTATGACATGAATATGCATAAACCTGCTGAGCCAATCATTGGGGACCCAATTAAAATTTTCTCGGATGGTTAAACCAATATGACTTTGTATGCTGATTGGGTGAGTCAATCAGATTTTCTCTTCTAAACACAGTCGCGTATTAGCTGATAAGAGGTCACGTTCGTTTATGTATAAGAGCTTATTTCATTGGCTCGTTGATGACGTATGTTTTGCTTATGCATATTCATGAAAAACGAGAAAATCTTAACGCAGACAGTCACGGATGAAAAGAGAACATAGCTTATATTTGCCCGGGGCTTGCGATGATGGGGGTTTACCACTTCGCGTATTCCCATTCGCCATCTTTCTATGTCGCCTATTCCCAAATTGCCTACTGAAGGCAAAAAACAAGTTCCAAACTTGCTTAACAAATAATGAATTATTGTTACAACACAGTGGAGAAAGTATATTACACACTGGCGTATTGCGTTTTCTGTGTTGAACTAGCTTAAATACCCGGTCTGAAAAAGAAATTGCAAATGCTCAGGTGTTCAAACTTCGCGTGCCCGGTTGTTTATATGCTTGAACACATCTACTTGAACACCCGGTTTATATACTTGAACACCCGCACACGAGCAAAAGTGGCGATACAGTCCAGAGTTGAGTAAAAATACCGAATTTGCTACTAAATATAATTATTAAATGTAATACAATGTATCCGAAGATATAAGGTTGATATGCTATAAAATATATAAATAATAATTACTGACATATAAGCAATATTTTACAACAAATATTATATTTAGCAAGACTATCACTGTGTTGTTCAGTGTAAATATAGCAAATACCCCTTATATATATATATATATATATATATATATATATATATATATATATATATATATATATATATATATATATATATATATATGCACAACTTTACAACCGAAAAAATCATTTCGGCACAAATTCACAAATTATACAATCTATGTACACATTTGAAAAAAGGGTACAGCGTTAGAGAAAAGGTTTTCTTATCTACGTTGTTTTTAAAAAATCTATTTCCCGAATAATTCCTCGTATTTCCCTGTAGTGTAAAGCGTCTGGTTCGAACTTTTGTCCGTTTGCTAGCGTTCTGAATCCATCCCAAGCGAATGCACGGCTGACAGAATGACCGATTACAAGTGCAAAATATGCACGAGCGCCATTTCCATTAACCTCAATTCACCATTAAAGGTGGGGCACACATTGTGGATTTTTGTCTTTAACCATTAAGACCATGTGAGTATCATAAATCTAACTGAGCACACTTATTAACACTATTTCCTTTCGCTACTAAAAAAACTAAGAATAAAAAGAATTCTTATGTGATCGTAATTATTGTAAAGCCAAATGTATAAGTAGTTTACCAAGTTCGTTCTGGAGGATTAGAAAAGGTAAGACACACCCACCCCGGCCTGGCGCACCAATAAATTCATTTAAAAGACACAATAACAAAACAGTCACAGCGTATATCAATGATTTTATTTAAATCTAAATTGTACTTGACACAATGATATAGTTCTAACAATAAGGAAGAATTATGAAAAGCTGCATAATCATTTGTTTTGTATGATTGTTACGCACCTCTTGTAACAGGTGTACGAATTTTAGTTGGTTATCGTTATCTAGAGGGAGGATGATCGACCTCGGTGTTATTGCCCTTATCGAGTAGATTATAAAATAAAAATGAAATTTATAGATGGGATAAATAGAGATCTGAGCAGAGATATATAATATAATAACACGAGAAAATTGATGTACGAATTTAAAGAAATAAATGTAAACAAATAATTATATTGATATCAACGAATAACATGAGATTGATGCAAATACCTTGTGCTTTCGAGACTCTACCGCCAGAATCGTGTTCGTCAACTTCCAGACACCTCTCCCTTGAAAAAATGTTTATACGAGAGAATTTCGTCTTATTCTGCTCGGAGTCAAGATCTTCCAACCTTTCGCAGGAAAACTTGGACTGACTAAATTTTGCGACGTGGAATATTTAAATAATCAAATTTCGTCTGGGAAACACACCCCTTATTTAGCGTAGCCAATCAGGATTAAACATATCTACCGCCTTTAAAAAATACACGCCCATCGTGGTTAGCGTAACCCTCTAGATTTCGCGCGCTATTTAAATAACCGATTCTGGAAAATTTCAAAAGATGACAATACTTCAAGTGGTTTCACAAATAGTCTCTGCATCCTCTCAACTTTGATATTTTCGATACCTAGACGCCAAATTAACTTTACCCTTTTACATCTGTCCGACCGTTATACCACGAATGTTTAATTAAGAACCAATCGCGCCCCAAACAGGGACATTAAAACCATCGTAGACTAGCGATTTAATACGGTACCTTTCATCATAAATCTGATTAATTGTTACGTGCCAGACTGACCACTGCAATAATGCGCTCTACGGAAATACATCGACAGAAATTTGTGTGTGTGTGTGTGTGTGTGTGTGTGTGTGTGTGTCCAACCGATGAAGGGACAGTAATACAACTATATGCACCTTCTGCTATAAAAAAAAAACCATTCTGCTTTAAAATCATTCTGAGAAAACTTTGACAAATCTACAATACAAACGTATATCTAAGTCTCGTTAAGCACTGTGTATACACTTATGGAAGAAAATAGCACTTTAGTGAGGAATAGTTTCTCATCCTCCAGCTCTTCCACAACAAAAGCTAGTGCTTGGCTCAATACTTCATCCATTGAATACCCGCCCGAATCCATCCTTCCCAAGTACACAACTAAAAGAATGAACGATTAAATGCAAAAGGTATGCACGTATCAATGTGCGCGTTGGAGTGGATGAATAGGATATATACACATATAGAGCATAAAAAAACAACTCTTCATTCAGAAAGACGGGGTTATGTATGACTTCATAAAGTACTGTAGTATAAAACAGTGAATTTTGTCATCTAGTACAATTGCTGGGTTGTAACTTGACATCCCTTTTAGTCCACGTACTCTCGATATACGCGAATTGACGTTGCGTTAAGCCTATTAGGTATTTTACCAATTGAAGCTTACATCGATATAAGAAACTAATTTTCTTTGACCACCTTTGCGAGCTGTCTGCAGCTTATTTTGCAAAACAAGTATTTTAATCTGTCTCTTAAGCTATCAGATCCAAAGATTGCAAGTTAAACAAACTAGCTTTATCCCAGAAACATATAAACTGCTGGATAAATTTAATTTAAAAGACGTTATAGAATCGTACATTCTTCAAGGTCGATTCCCGGTTAATAAATCTGAATGGAAAGTATTGTTAAATTCCAAGTCCGTCTGTTATATGAAAATGCTTTGAAATGTAGATTTTATGAAGATATTTCTCTTAGTCGATTTCAGAAGTTATTGCTTAATGGCAGTTTGATTCCCTCTGTAATATGGGAAGTAGGAAAAAGATTTCCAGGATCTCTTGAGTCATGTCGGCTCGTTGCCAATATCGTGACTAAACGTTTATTATCTCTGGAAGAAACTGCGTGTACTTGTTGTCAAACAGTCAGCACTTCAGTCCTTGATCATTTTCTATCCGTATGTAGTTTCTTACACAAGACCGTGACACGTTTTGGTGTCATATCATTGATAAATTTGGGGTGCATGTTTACATGCACTTAGATTCAATGTCCAATATTGATTTGGTGAATACTCTCTTAGGAATGATGACCCGTGATTTGTTAAGTCTTTTAAGCAATGAACAACTGATGTATTTCCATCTCATATGTATTTTAACTGTTGCTTCCATGTGGAGAAAATATACAACAAATTTTTAACTTATCGATGCTGATAATGAGCGTATTCTTTGTTAAAGCTTTGTCAGTAACCCTATAATTTAGTGTATTAACACCATATATTCTGTGTAGTTCATCATTGGTAGTATTTACATTATTGCAAAGGAAAACGATCCCAATACTTTTATATGAAGGAAGCAATGACAGCATTTGATAAAGAATTTTGTAGTAAGTATATTGTGTTTATCTCTAATGTTAATGAGATTTGCTGTTACTTCCGTGTCTGTTGCTAACTGTTTAAGGTTAAGTAATGCTAATCATTTAATTAATTTTCTGATATTTATTTTCATTTCGCTGTAGCAGGAAATTTTCAAAGCTACTGTAGAAAAACAAATGCTGAAACAAATTATGACCCGACAATATATCAAGTTAATTTTCCTTGGTTCTCATGGTGAATGTTCACCATATATGCATTTACTTACGCATGATAATTTGTAAATGTATGTTATTTCTAACCTTTAATTACTGTTACTTTCCATTTTTGCTGTATTCTTTATAATATTGATTATACTCGTCGTAATATACGGAGGAAATAAAGATATAAATCAATGAGCGCGATGGAGTGGATGAATAGGATATATACACATATAAAGCAAAAAAAAAAACCCACCACAACTTTTCATTCGCAAAGACGGGAGGAATGACTTCATAAAGTACTGTAGTATAAACAGTTAATTTTGTCATCTAGTACAATTGCTTCAAAAATTGAAGAAGAACAAAATCTGCATACTTGCGATTACTGTGAAACTATATGTGTAAGCAGGTTACTACCTTCAGTCTCAGGGTTCAAGGTGGCTGTGCACGGCATTGCATGCATTGTACGCCTCGTCATCCGATGCATCCTCCGCCTACAACTTTCCCGTGAAACTGATGTATTTTCAAATTGTAAGTAGTGAACTGCGTCTAAGCACAAATTAGAACATTTTCGAGCTTTTACAAGTTCTCACTTTCATAGCACCCTCTCATCCAAATGAGAATGAAATCTCGACATCATTAGGATACATACATACATACATACATACATACATACATACATACATACATACATACATACATACATACATACATACATACATACATACATACATACATACATACATACAGTAACATTTTCATGAATAAAAGTAGATTATTGTCCATGCCAATAACTTATTAATATTATTATTATTATTATTATTATTTTAAATTTTTTTTTACATAATATTTTGACGAACACCTCAGTAGAAGTTATTTTCATTTCACAGCATGTACTTGTACACTTTGTTTTTCAATATTTGCCATTTAATTTTCGCATAAAATGCTCATGAGAAATAAACAATCTTGAGCAAGGTCAAAGCATATTTAAAACGCACTACCTAGATAGAACGTGCCATGTTTTGTAGTTTGCATGAACTGAACACAGCTTCTTTTATATAGAACGTTATGCGCTCTTTCTTTTATGTAAAATTCTAAGCAAAGTATTTGGCATTTTTTCAAAACTCATCTATAATTTATCAGGATCAGGGGTATATAGACACATATATATATATATATATATATATATATATATATATATATATATATATATATATATATATATATATACATACATATATATATATATATATATATATATATATATATACATATATATATATACATATATATATATATATATATATATATATATATATATATATATATATATATATATATATATATATATATATATATATAATTTTTTCTTCATTTTTTCCAGTACCCATCTGCATCATTGAAATGCAGGGAAAATACGTGTGGTATATTTAAATGGGACAAAATGCACATAATTAAACAGCGACAATTATTACTTCCTCATTCTTGTTTTCTTTCATCCTCTATTTTTGAACGTCATTCGTTTTATTTATTTATTTTTTAAATTTTTTTGTTATTGACCAATTTCTAAAGGTAGTAAATTCATTACGATATCCATTTCAAATCTGTAATCAGATTCAAGCGTTTGTTTTTCTTCTCTTATTATACTTCTTCTTGTCTTGCATCCTAAGCTTGAGTTATACGTCAGTTTTTAAAGCTCATGTCTTTTCAAAAGGACTGTTTATCAGGGGTCAGACCAGGATAAAATGTTTCTGGGTCAGTTCCTAGCTAAGTAGTTCATATCTAGAATTAGTTGTTTTGTTTGGCTGTGCCTTTCAATGTGAAATATTCATGACAGGGACTGATTTTTATCATGGAATAATTGGAAAAGAGTCGTTCTTTATTTTGAGATTCATTTTATTGTGGTTGTGAAAGCAGTGTGGTGGAAGTGCGTATGTAAAGTAAGTGTGAAATATGGTAACAAACTATGTTTTGATTGACCCGGAAATGGAACCATGGCCTTAGTAGGTTTTCATCAGCTGTTAAACGTAATTATACTGGGCAACAACGGACAAGTCTTGGTATGTCTAATGGTATATAAAGGCACTGTCACTCCTAGGAATCCTAGTGTGATTGGAATGTTGGCCTGCCTTCATCTTCAAGAAATACATGTATCTAATATGAAGGAAAATTAATGGTGGTTTGACCCCATAATTTCTTCGCTAAGCCAGAAATATGTACCATTTTCTTTACCGGTATCACACCGAGTTAATATTGTGCTCATGTAAGTGGGATCAGCTGCACAAAATATCCATCGACATCAAGCACAAAATATCCATCGACATCAAGCACAAAATATCTATCGACATCAAGCACAAAATATCCATCGACATCAAGCACAAAATATCTATCGACATCAAGCACAAAATATCCATCGACATCAAGCACAAAATATCCATCGACATCAAGCACAAAATATCTATCGACATCAAGCACAAAATATCCATCGACATCAAGCACAAAATATCCATCGACATCAAGCACAAAATATCCATCGACATCAAGCACAAAATATCTATCGACGTTCCATCGACATCAAGCACAAAATATCCATCGACATCAAGCACAAAATATCTATCGACATCAAGCACAAAATATCCATCGACATCTAGCACAAAATATCTATCGACATCAAGCACAAAAGACAAGTATTTGCATCTGTATGAACCTGATTATTTTGCCCCCCAAAAAATCACGAAGTTCGTTACACATTTCGATTACTGAATAGATTCTTACGCTATCCCAGAAACAAAAATACGTGGTTTCTTTTAATGTATTTCATTACAAATATAGTTAAAACAATATCTACTTTTATGTGAAGGGAAATACTTGACGCTTGTATATAATTATCGGTATTATATCACAATGGAGAATTAAATATTACAAAACGTATACACTCAACTCCCCCCCCCCCAAAAAAAAAATCGTAAAATTGCAATTTAATTTAAACCATATTGATTTCAGAAACTTTGTCAAATGCAAGTACAAACATAGGATTTTGGGGATTCAGTAGAAAACACGAGCTTATTAAAGCACTGTCTCTCCCGCAGTAATAACACCATAAATAAATCTGGATGCTGGTACAAGTGGTTGCAAAGAAAAAGTACAAACAAGAAATATATATATATATATATATATATATATATATATATATATATATATATATATATATATATATATATATAAATATTAGTAATATTTAGGAGTTATTTCGATAATAAGGTTGTGATTTATATGGAGTACTTAAATCTTTTAGTCATCCTAATACAATTTTGCACAGACAAAAATATTTGCGTGTTATTTTATGTAAAGCACATAATAATAATAATAATAATAATAATAATAATAATAATAATAATAATAATAACAACAACAACAACAACAACAACAACAATAATAATAATAATATAACTTTATTTTATGACGATGATACATTTGGTTCAAAATCAACCAATCTTACATGTAGTCCTAACAAAATAGAATATTAAAACTATAAATGCAACGTATATGTACAAATAAAACTCTCGCCTAGCTGCAGTGTCTGACACACTGACTTTTTCTCGATTCAGGTAGCCTTTGAAATTATGCAATTATGTAATGAAGGATTATTTCTTACTTCAACCGGTAACCAGTTTCATGTTCGAATCATATAGGGTAAAAACGAATTAGTGAATAATGTTGTTCTACACACTGGAGGTCGAATGACGCTTGTTGATTGAGCGGACTAGATTTCATGTTTTACTCACTGGAGGTCGAATAGTTTTACTCACTGGCGGTCGAATAACGTTCGTTGATTGAGTGGAGTAGATTTCATGTTTTACACACTGGAGGTCGAATGACGTTTGTTGATTGAGTGGAGTAGATTTCATGTTTTACACACTGGAGGTCGAATGACGTTTGTTGATTGAGTGGAGTAGATTTCATGTTCTACACACTGGAGGTCGAATGACGTTTGTTGATTGAGTGGAGTAGATTTCATGTTTTAGACACTGGAGGTTGAATGACGTATGTTGATTGAGTGAAGTAGATTTCATGTTTTATACACTGGAGATCGAATGACGTATGCTGATTGAGTGCAGTAGATTTCATGTTTTATACACTGGAGGTCGAATCACATCTTCAAGATATACAGGAGCAAATCCGTGATAAATTGTAAATAACTGAATCAATTTATGCTTGTAACGGTGAGAGGTTAGGCTTTACGAATTAGTTTCATGGTACAGTTGTGTAGGGGATGCACTTTTAGTTGTACCTATTATCATTCTCGTCTCAGAGACATTTACTTGTCTAACAGTTCTTTCTCTTCCATTTTATAATTGTCCTAAATGCGGTCAGCGTAATCGAAAATTGGTAAAGCATAAGGTTTGTACGTTTTTTCCAAAGACATTCGATCCAATTTGAATTTCAAACGTTTTAAACTGTTTAATTTCTCACAGGCTTTATTAGACATATATTTAATATGCGCGTGCCAAGTGGCATCACTTGCTACGAGAATGCCCAACTGTTTGTGTTGAGTAACCTCTTGTATGTTTGTTTCGGCCATGTATAATGAATGATGGCAGTTATGGATCCGTTTCGTGAAATTACGACTGATTCAGTCTTATCCGGATTAAATGTAACCAGCAAACGCCTGAACCTTTCATATATCTTTTCAATATCTTAGTTTCAGATTTCACCAATATTGTATACAATACAAAATTGTCTACAATATCACTGATGAAAATTAAAAATAATAACGGTCCCAAAATAGACTTCTGAGGGACACCAGCATTGATGCGTCAAACTTCTGAGGATTTAGAATTTATAATAACTCGTTGTATTCTTAGCAATAAAAAACTTTCAAACCATGATAACAAATTTCCCTGAACGCCAGTACTTTCTAGTTTTGAGAGCAAACCCTTATGTCAAAAGCGGTCAAAAGCCTTGCTAATATATATATATATATATATATATATATATATATATATATATATATATATATATATATATATATATATATATATATATATATATATATATAAAGTCCTAACCTCCTTACTTTGGCCTAGCGCAAAACAAATTGTATTGTAAATGTCTGTTAACTGATGTGTTGTCGAGTAACCTAGTGAAAAACCTGATTGATTATGTGAAATTATATCATGCTGCACAATGTAGTTAGGTAGATATTTATATAACACTTCTCACAAACTTCAGATAAATAGAAAGTAAATATATACGACGATAGTTTGACACTACGGGTTTGGATAATTCTTTATGTACAGCTACTACATTTGCTAATTTCCAATGATCCGGAAACACTGAAGTTTGCAAGGAGATGTTGAATATGTAGCACAGTAGATACCTAATTGATTGTGCAATTTTTAAAAAGTATTTTAGATACAGTAAGTCAGGGCTACATTCCTCTGATGGATTTAGTCCCACTAAAATATTATAAATATCATCCATGGTAGTAGTGACGTTATAAAGAGCAGGATAAGATGAATCTGATGGGACTGGTTCAGGAATTGGAGGTAAACTTTCGGTTTTTATAGTTAATTGTTCACAAAAGAAGTCATTAAAAGCTTTTGCCATTTCTTCTTGATTAGTTATAACTATGTCAGTTATAATCAAAGATTTGCCAGATTTCCTTTATTACCTTTCTTGAATTTCTCTAATTTAGTTAGACTAGTCTTTCATGTTACAATGTGAAGACCTGATTCGTTCCATCAGCGTGTTGTATCTGATTACATTTAGATTTAATAATCTCAATAATAATCAGTTTTCTCTTTTGCCTGTAAAGTAACCAGTCCCTGGGGGTTTTGAATATATTTCGCTTGATCATACAAATCGTTTTCTCTTCCTTAAAAGTTTGTTCATTTGATTCTGCATCCAAGGTGGATCTTTATTGAGGAAACGGATCCAAAAAACGTCAGCAGAGTGCACGAATCTGGGTTTGACACCAAAATAAGATTAATCATGGTCTCAGGATACTCTGTAAAATTCGTTGGATTGGTTATTAACTGATGAAGATTATTTGACAGACACAAACAGTGAATTTTTTATTTGGAAGGGGGACATTTTCATTAAAATCACCCATTAAAATGTAATAGTGAAGATTATTGGATTGGGCTCTCTCTATACCTAATTCGAGACACTCCCAAACAGTTACGTCGCAGTTGGGCGGCCTGTATATTCCTCCAGCTAACAAAGTATTCACTGTAATGTTAATTTCTGTCCATATACATTCAAGATTAGAAAGGTCCAAGTCGGACGTTAGAATTGTCGGAATATGCTCTTTCTTTTTTTTTTTCTTCACATAAATAGACAGAGCTATTTTCTCGTTTAGAATATTAAGTTTAAGAGATGTCTCAGTAATATCAATAAACCAAACGCCTTCACATTTACCGGTATCGAATCAATTTTAGGTCTTGGACTCTGTACCTTAAGGTTCATAATATTAAGATGATTTCTCCAGGTTTCCGGACCGGAGTTAAGTTCTATCCCTGATAACAACATATAGGGATTTGTGATAATCAAGTGGCTGTGTTAGTAAGATGTTGCTGTAGGTTGGGTGCCAGTGTAAAGTTTAAAGCTGATCTCATCCATCAATTCCAACATAGCTGTCCAAGTTTTGATTCTTTTTTAAGATTACTCCATCCCATACCAGGTATTTTATATATTCCCATCATTTTTCAGAATTATTGCTTGCTTGGCGATCTTATCTCTTGTTTGTATTAAATCCTCAATTAAATAAATTTGAAGAAAAGTTTGATGGTTTTTAATCTAGATCGTACTCTCATCGTTTTCCGATACTTATGGTAATTCACAGAGTTGAGCGAAATACGTCTATTTTTCAGTTTGGATGGCTCCTGTTAATGTCATCAATAGTTAGGTAGGTTAACACCCAAATCATTTGCAAATTTAAGCACAAATAAGTCTGTATTTTTTTGTTTGTTTGGTCTTTTCTTCTTGTAGCGTTTATTTTCTTTTCCTGAATATCTTCCCTGTCCTCATTCTCCTCAAATTCTGGGCCAGGGTTACGATTTGACTAGGGCTCGGGGACACCAGAGATACGAATGCTCTGTGGTCATGATTATTGATGCAGGTCATCTAACTGGTTCTCAAGCAACTGGATTATTTTCATTCTTCTTTTAACGTTCTGCACAAACTTTGGCCGCTGAGGCTCTCAAAGTTTTAATTTCACCGGAGAATTCTTCGCGTATTTTATCCACAACAGTCTGAGCCTTAGCAATAGATGCAGTAACTTTGGGTGTTTGAAGGACTGCTAACAATTTAGCAACAAAGCTATCAACAAACAGTTCATTTTACGCCATGTTTGATGCAGTTTTGTACGGCCGAGATTGTACTTGCCTAATTTGCTTGGCCTTGCACGAGGTCATAAATGCCCCTCCTTTTTCCTTCTTGTCATGAATGTATATATATGAATATGCAAACGTCCGAGCACGTCCACACAAAACGACTCAACAAAGCAGGCACTCACGCAGTGTACCTAAGACTGCTTCAGTCATCTAAACTTGAAATTTGTTTCACAAATATATTCATGGAAAAGTTATCATCATTATTTAGAACAGACCCGTCATGATTAATTATGCAGAAAATTATTCAGTCATACCGGCCGCCATCTTCTTTCCTGTAATCTTTTTGTCGTTTAGTTTTTGTCCTACACTATATATATATATATATATATATATATATATATATATATATATATATATATATATATATATATATATATATGCATGCGTCAACATTAAGTTTTAAAAAACGTATACACTCAACACGTATTAGTTTATGCAACCGAAACGAAATTATTTATCTAGCGCTGCCAGCCACACCAGTTGCTATCGATATGACTCCGACGACAAATCCGACTGGTGTGCCTGTGATAGTTACAGTAGTCGCAATTCCCGCCAAACCTAGGCCAACAGTTGTTGCGTCGGGGAGTCCACAAATAGCATCTACGACAATACACACTCGAGTACGACGGTTTTTCTTGGCTATTTCATCGCGCAGCTGTTGTTCCGCTTCAATTAATTTCTCGCGTCAGTAGCTTTGAGGGTTCATCACACTTCTATTAATAACATCACCGCGAAGTATAATTGCTCTGCGGGCATAGCCTGTCCAGACACATCACGTCTGTGTGCAACACGCACACGCACACGCACACGCACTCCTAACCAATTACCTTTTTTCACTGGTACAACTGCCATGCAATTGTAGAAAATATTTGTGATTGTGTGCATGCTTCCGGGTTAACCTAGTACTACTTTGATGACGTCTTTGTTTTGTACAGCTAACGATCGTTCTAGTTTTCGTCCAAGAACTGTTACACGTGCAAGCGCGTCTTTGGTGAATATTAGTCTGGGGTTTTCTTTCGTCGGTCGAGTTATTGTTGGTTCGACATACTTGACGGATAATTTTATCGCGGTGGATTTGTCAGTGAATATTACTTCATCGTTGTAGAAACAATCCTTGGATGATTTTACGTTCAATTTTTTCAACTTCCAGCGACCGGGCGTTTTTTGTGTGCATGTGCGATGATTCCAAGCTGACCTTGAGTTGGTATTGGAACATCAGGATGATTCCAACTATCAGTTTATATCTGACCCTTGGCAAGATTATATTTCAGTATATACAAGGGTCTGATGACCCCATTCTCACGCAGATATTCATCAACAAGTGGCACAATGTTGGTAAGGCGTCGTATCTGATCAAACACCTCATCACCGTTAAATTCCACAGCATCGTCATCGCATGGTTGTCCAGAATTCATCACGTGTATGTAATGATAAATCCTAAACACAGGCGCCAAAGATGGTTAAATGCCGGTACGGATAGATGTTGAGTCCTTGGAACTGAATTTCATCTCCGGTGACCAATGATATCGGTATTGCATATTTAAAAGAATCTGGAACATTGCCGTCTTTGATGACACGTGATAGTAGTCAACTAAAACGCTGGTGATCATTTATCAATATTGCCATTGAATCCCATCCGCCTCTAGTTCAGGTTAAGATGAACAAGTAAGATCCGAACTCGCGCATCTTAAAGGTGTGAGGTTAGATTTATCAAGTCATTTCCGACACTAATGAAAAGAAGTCGGCCAATTGCTTTGCTGTCATTTTTTCCCTCTCCTTCGCTGGTTAATATTGACATGAATGCACCGAATAACTTTACTACGCATGTTGGCGAGTGTATGGCTGATAAGACCTGGTGGGGCCTTTACATCCAAGTATCGTTTCATCCCAGCATTGACAACGTCGATGTAGTCTTTGATAAAGGCACACCAGAGTCCCTGATTGCCTCGTTCTCAGTGATTTCGGCCAGGTCTTTCACGATGGTTCCTCGCGGCTGCAAAACAACGTCGTTGATGTCTACGTTTGCAGTTTTACAGTTCAATTCTAAACAATTGCAAGCTCGTTTGGCCAAAACTTCTGCATGTGGATCCAGGCAAAGTATTTTTCAGAGCGGTTGCTGTGTTGTTGGCGGGACACCATTAGCGGGTTCGTCGTGTGAACGCCGGGATCATCGCGATCAGGCAATTGTGTAACAATTCTGGCATCAGTACGCGCAGGAATTGTTGAGTCACGATTGGTACAGAGAGTGGGTGACACGGCTTGATTCAGTCATAGCGGTGTTGAATAATGAAATTACATGCACAACCGGGTTGAGACCCGCTGATGCGATTAAGCAGAAAACTGTCACCCACCGCCACCCACAAAGAGGCTACTGCAGCCACCCGCGTTAGACTTAGTTGAGAAGATAATCTAGTTTGGTATTTGTGTGCCCCGGGGGAGTTGGAAGGCGGAAAACGTCGTGCTACTGACCCGGTTTGATCCGTTGATGTATTTACGATCTCGGATCGAATTGATATTCTAGGATAACCAACGCGCTACCATTTGACTCGAGACCGCTTTGCAGTCCAACCTGTACGAGAGGAATTACAAGCCATTCCTGCGAGGTTTCAGAACTATCGGTGTCAAAAGGAACCATCACAGATCCAACAATGAGTCGCCGCGGAAAACTCGCGAATGTCACAGCTGGTCATCACCATGTCTGCGGGCGAGGAAAGCTGATGTTGAATCCATTTCGCTGTAACCTCGAGCGATTTAATAAACACCTCAACCGTCTCCTTACCGCAATATAACATTGGCGGCTCAGTTGCTCCGTCGCATCTGTGAATATTGTAGCAAAACCCGCATGGGAATTGTTCGTATTTGTTTTCTCAAACAACCTTCGGGAAGCGAAGCTTCCACGGGAACATTCAGGCATTCGAAGTCCATAGCGATGAATTTCAGAATGTTCTTGCCAGGTTCCGGCATGATCGTACGCTGTTGACTCCCCTACAGTAAACGTCGTAGTCGCCAAGCAACTACTACGTGCTAAATACATGCATGCAGCGTCGACACAGAAGCTTTCTCTGTTTATCCTTGCTGTCCCGGTAAACCATTCGGGGAAAATCTTGTATCCACAAATAATGGTACCACGCCGCTGGGGCGTCAGAGCCGTCCATGCTGCTCAACATTGACCCGTACGCGCGTCACGGTGGATTGTCGAATCGGTTGAAGGCCGCTGTCCCAAGCAAACACATTAACGGCGATATCAGGGTTGAGTCGCTCAAACTTACCGATGTCAGAAACCTGTACAGGAAATCCTATGTTGCCAAACATGAGTTCATCCATGTGGTGTTGGTATTTTCGAGGCTGATTTGTATTGTTGCGCGCAGGATGTAGCGCGTACAAGATGGCCAATTCGAAACACCGGTTGTCGTTGTTTTTTACATTTATCACTGCTCGCCGTGGAATACACGCTGGTGTTGGAATATAACTCGACTCGTGGAAAGGCCTGTACGGGGAAACACCAACCATGAACGTCAGCACATGCGGAAGGATTCCATCCTGAACCTTCTCGGGTGTAATCGTCAAACTTTCTGAGAATCGTTGCGAAACCTTTGTCGATTTCATCATTGATGGCGTCAGTACCTCCGAGTTTTAAGACCATAAAGGCACCGCTGGAAAAGTACCCGCGTGAGCTTTAAACCTCTTTATTGGCTTCGAGACGCTTCGCGTCCAGGAGCTGCACAGTAAAGTCCGCAACGAGAATAATGTTCACCTTGGACCCAGGCGGCAAAACCGTCTCGCGCGAGGTGCCCGAGTGCTGCAATGTTGATACGCATGCTTGAAAGAAGCTTCACAGCGTCGCTGCTTGGCTTGTATGTTTTCAGGATTATTGCCTGATAATCTTGGAAATCACGAGAGCGCCTGTGCGACTTAAACTCTGGGACTTGAAAGCACTGACGAGCTTGTATGGCAGCCTAGATGCCAATAGAAGATGCGATTTCAATGCGTAGCCGTTGCACAAAGTTGCCTCACGAAGCTGCCTCGCGGTCAACAGTGGCTCATCCGGAGGAAGTCCTAATAATGCAAGTATATCTACCTTTCTTTCATTTCTTAGTATCCTTATTCCATGGTCTCAAGCAAATTGCTTAAGCTGATTCACGGTAGGCATGCATATATAATTTTTAAAAAACAAATTATTTTTTTATGTAATTGCTTATTCAGCAATGAATTTGCTAGTATTATTTTTTACTTTACCAGGATCGGAAACAGCAATCGCGTCAATCCTAGATATTATTTCATTGACTTCATTGTCTTTTTCCTCACCTGCATTGTTTTTCTTCCCCATTCGTGTTGGCAAGTCTTCGCCGGCGCGCGCAATAATATTTAGCCACGGATCCGGATGATCGGCACAGCTGACTACACGGCTTGATTCCGGTGCCGCGTTTAAGGCATGGTCGAGCACCGGTGCCAACACGTACCTCGAGCAAGTGGGATTTACAATATTCATGATGACATGTTCTGCCGCAAAGTTCACGTTTTCAAAGACGACCGCCTTTGCAACGATTGCGTCCAAATGGTATCAAACTTCTTATATTCACGACGTTATTTAATTTAAATTTGGTTGCTTCTTCTTGTTCTTTTTTCCGCCGCCGTGCAGTTTTGTTATGCTTTACATGCTTTGGTGTTTGAGAAAACATAGCATAATGTAGACGATGGTGTATAATTTCACGACCATCAACTGTACAATACTTTTCCACTATGACGATTCGAATTTGCAGATCAGGGTCTTGCAAATGAACAGGTTCACAATCTTTCCTGTCTGGCCAAAATTGTTCTTGTTGTTAAAATATAATTTGATACAAGTCCAAGGAAGGCCAGATTAGTCCACACGATCCGTTAGCAAATATAGCACAAACTTTCTAAGGTCACACTGTATGCTTTTGTATCCAATGATATCCAAACGTCTTGGAGTGCTTGTATACGTCAACTATGGTTTCTCCCTTTGTGTACCTGAAAACCCCGTTCATTAAATATCTCCCACTGACTACACTGTCTTTCGTCTGCGGAGTTGTACATTTCTTCGTATGTCTTCTCAAGGTTAGTGTTTATGGATGCCGTCAGTATACTATATGCTGGAGGCATTCTATAAATGATTTGGGGCCCAGCAAAGATCATCACTGTTCTCGCTGGACGTGTCACTGTCTTCACTGTATTTAGTCACCGTCGACTAAGCTAACGTCAGACACTTAAAGTTTTCTTGCACAAGTTTTCGTCGTCCTCTCTCCAATGAAATCCCTAACTAGGTTAATTTTTCAAGGTGCTCCGGATACGCATTTGAAAACTTATATAGCATCTTTTGGGCCTCTTTTGTCAATCGATATGAAGTATTCAGGCTGAACAACGATTTGATCTTTTCTGTGACGCTACAAACACACCATTAGTCGGGCAATTTAATTCCCGCTTTAGCCACAGACGCGAATTTTTTTCACGATACCGTATGCGTCAAACGGTGATGCTTTCAAGGACACTATATATACTCGCTGCAATTATTTAATATAATATTCTCACACAAAAGGAAACAGTCTCCGCTCGGGTTGTTAAGGTCGATAGTATTTCTTTGAGAATTAAAGGCATGCTGCTATCTTAAGCTGTTGTACATAATTTCTTACAGTCAACAGACGTGTTCTGGTCAGTGTTAATTACGGCGGTTTGAATTTGCTACCCCGAGCAAACTCCTAGGGCGCCAAACAACATCCTAGAAAGCTCAGAGGTTGTTTCAAATCAGACTACTTGTCAAAGAATGTTGCGAATCTGATAGTGCAATTTACACTGACTTTCCTATTTCGTGTGCAACTCAATCTAAGCTAGACCGTTTCCTCAGTTAATAAAGCAAAATAAAAATTTCCGCCAGCGTGATTTGAACCTGAAACGTCTCGATCAAGTGTAACCGATTAGGCCACGAAGAACTCTTAACACGCAGGAGAAAAGAACTCATATACAAACCTAACAGCGTTGACAAAACGCACGTAATGCACCCCCACCCCTTCGCGATGTAAAAATGAACCCGTAATCATTAATTGACGCGTCCGCCAACAATAATTCGATTAGTTTTTAAATCAGAGGTAACCAAATTTGACTGTTCTGGACCTTAATCCAAGAAATAGTGATTCCTCTTTGAGAATTAAAGGCACGCAGAATCCTCATTTGTTGGATTAAACTGTCCCGTAACAACATACACCAAAACTAGTACAATATTATCGATGCAGAAGGCAGAGCCGCGATTAATATAGCAGCAAGGCTCTGCCGGGAGACGATTATGGAGTTTTCAGCTGGAAAACCTTCGAGCTGTGCGGTCACAGCGAAGCTTCCGATCCCTGCGACAGGGCTGAACTCGAACGCGTTTTACGCTGGTTATAATCGCGGACACACGCGTGTGCAAAACAAATCCTTACGCGGGTGGCGGTCATGGGAAACTAGACGGGGTTTAAGGGTTAGGAACCCCAGTATCAAATCTGATAAGTAACCAAAATCTGAAACCCCTTCGAGCGTCGCGGTCGCAGATCCCTGTTTGAGTGCCCGTGGGGATTCATCGTTTTTGCACACACGCGCTTGCATGGGCGCGGCAGCGGGGGTAAAGTCATGGGGTATAGAAGGCGTTAACCCTGGTCAGTAACCGAAATCTCAAATTCTTACTTTACTACAACTTTTGGGAGATGACATGCAACCGTATCACCCGCATATTAACTTACACAATATATAAATGCACGTAATATGCATCCGGATCACCCGTCTGTCAATATATGTGACTATTAATGTATACATGTATATATCTTACATTTATTGTGCAATAAGTTCTGACAAGTTTTTCAATGAACTCTGATAGCCCAGACTCTCGTTAAGGTGTTTGGTGTTTGTTGACAGTGAGCTATATTTTTTACAGAATAATATAGAAGGTTTAATATTAAATCTTTCGTAAAAATGATAGTGAATCAATATAGAAAATGATGTCTCCAGACAGAGGAAATCTGTGTACTTTCATGCACAGGGCCGAATTAAGGGGGGGGGGGGGGCTAAGGCTGAGAGGAAGGGAGGTCGCTCAGCTGTTACTTCAGTATGGAATGGAAGGCCTAAAGGAGGGCCTACACAATATGAGGGCCTAAGGCTATAACCTTATTAGCCTATGTTAGCCTATGAGTTAATCAGGCCCTGTTCATGTATAGGAATTCGTAAATAAGGACAATAGGATAAAGGAGGAGTCATTTGATCCACTCTTATTTGTCTAAATATACTCTGCCCAGGAGATTTAAAGACTACAGAACGAGAGTCTCTTTTACATGAACAGCTTTTAAGTTGTCCATTATTTATGTCCGACAAAAATAGACCTATAACTATCAAAGGAGTATGACCGGCAGAGATATGTAATTTTCTAATTATATCTTAAACACCAAAACCCTTTTGATATTTAGTATATCAAAATAACCAATATTCTTAAGATGATAAATTTATTTATTATGTTGATACCATGTCACAATAATTGTTCTGTTGATCGTAACATCTTCATAAGATATTTCATTACCAGCATATACTTCTTTTTTGTATACATAACGACACTTATTCTCCCGCCATAATCGGCTTATGTTTCTTTCACTAATTGGACCCTACAAATCTCTAAAGCTGTCGTCTTTTATATTTTATATCTGAGTCGAACTGTGCTAGCTCACGTGTCTGTAACATATGTCTGGAAATCGATATAATGACATGACTCTTGTGTAAGCAAAAACAAAATCATTTCGATAGAATTTACAAAACATATCCCAAGGACAGATGCAAAAGCATTCGATAGAATTACAAGACATATCCCAAGGACAGATGCAAAAGCATTCGATAGAATTACAAGACATATCCCAAGGATAGATGCAAAAGCAACGAAGAAACAAAAATTCACTGAATAATGTACCAAACAGTTTTCAGTAGAAAGCGTAAATGGCTGATATCGAAAAAAATGTTGATTTGTCCCAAACTAGGGTACTAATCTTTTGCTGGTGTTAGTAGTCATGATACGTTGTGAATGTGAATATTTCAGTGCAGTAATACTAACAGAAATCCGTCAATCAAGACTCTGTTTCGAGTGGTGTAGCACCTCACATTCGGCTAGTTTCGCATAAATTTAGGTAAGAAATGATTAATCGATAATCAAAGAATATTTACTTTGGATTTACCTTGTATCTTATAATCGATTTAAGTCACAAGCTTATAAAGATCAATCAACTTCTTTCTGATCTTTGCACACAATACGCAGAAATAAAGGTAAACAAAACGAATGCCTTTTCACATTAGACAATATATTTATATTTTTTACCTTCATCTTTTACTTTATATGCGTTTAAAAGAATTTTAATATCTTTACCTTTTGTTTGTTATCTTGTAGGACTAAATGAATACGTTTATTGGAAAGGATTTATCTTCTTTTTTATACTGCAATTTTTATCCTTACACTTTTAGATCTTAACCTTTACTCGGTACTCTATAGCCAGTATAGTGTTGACGTGCCGCTAAACACTATATATACATATATAAACAACACCGTAAAGCTCAACTGTAAATGTATTCTCTGTATTGGTAGCTTTGTTAATGATTCGCTTAAATTCATTAATGTCTTTACTTTTCAGTACTTCCTCAAGAAGTTTGTTCTACTAATTTCTTTTCTGGAGTTTCAAGCAATGTCGTCTGGTTATGCACTTAATTTTGTAAACAAGTTATCTGTCCTGATTTTGTTCATTGCCCTCAGTCCTGAGGATCTGAATGAAGTTTACTCTTTTTCACCTGCATTTCAAAGTAGGTAGCCCAAATGTCTCGTTTTTGATAATCATTCCTTGAAGGTTAGGCGCCAGTTTTGTGGCCTATCGTTGTTCGTTCTCGATAGCTACACCATCCCTCTCGAAATTTGGTGACCAAATACAAGTAGCATATTCGTGTATAAGCTTTAATTAGTACTCGTCCACACATCTCGTTCAGAGCATACAGCACTCGTAATTTGTACGTGATAATTATGACCAACTTCATTTCTTATCTAACTTTATGTTTTCAAGATCACTGAAATGTCTAGACACGAAATTTTGATGTGCGCCCCATCGAAGTGAGGTGTGCTGTAAACCTGGAAATGTAAGTGGTAATCGTGTTTTTTTTAGACTTAAAACCAAGTAGAATGGTTGGAAAATATAAACCTTAAAGCAAACAAGCACATTTTTAAGTACATAGTTATTTCTGCTGCGAGCAGCCACATTTAACATGTTGTCGATAGCAAACCTATATAAAGTCCGACATTCTTTGCGATGACAGTTTTACATTTTACAAAGACACAAGGACATTTAACATAAATTGAGATATCTTGTTTTCCGTTTTTTTTAAAAAAAAAGTTTTTAAAACCTCGTATGGATGCAAAATAATTGGATTGCAAACTTGCTACTCTAATGTATTTTTTTTCATTTTTGCGGTACTGACACGCTGTAAAAAGGGCGATTTAGTTCTTCTAATCTGATTAAGCGATTCGATTGAAAAACATTTTTATTCAGGTTCTGGTACCATAATTCGAATAATACTCAGTCTATCTTAACAAGAATTATAACCGTTGTCATTTCTTGACCATTCTCCGTGAAAAACAGTTTAGCTGAAACATATTTTATTTCATAAATTTGGAGTTGGAGATTGCAAGAGGTTCAATATCGAAGGTAAAGGATTAGTACGAAAGCCAATGGCTTATAATGTTCTTCTCCTTTTACGATATAAAAATTGTAAATATATATGAATATATGGCGGACGATAATAATTTGTAATGACAAAAAAATAAATTATTTTATAGTCAAAGTTAAGAGTCTCTTGGTTAAACATTTGCATTTAGCCAAGGTATATAAAGCAGGAGGATGAACAACGAGGGATTTGGTGAAAGACGAGGATACATAAAAGAAAGTGAAACTTGTAGCTTATATCCAATAGAAAGCAGCACTGAAGCCTACAAAATAAAGTTTTTATTGAATTCAGCCTCTTGGCTTTACTTAGGATGAGAAAGCGAATAGGTGCGATTTCGGCCGGTTCTGGAGAGGTCGCTTGAAGTAACAATTAAAGTCATGTCATTCAAATGCAACTATTGCCATAACATGCTGCCTAACCTATGCGTTTTTTAATGTTGTGTCCCGATTAGTGCATGCACTGGATTTCATTTAAAAATGTAGACATATGTAGGAAATATTTTAGGAACCTAATAATAGGACGTTAATTAGTTTAGTGATTGAAGTAAACAGGATCTTTAATGTGTTAGAAATGAGTTTGATGATATAATATGCCATAATTGAAAGAGTACAGAGTATTGAAGATTTCATGTCTACAGAGTAAAAACGTTTGATATTTTTTTCTGTCTTACCTGCATATACTTGTGTATCCTAATGATGTTGCTACGTGACGAAAACGAGAGATTTAAAGTATCATATGATATTTAAAAAGGGGTGTATTTAAATTTAACAAGTTTAAACATCCTAAGTCCATAATCCAATGGATTCACCGTTGAATTGTATAAATGGTTTTGGAAGAATATTGGACAGTTTCCAGTGAGGGCTATTAACTTTGGAAATAAACTTGGTGAATTATTTTCCACACAGAAATGTGATAAACCTAAGCAGTATTTTTCAAATTGGAGACCAATATTACTTTTAAATGAAGCATACGAATTTTCTTCTGCGCGTATTACAAGCAAGGTTAAAACTGTGCTACCTACAAATATACGTAAGGATCAAACAGGGTTTTTAAAGGGACGATACATTGGAGAGAACATAAGAAACGTATATGACTTAATGTTTTACACCAAAAAGCACAATAATCCTGGACTACTTCTTTTAATTGACTTTGAAAAGGCATTTGACTTAGTTGCATGGCCATTTATTGATAAAGTTATAAATTTGTATTAATTTTGAATAACAAATAATAACCTGTATAAACCTTTTTTTAATCGGAACATATAATCTTGTGTAATTATTAATGGTCAAATCTATAATTGGTTTGGGATCGAAAGAGGGTGTAGACAGAGAAATCCACTTTCCCATATATTTTTTATCCTGTGTGCAGAGATTTTAGCCCATATTATAAGAAAAAATAGATGCTGATGATATGGCACTTACTCTTGATGGCCAGAGAAATCTCTGATATCTGTTTTACACCTTTTATGTCAATATTCCAAATTTTCTGGCCTTAGAATAATTTAAAAAAAAAAAAAAAACAGAGAGACAAAAACAGAGGTAGCTTTGATCGGAAGTAGAACTGATAGTAATATCAAATATTGTTCAGAACATAAACCTAATTGGGGATGTACTGAGTTTGTTGTCTTAGGTGAACAATTTTGAACTAACTTGGGAAAAATTGCATCTCTTAATTACCTATCTAAAATTCGAGAAATTAAGAACCTGCTAATTCAGTGGAATGAAAGGTCTTTAACTCCATTTGGAAACATAACAGTAATAACAAATTTATCTATCTCTAAAATAATTCATCTTTTATTGTCATTACCAAATCCATTTAAGCAGGTTTTTAGTGATCTAAATACACCCTTTGACAATTTTGTATGGTATGGGACAAAGGACAACATCAAAAGAAATATTGCTGTGAAGGATTATCATGAGGTGGGGGGGGGGGGGTAAATATGATTAATATATTTAATTTTGTGAATGCTTGGACACTTACATGGTTTAGAAGAATGTTATCTGAGGTATCTAAATGGAAAAGTCTGTTACAATTTTTAGTATAAAAGATTGATAATTTTTTTGGGGGGAATAGATTTTATTACCTCAATAAAACAGGATCTCAATCATTTTTGGATAGAGGTTTTCCAAGCATTTTTATAATTAACTCGTTAATCCAAAATGGATGATAACTGCTGACATTTTTGTCACACAGATATGGTTTAATCTGTATATTACAATAGATGGAAAAAGTGTGTATTTCAAAACATGGTTTCAGAAAGGCATTAGATTTATGAATGATTTTGTCAATGAAGATGGTTCCTGGATATGTTTTAATGGTTTAAAAAATAAATTTTCTATTAACATTAATTTTTTAGATTTTAAAAGCATCTTAACAGTTACAAAGTCATTGAAAAATAAATTCAGAATCAGTTATGATTCTATTTTACAACAACCTTTTCTAAATATTGATGAGTACACTATAATAATACAAAAAAGAACGTAGAGGAGGTATACATGCAAAATTTATTGGAAACAATAAAATATTTTTGCTACTATATAAAACTTAAAAATGCGCAAACCTCTGATGGTTGCAGTATAAAACATATCTGGGTACGAATGTATTTCTCAGAAGAACTACAATGATTTAAAACGAGCTCCGTTCTTTTTCCATGTTGCATGCAGAGACAATATCTCATATTTTTTTCAGTCAATACTTTTTTTAAATGATACCTTACAATGGATAAGAAGTAAGAGTAGTCACACAAAACATTTGGAATTTTAAAAATATATATATATTATTACAAATACACACCAAACAGAGCGGAAAGTGCTTTCCTTGGTTTCTACAGGAGAATACTTGATAACATTGACATAATTTTAAAATAAGAATAAATAATATTATCATACAGGTTAGAGAATTTTAATTTCGTACTCGCGCGTTACGGCACCTATCGCCTTGACTGTAAGCACCAACTCCTATACCATTTCGACCATTGATTTCTGTAGTAGGAATGCTGTTGGACGGTATACTTAGATGAGAATGAATTACTGGGTCGACATGCGGGTATGTCTGCTATGCACGAATGCCTATACCACCAACTTTGTAGCATCATTTTTTGGTGATATGTGCATGATCGAGATGGTATAGGGGTTGGTGCTTACAGGCTAAGCGATGGGTGCCGTAACCCGCGGATCCAGGTTCGAATCTCCGCTCAAACATTCGGTTCATATTTTTACGAAACTCCCATAGTTTCGTATATATATATATATATATATATATATATATATATATATATATATATATATATATCTCTATATATATATATACACTGTTTTTGCATATATAATTATTAAGTTTTGTATATTGAGATGGGTCATACAAGTAAATTTAATGAAGACGGGCCAAATTTGTATCAGATAAAAACATTGTTTCTTTTCATTTTAATGTGGAAAAATATAGTGCTTATATAAACTGTAAATAGGTAAAGTTTGACAAAAGAAGGTTATTATACAAACAGTTAATAGAGTCACAGAGTAGCTATTTACTCTCTATTCAGGCGTTTGAATTCCCTATCTATTGCTAGAATTTCCATATTGGCAAGCAAACACATGTAGACTACCTATAAAAAATTGGCCCATCCACTATACTCCTGATTCTCATAAGCGTATCACTTCTGCAAAATTAAATATTATCTTTTATACATTTTGATAACTATTAATAAAATTCACCACATTTCATAGGCCCTTTTTCTAAGTAGTACACATGTCGCTGAAATCGGGCAAAATAGCAAGTTATAAAAATATACATTTGTACACGTTAAATTTGTGTTATCCACCTAGGTGTCAGAATCCTCTTTGTTTAACAGAGCTCTGACAAACAATGCAATTGGTAAATATACGCACCTGTTATACATATTTTTCCGCTACTACTACTAGATATTGGCAGTCCTTGTCAGTCCGCTACTAAGAGAGACATTGACAGCCCGTTAGCTCGTACGGTCTGACAATATTTTCTATCAGCAGTGATAACCGGGCACAGTAGTCCCGGCCTGCCCAAACTGTTATCTGCATAGAGAATTGTGCACATATCAGACTGGGAAAATGACAGAAACATCTACGCCCCTATGCAGATTATTTACATCAATCGGATACATTTTTATCCCATCGCTTGAAGTTACGCACCACACTTTTTACAAATTTCACAATCTGACACGTATTTCGTCTGCTTTGGTTTCAACATTTGCGATGAGAACTGCTAAGCAAGGAACGTTTTTCATTGACCCAAAATAATATTCTCTCTCTGTGTAGCCTGTGATTTTTTTTCCAAGGCAGTCTTATTCTTCACCCTTTTAAATCCGGCTCGTAAACCAGGAAAAATGCTTCCAAAAAGCCGAAAATCAGTATTTTTGCCCTTGTTCTGACAAACGAATTTTCCTACACCTAAACTCGTACAGAGATTGAAGTTCTTTAATTTGCCTGTCTCTTGACGAAAATTTGAAGAAAATCTGACCGGCTAAAATGTTATAATTTCAGCTCAAACATTAGGTTCACAATTTTGCTGCTCCCATAGTTTCGCATTCGAACGCTGTGTTAATCAGGCTGAGCTAGATACCAGCATCATCTGGTACACAATTAGCGCATAATTCTTAGACCTACGGGCTAACGGGCTCCCGATGTCTCTCTTAGAAGCAGACTGACAATGACTGACAATATCTAGTAGTTGTAGCTAAAACTATGTGTAAACACGACATATAAGACTTCAGTTATGGACAGTTGTCGATGTGTTAATAAACTACAAGTAACAACCTTGTATTAACCAAATGTAAGAACTTAAACTTTGTATAGAAAAAACGAATATGTGATATTTCATACTGCAAAAAATAACAACTAAACATATCGTTAATATTAATTTCATTTCATTTTACATCTTGACTGATAGGATAGAAAATTATATAGACTTCGTTCATTCGAAACAGACACGAATATGCTGCATCTGAAAGATAGGTAGAAATAAATTTAAAAAAAACAAAAACAGTAAAAACTCTTCTGGCGAAAAGCCTCAGAATTAGATCGCTGCCCATTAAAAACCCACTACCCATTAATAACCCCACTCTGATAAAGAGAAAATTAGACACCAGAAACCAGACCGTCTCTAAGCCCAGATTATTTGTCCTTAGCTAATTGGTAGGATGTACAGCAGAGCACATTTACTCTGACATTCCATTGAAGAAATATCTTCAATCCTCCTGAGAGCTCATAGAGTGTGCAGCACTCCCTTAACTCATTAACCCCTGGCGCCACGTTTACGCGGCATGAGGTTATACCCTACTTTCGAGCTCTGTAACGTGAACATCATTTAGGATACACTAAAGTGGATGGTATTTCAGGAAAGTAGACAGATGTAGCTCTACAATGATACCAAATAATGTCGACTTTCTACTCGCATTAAAAAATACAGCGAAAGAAATGCAGTTTTTGAGACCCGATTTTTTTTAGGTCGAAAATTGCCAGTTTCGGAACCGGAGTTTGTGTCCGGATTTTAGATTTTTTGGCCTTAGATCTAAAGCAGACCGGTTCGAACTGCACACAGACAGATGAACCTTTGCAAAAAGTAGGATAAGTTTGAGATTTGGAGTAAAAAGGGGCCAGGACACAAAAATCGGGGATCCAATACGAAAAAAAAAAAAAAAAAGAAGTCCAACTTTTACCCTTCTGCACATGCGCGAGCGTAATAGCCAATCGAAGACAATGTTTCTGATACACCTAAGCATCCGGCTAAACGAAAAACTTTCTTAAGCAGATGTGTTTTTCTGCATTCAGAAGTAACCCCAAAAATGCGTATCCTACCCCCATTTCAGGCGAAAATGAAAAGAATCTCCAGGGGTTAATGAGTTAATGGTGTGAAAAGGTGACAAGTTCATTGCGTGTTGGTCAACATATCAATTATAATCATTATGTTAAACTTTCACAGTGGATAAAGATAGTGTACATAACACACCAAGTGAAGGAATTAAACAGGTCAATTTATAATGCTTTCACTCTCGACCCACTCTCTTCTGATTAACTGATATTGTATAATAAATAAAATAACTTATATAATAACTTTATATTACTCCATGACAATGATTATGTTATATCCGATCTTAAATGGATACCTCTGATATTTGGTTGTTTTTTTTTGTTTTTTTTTTTTTTTTGTTTTTTTTTTCTCTGCCTTGATGCTTTTGCAATACACATGAATACAGTAGAGGAATAAAATAATGAAGAAAAAAACTAAACGATTGCAAAATTAATCCTTCAACCAACGAGAGTGCTAGGATCAATTTTCATATATTTCAGCTTTCAGTATCAGCTCAAATGAGACTTGAGTGGATTTTCATTGAAATGTATATTTACTTAGAAAATAAAATATGTTTTATGTTGGCTTGCACTAACTTAATCTTTTAACAATAACCGTCCTATGACAAAAATGTAAGAACTAGTTTATTTCGAAATCCTAAATGTTTATTACTTTCTGTTAATTAGATACCATTAAACCCAGGAAGGATAATGTGTAGAATTACGCGTTCTAAGTGAATTTACAAGGCATACACAAATATGGTGTGAATTGTTAAATTGAAATATATTTCATTGTATTTTTGACAAAGCAAAGGGTTTGTACGGAAATTTTGACAAGTTAGTCTGTCTTTTCTCAACAATCAATAACAAATTTCAAATATAATAGATAGTATTGATTCAAAGTGTAATTCATTGATTAATTGTATCTAAAATTTAAAAAAAGATGAAAAAGAAAGAAAAGATCAAGTGACACAAATACAAGTTAAACAAGATTATATATATATCGTTTGTAATTAAATATTATAGAGAAATGGTATAAAACAAAAACGTATACTTTATTGTTATATTTTGGAAAGTAAGAGAAATGTTACTCACACTTTTCAATATTCCCACAGTCACAAAAAGGATTATTGACAAGTTGCACTTTAAAAATGTCACAGGTGTTGTTAATAGTCATCATACATCATCATCATCGTCGTCGTCTTTATTTCCTTTAGTATAAGATTACATGATACAATAATTTAAGTAAAATGAATAACTTGATTACAATCAGCAAACTTTCATAATGTAGAAGAAAAAAAGCAGCCCACTAGTATATACAATAATAAGAGATGTAGGCACAATATACGACTGATAAAAAGAAAGACTAATTATTTAAAGATGCAATTGTTCATGAATATCGTCATGCCTTAATTAGACCAAGTCTACAGATATATCGAGATACCAAAGAATGTGCCATATTTAAAAGTCGTACGATGGGTATAATTTAGTGATATACACTTCTGTGATCTTATCGCTTGATGGACACATACCGTCTGTACTCGCGAATAAGCTAGGTCCAAATGCAAACAACATAGACCCTGATCAACCGTCGCAGCTGCGGCAATTCCACAAGCGGTATCGACAATTACGTTCAATAGTTTGTATCTGTGTAGCAAGTTGACACGTTTGTTTATCTCAGTACGAAACTGTGCTTTTGCGTTGTTGATTTTATCATGTCGGTAGCATTGAGGATCAATATCTGATTTTCCTGTGTTAATGATGGTTTTATTAATACTACAACGGAAAGATTAATTGTGGCGTGTTCATACACGATATGCTAGCACATAACGAGCATGCTCGTTACGTAAGTTTATTGCAGTTTTTCTATCAATATTATCATCAACCCCCATAGTTTCAATCTTTCCGAATCAGCAACACCCTCAAGAGCGCGTGGTTGTAATTCTATCCAACTATTTGTTTTGTCACTGGAAGTACCGTGACGATAAAGCCAGATGCAATATCTGGTTTAAAAGATAAAGTTCCTCCATCGATGAACACTCATTTTGTACTACTACGTTCACCTATATATGTTTGGATACCATACTCTTCTACATCTTTGGGTGGAAGTATCCCTCTTGTTATATAAATTGATATTCTAACAAGTTCACATTTTTCATTAAACACTATCCTGGTTCGTTCATTTACCAGTCAAGTTAATGTTGGTTTAACGTGCTTGTCTGGAAATGCGATTAACGCTGGTACATATTCAATCGAGTTTTGGCTGTGGTTCTCCAACAGAATCGCTTGGTTTCGGTTGCCCAAGCGCTATAATTCCTAGTTGACCACAAGCTGACTCTGACACGGTATGATGATTCCATTCAACAATTTTTACGTGTTTGGTATTTGGATCAGACGAGATCATATACAACGGTGCGCTAACTCCTCTTTTGGTGCAGATATTCATCCGCAAGTGGCACAAAAGATTTGTCTATGTCGGCTTGTCCACCCAACTGATCAATGACTTTATCGTGAGCGGGGGAGGCACTCCTGTTGTCTCAATTCCAATTGACCTCCTTGAGACATCAATGCTCTCATGAAATAATAACATATAAGTTCCAGACCGCAATACGAAGCCAACATTAGCATCAACGGGGGAATTTGTATCAAGAAATACCGTGCCAGGTTCAAACATATAATCGCCAGACGTTACTCGATCGCGTATGGAATTTTGTCCATCAGACATTCGTTTAAACTTTATTTTGTCGTGTATGACTTCAATCCAGTGTATGTATTTGATAACTTCGTCATCTACGCATTTTTTTTTTGTCGCAGTTTGATCTGGGCGTTCTGGAATTTTTTTGACCCGGTGATGTAGTTGTCGCCCATGTTGAGGATATACAACATAGTGTACCCAGGTTTTTTTTTTTATTACTCGTTCGCGTATTTGTTCCTTGATGATAGTTTTAGGTACACCAGACTCTCTTATTTTACCTTCTATATTTATCTCAGGTAAATTCCCCTCGACCGCGCCTAGCATCTTAGTAAGTATATCATCCAATTTAAGTTGCTGGTTTTCAGAGGCCCAAATTTATTTTGAAATATAACAAGTTCATCTTTGTCGACTCCAGTAAGATTAACTCGGATATTTCTTTTTCGGTGGCGTATTTGCTTAACTCATCATCGGACGCATAATAGTTCAAATCGCCTCTTGTGAAAAATCTCGATATATCTGTGGCTGCACCCGCAGATCGCGAGTGATTTTTTATTTTTTTTGATCGTCCATAAATATCTACGGGCATGATTAATATTTCTTTAACGTATATTCTAACATACGACTCGATGATGATTTCAACGTCCACGGATGTCATCGGAGAGCTTGAGCGTCAACATCGCGTTGGGCTGAATTTTTTTCTGACCGCGAGTAAAGCTCCTATGGCTTCTGGTCCACACACGGAGTGGGGTGAGGTGTGTGTGTGTGTGTGAGAGGGGGGGGGGGGGGGCGGGGGTCAAACCGTGTTTGCGCTGGAAGCGTCGAATAAATAATTGAAGGGCCGACTTGTCACCAAGTGAATTAATATAGTTCAAAAATTCCCGTCGAGGCGCCAATCCAAACGAATAAAAATAAAATATACCGTCAGGTAAAATTGTATACGAAACTCAATGAGTACTTGACACTGATGAGTGATCCAAGTTTATGATCCTAGTCTCAAGTAAGTTTGCACGTGCTAGTTATCGATCATCGATCACGCATGAAAACTCCTCTGAAATAATTTTTTTTTTCTTTTTCTTTTTTTTTTGCCATCTCGATCAGGTTAAAATTAGACAGCGACAGCTTTGCCGCCTTCAGTTTGAACGAGACATCCGTAAACGGACCGCGATAGACGAAGGCCCTTTTCTGTTTTTTTTTTTTTTTGTGTGTGTGTCCCGGCTGCTTTTTTCAGAGCCATTCCGGACGCGGTTTGTATTGTACCTAAAGCCGCTGCTTTAGCAACTGCAGGAGCTGCCGCGGCCAACAACGCAGGAATCGCCGCGAGGAATGGAAATATTCCGCCGTGTCGCTCCATTGCGGCAACTTCAGACGCGGATAATTTAAGAATTACTCTGCGCCCGTGTGTTTTAGCTTTATGGATTTGATTCACCTGGACGTTTCTTAGCTGCAACGGGTGAGGTCCAGATAACGTGTTGTGGGGTATTTTTAAATTTACCCCGGTGTGTTTCGCTATTGCATGTTTTATTTTTCAGCGTTGGCCTTCCGTCAACGTCACTGATACGTTTTGATCCGACATGATTTATGTTTATTCACGTCTGTGTCTAAAACACTCGCGTCGAAGTCGCCGCTAGTTAATCCACGAACGCGTTAACGCATCGGTCACATATTTTCCACTGGTGCATCAACGATCTTCATCCTGCCGCTAGCACCTTCCAGCAGCAAAATCTTGTCCGACAGGATCACGGCAATGCATCTATATGTTGGAACGGCACCCCGATTCACGCGAGCTTTAAAATACATGTCGACCACTGACTATATAACAAATCAAGATGTTCAAGTGAAAAGTTATAAATCTGATACAGCGATGTAAAACCCTTTTTAGAAATTTGCAATCAGCTGTCAAAGTTTTGATCTCGTCCCATAAACGACAGTAACCTATGATATGCTCGTGCGACTTGAATGTGATCAAAATTGAGTACAACTTCTTCGGGTGATTTTTAATGACCACTCAGTCGCAGTGTTACTGCAGAAACTCCCATCAGATCAAACACCATAGCGTTTCTAGTCTGAGTATTCAATCGTCATATATCCTGGAATGCTATGGATACGTCCATGGGTGCTCAGTACTTTGGACAGAATCGGATGTCATTGTCAACCACTACAACGTAGAAGTACCAACTGACGACATGAATGACAGCAATTTTGCTTCTTCAGTTAATGATGGAGTCATCGCAGACATCTATAACGAGATTCTAGTCAATGTAACTTGTCCATCTTTTATCCCAGCCACATTCCAAATTGCTTCGTTGTCGTCACCGTGTCGTGTGAACACAACTGTGTGTTTTGCGCCAAAAATAACTTTGTGGACACCTCTGCAAACCCGAAGATGTTTGACAGTGGCATCACGCATGAAAATTCACATTCATTGTTAAGCTGTGCTCGCCGCGCTGCAAATCCCAGTTTGAAATCTGGATTGGCGAAATCGGCAGCTATTCTGGATGCCATTCCGGCTGGCTGGGAATCAGCGGCGGTAGCTCGTGCAGTTGTACGTCTAAGATACTGTATGTGATCAACATTGTCCGTGATATCTTTGGAAAACATCATGGATGGACCAGCACTTCTCGCGTAATCGTCGCTGTATCTTGCCAATCCCAATATCGTCGTAGCGACGACAAAGTTATCTAATCATGCTTTGATTTCTTTTCCATCGATGAGATATCGTGCGCTGTTGTTGACAAAACCAACCTTTGCATTATCTGCGATAACATAACGATCTCCGGTGGTGCTGTCAATTAGTTGTCTTTCCATTTCGAGAAAGGCTTCACTTGGTAGAAAATAACGACTTGCATCTTGAACTTGTAATTCTATTCCTCCACTATCATCGGTGACTAGTTTACCGTAAGAGTAAAATTTATGATCTCGTATAGATAGATCTCTCAACACTGGAGCGTCCATGTCAAATGCGGGGTCAGATACATCCTTGAACTTAGCCATGTTGATTATTTTTATATTCTGCGTGTTCGTCTAACATACGAAGTGTATACCGGTGCAAGAAGTCCACTGCAAGGGAGCCCCGGTGGACGAAGTCTACTGCCGGTTACAAAATTAGCAGTCACGTTGTTGTCAGGTAGCGGTGAACCCACTCGCGACGAAGTTGTTGCCAACGCTTGTAAACGTTGTCGTGCAGCATCATTTGCTATGTTATTAACTTCTTTCTTTTATCGATGAAAATACTCTCATGGACAAGTCCAGGGCCTTGTCTTTGACAAGGTTGCCTACAGTGGCCAATGCCTTGTCGCGAACAAAGTCGACGGCTTTCATCGCGACTTGTTTTGCAAAGGATTTCAGATTCCTTAACTCCGCTGGTGCCGCTGTTCTGAAAAGACCAGCAATGGTAACACCAAATCCATCTCCGTAATACGCACGATATACAGGTAGTTGTGAATTTACTACTGGTACAGGAATCACTCTGGAATGTATGATCGTCATGTTGATTTTCTAGCCCGGTCGATCAATTGATTGACTGCTCAGTCAATTGCAGGTCACGACGGTATTAACGTGCTGGCGCGTCGCGTACATAGAATCCTATTGCGAGAGTTTGTCCTTGCAAATCAAAGTAAATGTCCCTCTTGAACTGTCACGGAAAATCTCAAACGAGAAATTTTCGTATTATTACAAGGCAAATAGATAAACAGGATTTGTTGTCGCTATCGAAATGAGGTTGCCCGGGGAAACATCAGGAGAAAAATTATACAAAATATATTCTTGTGCGGCCGACTTGCCGTACGAAGATTGATATCTACCAGTTATGGCACCACAAGTTAAATTTACTGCGACCGTCAAAGTAATGTTGGCAATCCCGGGGGTACGGTAAAAACCGTCGCCGTCGGGAGAATTATTATTACCAAATATGTTTCCGTTTTCCCGTTCCACCGTGGATAAATCCAGGGGTCAGCCCAACACGGTTCTGATGCTGGAAATATTAAAATCAACGACGTATCTTTCGGTGAATATTTCGATGGCGGTGCTGAGTGTTGGTTGGTGGACTTTTCTTGCTATTTTGGGTTCCTTTGACGTGATCTATTTGATTCGGGTTTATTGTTCTACGCGAATGTCAATGAATTATTTGCGCGAGGTCCACCAAATGGCGTGGAACTAATATTTGGCCAACAAATACCCACGCAATTGCGCCAGTGTGATTTATAGAGAACGTCCAGGCGCGACTTTTATCGTGTTGGGAAAAATAACTTCAAATTCTGGATTTGTTCTACTCGCAGACTCCATCGTGGTGTTACTCCGGTGGTATTGATTACTACGCGTTGAAATGCCGCGTTAATTTCTGTGAACAGCAAATTTGATGCGAGGTTTAATCATTATATTAAACATCATCGATCAATTCGTACATCAAACACCTGTATGTGTTTTTGTCCATGACGCCGTCGACAAGTAATCGCTGACAAATTCCGGTTGCTTCGTTTACCACTTCCGGGGATGCGTTCCCGGCGCAAAGTGATTCAACAAAAATTTCCAAACGATCTATTAGTTTATCGGGAGTTGTGCACAGCACCGCGTTTACGCGTTTGGCGTTCCGGGTGCTAGCGTCAGTGATTGCTTTTCCGTTTTTTTTTTCTCGGGTGGTGAAGTTGGTTCGCTAGCGATCTGTTTCTTACGTTTCTCATCTTCAAGACGTTCATTTCGGCGTTGTTGAAGTTGAGTCAAAAAATGTCCATACTAATGGTTATCAATACTTACTCGTCGAAGCTGGTTTTACTCCCGGAAAATCCACTTTATCCAGGTATCATAGGAAATTTGTTTATTTGTTATATGTTTTAAATACAATGTCCTGCTACCGTATCTCAACAAGATAAAGTCGAACACGTTGTTGCTGTTGATCATCGCAATTCCTTTATCGTTAAAATAGCCATTTACGTATCCTTCTTTTGGTTTTTCCTGAAGAAGTTCGATAACGTCATCAATTTCCTCTCGTGTTCCTGTTGCAGCAGTTTCCGTTTGTCTTGCTGCGATCTATGGCTCGTTGAACTTTTCCCATTAATGCCCCAAGTGTTTCTTTTGTCGCAGTTGTTGCAGCAGCGTTTTCCGTCGTGGGTTTGATCAACGGTGCAAATGTTTGTTCGAATCCCACAGTGAGATCTTCACGTGCGGATTGACGTGTGGCCAACATATCCTTGACTGGTTTGCGTGCCACTAGGTACTCCTAGAGTACTTGAAGTCGCTTTTTAGCCTGGTCTTCGGTGGGAGACTTCGACGCGCTCGCGCGTTTCGCTGGTATCTTGCAATTCACAGACGAATTGAATTCCATGTTTGTTATATTTCGCACGTGTGTTCAAAAGATGATATCCAATCCGATACGATAGCGACGACCGGGATCAGACAAATCTATGGTGACAAATCCATGTGGGTAACCTAAATCACGTTTTTATGTCTGTATTTGCCCGACTTTTATACTATTTCTTCCATGATTGATTTCATGACCATCGAACGTTTGATTGAACTTTCCAATTTTGCGACATCTGCGAGTGTAGCGCCATTGGCTCTTACATTGGACTCCCACTGTTGGATTTTATCGCGCCTGTGTTCAGTTAGTCCGTCTCCGCGCAACGCTTTGCTAAAATGTTCATTAACACGTTGTGCAGCATAATTTATGTTACCATCGCGCATTGGTAGTCCATTATCAGGATTTGGTTGATTCATCTCGTAGATGCCATACACAACATCGGTTACGGGATATGTATTTTCATAGTAAAGTTTATCAGTCCTGGTTAATACACCAGGGGAAGAATTTTTGGATAACAAAATAACATGTTGTCCTCAACGCCGTTCTTCGCGTATTTGATTCATTTTATCCCGGATCACTCACTGGTCGTCGTGCGTAATAAATTTAATTCTGAGAAGATACCTTTTGTTGGACAACGACGAGAAAATCCCACGTGCACGTGTGTCATTGATATTATGCCCACGTATTCCGAGATACGGCGTGATAGCGTGGTCGGGTCGTTGTTGTGGATCTGGTTGCTCAATTTGTAAAAACACGAGCAGCACCGTCATCACGAAATTCATCTATGGCGTCACGGACGCGTTCATATAGATCATAAAGATCAATCGGTAAATTTTATGGAGGTTTTACCGGAGGAGGAGGAACTGTTTTGTCGAGATCAAACCGCGGTTTCTATAACAGGTTCTATTTGGGCTTGTCTCCGCAATTCCGCCTCGTAGGTAATCCTCTTTATTTCCGCGAGAAGATCATTCAACATCACCTTGGATTTGGGTATGGTGGGTGAGTAGCGGTAAGTTAAAAATATCTGTAACCTGCATCATGAGCCAATTTATGGTAAGCTGCTGCCATACTAATGCTTTAAAATAAGTTAAACTCTAAATGAAAAAAAAAATATAATAATTAATCAAATTTATGTTTATTAATTTGTGTTTACTGCTACAGCTTTGCTAGTGTAATTCCAGATCTTCCAGCGAACCTTGCTAGCACCAAAATTTTTACACAGAGCATATGTAGCTTTTACGCCAATTCTGCATCCTGTGCACTAAGGAGGACCTCCATCAGCTCGAACATGGAATGCATGCATCCAGCAATATTCGCCTAAACATCGTCGGCCACATCGGTTTGTTTTTCCCGTAAAAAGCCAAGGACAATGATTTTTTCCAGTCAGTATATAACATCTGATATATTCTTTTTTTAATTAATTAATTTTCGTTATCATTGTTGTGAAAAAAATGGTCGCGCAAAATCATCTTCGTCAATGTGTAAATCGGTCCAACATACATTAATCCGCGAGCCACAATACAACCCTGGAAAACGCTTAAAACACGTTTAGAAATAAAAAAATTTGGAACGTCCGGGGGGGGGGGGGGGCGGGGGCGAGGGGAGGGTTACACATTTTTTTTCTTCATGGAAGGGGTTTTAACACGTTTTTCCGTGGTCATCTTTCCCATAGTGCTGCTTGACAACATATGACTCTGTGACAATGCTACTCAACTGTGAGTACTGATTGTAACAACGCTACTCAACTGTGAGTACTGATTGTAACAACGCTACCCAACTGTGCGTACTGATTGTAACAACGCTACCCAACTGTGAGTACTGATTGTAACAACGCTACTCAACTGTGAGTACTGATTGTAACAACGCTACCCAACTGTGAGTACTGATTGTAACAACGCTACCCAACTGTGAGTACTGATTGTAACAACGCTACCCAACTGTGAGTACTGATTATAACAACGCTACCCAACTGTGAGTACTGATCATACAGATTTTGAATAATCTTTATTTGCTTCCTATTAAATTCTATATCATAAACATGCGACAACATACACACACAAATATACATATTTTGCATATCTGGAAATTCCGTGCCAACAATTCTGTCACTGTTAACGTCTTCTATGAAGTTAATAAATCTCATGAGACAGGATTTTCATAAAATTGCAACACCTCCTTTACCACATTTCAACGATGTGCGATCAGATGATATATCATCTGCATTAGCACTGTATTTGTAATTAGAACAAATAGAATAGCAAAATGGAAGTAGTGTTGCAATAGCTTAGGGACCGACCATTTAATTTTCGGGGGGCGACGGGAAGGATCTAGGATTTTCTATTGAGCCGGAGTATTTTTTTTTTTTTTTACTTCAATATAGTTAATTGTCTTCAAGTAACATAATGGATATAATATTTTATTTTTGCTATAAATCAAAGCAAGAATATTTGTTTTGAAGCTATTTGAAAGCCGGAATTCTTTTCAAAACAAATACCAGGACACCGCGAAAATTTCATGGTCGGTCCCTTATGCCGTCGCCTATGCTCAATTATGCGAGGTACAGAATATCATATTTATCCAGCATTGCACTAAGATTAAGGACAGAGGACATACTATGTCTAACATTCAAACTCAATATATTAAGATTCCTATTAATTTGAGATATATGCACCTTGATGGGTCTACATGGTGTAAGCACGACAACGATGACGACAGGCACTAATTTACTACAAAACATTTAAAGTGTGTACCGATAAATCATAGCAATGTGAAAAAAGAAAACCCATACATGTCTTCAATTAGAATCTCGTGAATGTGTAATCTTTGGTTTAATGGAAGGAAAGTTATTGATGGTGTTAGAGCATTTTAAAACCCTTCAGTGACAGCGTCTGCTGTCTTAAGGTCTTTCAAAACAAAGAAGAAACAACGACCTGAAGCCAAACTCACTAAGTACGTTTGGCATTCTTTTGTGGTCAGTTCGGTCTTAATGTGAACTTAGGAATTAGGCTGGGATACTCTATCCCCGTCACTAGCTGCTTTTAGAACCATGGCTTGCTACACTATTTTATTACACTAAGTCAAACCATCCCAAACAACACTACCTTATCCTGAAAGTAGACGTATATAAGTTAAGTACAAAAGAACAAGAGTGTTTTCATTTTCTGAGATGAGAAAGCCTCATCGAAATGATTTCAATAAGTGATTTATGTGAGTTGTCCACTTGCCATCACCAAAATTATAAAACGTAGGTGCTTAAGACTTGAGATGTACAATAAAGTTGTATTAGTAAATCTTATGGCTGGATAATTATTAATAACCCTATTGACTTCTGTTTAATCCGGATTAAATTTCCTTTGACATTACATGGCCGTTGGTTTTTGCAACTCGTGCTTCATGACTGATTCTATTTATGCAGAGTAAGGAGATAAAGATTGAAGTGATGAATCGTCTGCAATACCGTCTGTACTCGCTTATAAACCGAGCCCAACTGCAAACAATATGGACCCTGATCTGCCGTCGCATCATGCCCCGGGAGATCAGAGTCTATGTTGTTTGTTCTACTGATTACTTCTTACAAATTACATAGACCCAACTCTGCCGGCGCATTATGCGACGACAGATCTGAGTCTGTGCAATTTGTAGGTGGACTCAACTTATACGCGAGTACAAACGGTAGTTTTGTTAAACTTATCATTGGCTATGTCATTTACATAAAGTAAGAATAGAAGGTGGCCCAGAATAGAACCACCTGGGTCACCAGCTTGAGCATATATTTCAGTTATAAAAAAATTGAGTATAATTACTTTCTGAGTCATCTTGGAAAGAAAATCTATGCATTGTTTTCTCCATTCTTTGAGTCTTGTACGAAGAGTTCAGGACATAGGAAGAAGCAATCATAGAATAACACTGGTGGAAGATGAATTTACTACCGTAAGTATCACTATGCAAGAAATGTCAGCTCTAAGTCTTCAGCTTTGTTCAGAAGTGACTTGAGAGTTTATGCGAAATAAATGGTTGCTCTTTTCCCAACAACTTGGCACATGATGTGTTATATCAACAGTTCGCAAAATCCAAAAATGAAGGAATAAATCCTGTTCACAAGCATGGCATAATACTTATCAAATCTCGTGAGATTTATTCTCGAAATGTGCTCTGTTTGAGTTGGTTATCCTAGACTATATAAGAATTTAAAATCGTTTCCAAGATTTTTCCAACGCTTACTTCTTTAACATTGATTCCTCAATAGGATGTATACAATTTCACTAGCTTCTCTAACAAATTCACCATTATCTTCTATCCTTAGGATGATGGCGAAGGAAATAAAGAAAATCTTTGACGTCTGGCCTTTCTACAGAGAAAGAACCCAGTCCCATATATCACAACCTGCATCAGTTGTTAATTTAATGTTACCTCAACCATTTCCCACTGTTGATTGAATGAAGAAAACAGCCACAATGAGACTAAACGATCAATATGTACAAATTTGGCGCATTAGTTTTTTTCATTCCTCTGAAAATAAAACTTATTGGATATTTTTAGAAAATCTGTCAATTTTCAACCCTTTTGACACGTATGCCACACAACATATAATAATTTTAACAAAGCTCTGAATCATAGGTTTCCAATTAAAAATGGAAGGTGGGAAAAATTTGGATATACCTGAAAGGAAATGTGATTTGTGTGCCTCACATGATATTGGGGATGAATTTCACTATCTTTTTTCAAGGTCAATATTTTGCTGCAATAAGAAACATTATACTAGTATAAGAAAGACTAATCTCAAAATTGTTAATATATACAAATTTATTCAGTAGCTAAATAACACAAATGTTAACACGCCGAGTTCATTAGATAAATCTATAGAATTGGCATTTAAATCATTCGGTTCCCATGGAAACTCAGAATAGTTATATCTAATATCTTTTCATCCCATTTTGTCATTTATATCCAAAATATTGATAAGAATATTTTTTTGAATCCTTCTTTTTGTCTACCTTTCTTTATCAGCTATACCAATCACCATTAATATTTGTCTTTGTACTTGATCTCTTGTCTCTATTGTTAGATCTGAGTTGGCAATAAAGCTCTCTTCTGTTATTAATGGCTGCACGTAACTATTGATTAGTTCTTGTCATAAAATAAATTATAGTAAAGGTCTACTAATTAGCACAAGTTGTCTACATACGATTCATTTTGATTAATATCAGATGATTGATTTGGGTAATGTAACAAGCGCGGTGATTTAACTGTTTTCACCTTTTCAATTCCTGCGGCGAACAAGATCAAGTTCTCAGGAAGTCACTCATACCATGTAATTTATTTTGCTGTTTTGCCAATGATCGCAGCAGTCCTAAGACAAGGCAATGAATTCATAAAAACTTTCAAACCTGAAACTGAGTATTAACTAGATGCTATGAGATAAATATCTTCAAAACTGTTTATGATACTTTCTTCAAATTTATTAGCTCTGGCAACTTTTCTCATTCAAATTGTTTTCGCAAATTTTAAAAGTATTGCTTGAGTGGAACTTTGATTTCTCACGATTAAGTTTGAAGTGAATGGCTTCAGTTCGCTCTCAAAATAAAAAAAAAAGTATTTCATCATCCTGCCATGTAATACGTCTTTTTATGAATTCATGGCGAAGACATAGCAAGTCGATGAACACATGGTGATGTAAGTCGCTGTCTAACTTAGTGGCATTTGTGCTTTTCCAGGAACCGTTAATAACGGTAAATTGTTATAGAAACAACCCCTTAAAGATCAGCTATCTAGCCCATAGCCCCTCATCTTGCTAAGGGTTTTTTTTTCTTTTTTTTCTTCTTCTTTTAATTCTGCAATATTACCTTGGCAATGATTGCTGTAATGTAAATTTGACCTGTTTTGTTTTGTACCAACTCAAACCGCACAGACAAAAGACAAGGGAAATCTGCAATTTTGTCTGACAATGGGATTTTTAAAGACTGTTTCTTGCAAGAAATAAGCATTTTGTATTTTATCTCTTAGAAAAACAGTTCTTGGCAGTGAAGTAAAACTGTTATTTGCATCATCTCTTGAAATTTGAGGCTCAAATAGATGATGCGCTCCTTGCAGAAAATTAAAATTTGGCAAGCAAATTGAAAGTGTAAATGTTTAAGAAAAAAACTAGAAGAAAGTACACAAGAATTGCAAATTTTGCTTGGTATGCAAAAAGTGTATAATTGTGTTATTGAATCATACTTGACTATCGGCTTCAATTGGAGCAGAAATCGTCAATCAAATATACTTAGAAAGATACTTGACCACAGTAAATATCAATATATACAATATTGTTGCTGATAATCATCGATTTAATGATGGACATCAGATTTGGTGATCGATATATTTTTGTACATCTGTAACTTTTCACGAGAGTGTCGTCCTCTTTTTACGACTCTAGGTCTTAAAATATGTAACAGAAAGAAAGTAAAACCAATAAAATCAAGTAAAATCAACAAGCAATTTTTTTCCAGATAATTAAAGTGAAAATTCAAAAGACACTTACAATTTATGAGTTAAGTTCCAAATAATCCTGAATGTCCTAATCACAAGTTAAAAATAATAGAATGTTCCGAATGAATTCTAATAGCCTTGAGTGTCCCGATGTACCACAAAGATGTAATCCAGAATGTATTTGAATGAGTTCACATAAATCCCAAAATCATGTATTAATCCAAATATCAATGAGCACTTTAGTATTTCCAATAAATATTGTAAAAAAATACTTCCTCTTAAATTATATCTGATTTCAACAACATAACTGTAATTACTAAAATAGATTCCTTACAGACTGATCTTTAAAACCAAAATTCTAGAACAGGAATGAATTTGTTTACCAAAATCTGTATATAAATACACATGCCAACATGACCTATGTCACACCAGAATATGAGTATGTCTAATGAAAAAATACTGGCCTACCTGACATATGTCACAAAAGTCTAATTGCGAAATGCCTATGAAAGTACGGGCCTAAATGACACGTCACAACTTACAAGCATGGACAAAAGTTAAGTATATTTTTTCAAATAACCATCCAACTTACAAGTATGTACAAAAGTTAAGTATATAAACATCATACATAACATTCTTTTCTTACTACTAGTTCCGTTTTACACTTAAACTTGTCCCGAGTCCCGAATCATAACCAGATGCTTATTCGATCCCAAACCTTTTACAATCGATTGAAGTGCACTGTAGAATCTCCGTCAGCAGCACAGAGACCAAGTACCTTCTTTTTACTGCTTTGAAAGTTCGTCGGTACGGCAAAATATTTTTGCCAAAATAAAGCTAAAACAACTGAATATGGAGTCGCCTGCCTGATCGCAAGGACGATTGATGTACTCTTCATATTAATTCATGTTAGACCCGCACTACGGAGTAGGAGTACCCAAGGAGAGATAGCTCCAGCAGCAACGCTCATCTACGCCAAAGAAGAGCTTTCTGACATTTTTAACACAGATACTCTCTACTTCTCGAAAACCGTGATCAGTCTATGATTTTGAAAATTCTGTTTTCTTTGAATCCGAGACGTAGTCAGGAGCTGTACAATTAAAGATTGACAAGTGCAACCGACATTTGGCATAAGTAGAATCAATAGTAAATACAAACGTTCGCACGGGTTCTTTGTGCCCTCCAACTACAGTCAAATACATTTTTACAGATATCTTGTCAGAATTTAAATTTAGATACAGATGACGGCAACGTCTAGCCCACTCTCTATTTTTCTTTTTATTGCTTTATAAATTTATAAATTTTGCCAAGAAAGTGACTAAAATACAACATTTGAAAGATGTTGGCACAAAAACATGAAAACAAAATGTGAATAATTCAATTAGAACTCAAAATAAAGAAAGAAAAATGGCTGAAAACAATAGCGAGTGACTCAGGAACCCGCCATCACTATCTGCTATGGAAAATAGGTAGATACATTCTGAATATGAATACTATTTATACTTTGTCCTATTATTATTTTGACTGATCTTTAAAGATTGACTATGAAGAATCTTGTCTGGCAGCAAACCATTACTAATTATGTAATCATTAGTCAACTCAGCAAAACCTACTTACACGATTAATTATCATCATCTCTAAGAAAGTTGATTTTTAGGGATGTGCATTTTTTAAATTTTTTTTTTTTTTAAGTAACACATTGTTGTTGTTATTACTAGCAACAGGCAATCCGCTACACCGTAAGCAAACGGCTAGAATCTTAGCTTTCAATCCGTTTTAAATGATATATAAACCATATAAAACTCTACTCCATATTGCTGATTTCTCTAGCAAAAGAAATAATAATTTTTAGGTATAAATTGTTTTCTTTGGCAGTAATAATCTGTTAGGATCAAATGATAAGGTGTTCCATTCGTTGCTTGTTTTTCTCTCACTCATCCTCAAGTTTGTCTATCTCATCCAGTGATTATTTCAATGCATCACCTCGCATTTGACATCTGTGCGTATAGAAAGAAGTTAACAAAGCTATAGCATATGTTTGTAACTGCGTTCCAGGTTTAGAGGAAATGTACTTTTTCGATTATAATCGTGCTTTTTCCTTCATGATGTATAATAAATTGTTGTCACTTGCAAATTTAACTAGCTCAGACATTATATTTACTCTGGAAGATTCTTTCGATCTTCAACTTCATGAATAAGTAATTCCGCGTTTTTTCTGTTCGGTATTCAATTTTTGCATGTATTACATTGGACCTCCTCATAGAACTTAAGATGGTTGCTTGGACAGAGTCTCATTAGTTAATTTCTCCGCCTTCTTTAAGGTGTTTTGGACTCTTGTTAAAATCCTTCACTGTTGTTCTCCCCAACAATGTGTGTTGTAGGCGCTTCAGGAACTGTAGTCTCTTTCACAGACGCTCTGCGATTGATACAAATAGCTACTTCATTGGGATTTGTTTTATCTTTCTTTTTGAGGTATCTATTTTTTTTTTAAAATCGGACTGGTGCTGGGATTCTATACTCTTTCATAATTTGACAGTAAGTGTTCCTAGGGACATCAAGATTTTTGCAAGCTCTTCGTATGTTCCTGTCCTTTTCAAGCTCTAAGAACACCTCTAACACTAATGATAGTTTGACATAGCCAGGGATGTCGCTCTCATTTCTGATTTGACATATGCCAGTCCAGTTCATCCCCTTTACAACAGGTGGATCTGATATAAAAGACACTTTACTTAATAGATTGTTTAAAAAAAAGAATCATTCGATTTAAAAAATGAATTATTTAAACAGCAAAGTGGTTCACAACTATGCTGATGGAAACGAAGGTTCTCTCAAACTTTCTGGTAAATATCAGTAAGGTAATGTATTTACACTATCACCAGATCTATTTTATCATCAGCACTTGATATAGGCGCTTGTTCATTCTGATCGTGTACTTGCCTTCTTCTCATCATGATCAGTTTTGAATGAATATAATTCTGACCCTACACCAAACATTTCATACAAATTGACTGACATATCGAATTCATTTTCAAGTTTATTTATATCTTCAATAACGCAACTGGTTCTTTATTCTGCATTTCGATGGCCGGTCAACATAACAGGATGGAGTATTTATAATTTATTCAATTGCATAAAAGTAGCACTTGTCTTCTAAGTTTTGAACAGTGATACAAGATTTTTTATTCTTAACCCCATCAGGTAAATCTATGTAAGTGCCGACCTTTAATGATTTTAATTTATCAATGTTCAAAACAATCCGTTGATTTTATAAAACATCCACTTTGTGTCAACACTTTGGATAAACTGTGTGCTTACATTGTCAAACAGATCATCTAATATTTCTGAATTACCAAACTGTGAAAGATCTTAGTAAATTTTGTTGAGCAAAAAAAAGTCAGTATTTATCGTTTCTCTTGGCCACTTTGGAAGAGCGTATATATCTTGAGACTAACGTGAAATTTAAGCTGAACCGTTTCCGATTTAATGTTTTTATCTTTCTTATACTGTCAATACTGTCAAGTCATACTCGAGACCCCCCCCCCCAAACAAAACAAAAAACCACCAAATATAAATCTTTGTTATTTCCAAAGATAAATTTATATGAAATAACGTTTGCTTTAAAGCAGTTATTCTAATTTGCATTTCTGGTTTCTTTTGCAGCAAGCGCTATCTTTTCGGTTGCAAACGTTTCTCCATACGCATCTCTCTTCTACGTTTAATTTACTTCTCGCTCTTTATTCTATTTGTAAAACATTTCTTCTCCTTAGATGTATGTTTTTTTCTTGTATTATTTTCCTTTGCTGTAATTCATGGACTTCTTCAAGATGAGGAAATCTCGTCCTTATTGTTTCCAGTATCGGAATAATTTTACTTGTTTTTGTGGTAATCTCGATTGGACAGTCTTAATCAAATAAACCTTTTTTGTTGAAAATCAATTTTGAAACATATTGACTCCTGACGATGATATTTTTTAGCGGACGTTTTCAAAAAAGCAACAACAACAACAAACAAAATTAGAACTGTTATCTTTGTTTTCCATCTGCACTGAACGTTTAAAATTTATATTGTATAATTTTTTCAATATTTGCATGGAATAAAACTTTGAATTGATTCCATTGTTTCCATCGTGGCTTAACTGTTACGTTTATATGGTAGAATTGTTTCAATAATTGCACGGAAGAAATGTAATTCCTTATTTTCCATAGCTGAATCTTTGATTTTTAAACCTAAGAAATGTTGATAAACACATTCATGTACTAAAATTTAATTCATCATCAATATATTGTATATATTAGACTTAATGGCAGCCTAATTTAGCGAATTTGTACAATTCTTCCACATTCATATACTGTATTTTTTTCTAACCTTTACTATCGTAATATTTCCTTCCCATTCGGCTTTTCACTTATTTGATCAAAGTTTACATAACATTCAGCTGTCACTTTCTTTATAACTCATTTGCAAACTTTAACTGCACTGAATTTTGTAACACATTACATTGTGCTTTTTCACGAAAGAGATAGAATACATTATCCTCAACCATCTGGAGTCATATATTAAACATAATAGGGATTTTTCAATAGTGGGATATCTAGATTAAAATCCTCCATAATAATCAACACGATTTTTATTTCTCATCGAACCTTCAAGATATGTCAGATCAAATATTAACTATATATTCACTAAAGGTACATCTATTTTCATTCTGTTTTTTCCAGCATTAGTCTATCGCAGATTTTGTATTTTTTGTGTTCTCTAAATACCCAACTTTTCATAAATATACCGCATTTACATTGAGTTATTCTTTTTTCTTTTGGCATAGTCCATTTGTTATGCCATTCTAATTTTCTTTTGGCCTAGTACATTTGTTATGCCATTCTAACTTTCGTTTGGTTGCGCAGTTTGAACATCGCTACTAACCATCATTTCTTTTTTCGAATTCATAAGTTCATAGCACATATAATTTTAGCACATCACTCAGTGGTTTTTCACTAAAGAGATTTTTAAAAAATACGCTATCGTCGCTATTTCTTTGAAACAAGGGTTGTTGGTTTACAACTTTCGCAACCATCTTGACTGAAAGATTTACTGAACAAGAAATTATTCAATATTCATCTCTTAAGGGTAATAATTTTCAATAATGAGAAATAAAATATATTTTCTATTAAATGAAAGTTGCCAGAAACGTACAAACTGTTTCATACTTGTATTGCCATTAAGTAACAAAAAAGTAACAAGGTAAACTAGTATGTTACTTTTCGTGCATTTAATTGAGATTTATTCACTGTCTATTTTTGTTCCATTTTTTTATTTACTTTTATCCCGGTCTAAATAGTTAGTAATGCCTGCGAATGTCCAAAATACCTTCACACATCTAGGAATTTGTGGAATTTTACAATACATGTTAAGAGCAAACACCATGAGAAGTTAGAACAGTTTAAGTCCTTAAGAGCGGCAAAACACTGTACCAGCAATAATAGTAAGTGAAGCACCTATGTTGTACTTTGTTGTAGAAACAACAACAAGAGAAACAGGAAGAAAAAATACAACAGTTTGAGATGAAACATACTGTAGAGGAAAGCCTAGCCAAAGCTGATAAAATATTTCAATAGACGAGGTGTACAATTTAATTTCGAACGAGTTTAACATTTTGAATGAAAATATAGACCTCTGGTATTAACTATAGGATTGCATACAATAAAGGATTTATCAATTAGCTGAAATGGTTGAAATACAAGACAAAGAGAATACTGAAGAATCGAAGAGGACGTCGGAGTGTTGGAAAATGAATTATTGGGTACAGAAAAAAGATTATGGAGAGAATTGAATAAAGATTTAAATCAATGTCATGGCCTACTTCTGCTAACGTGATTTTAACAATCTAACTTGTCATTAAATCTGTTGAGTCTAAAGCAAGTTTATTCAGTACCTGAAACCAAACTAGAAGAGCCAGTTAAACCAACATCAACAGTTTTACATGATTATTATACGTCATACTTTGTACTTTCTTTTGAAATAAATGAGCGGTGAAATGAAAAGTATCGTCAATACACTTTATCATGCATCACTAGATACCACTTTCATCCAGTCTGTTACAAAACAAATTTCTATATTTCAAAACTGGACCGCCATACAAGTTCACTTTTGAAGAAATGATAAAACTAACTGTACCAATATGTGTTGCTGAGTTGACTAAGAACTACCTTACTTAATTAGTAGTGGTTTCCTGCCAGACAAGCTTCTTCCATAGTCATTTAAAATCAGTAAATATAACAATAGACAAAATATCAATAATCATTCATATTCAGTATATAGGCATTTATCTTCCTACTTTCCACAGCAGATAGGGATGACGGGTTTTGGAGTCACTAGCTTTTGTTTTTCAGTAATTTTTCTTTGTTTATTTTGAGTTCTAATTGACTCATTTTCACTTCGTTTTCATGTTTTTGTAGAAGCGAAGCTGCCTCAACATCTTTTACATTTTAATCAAGGGGGGGGGGGGGACAAAATTTGAAATTAACAAAAAGTCAGAGAATCAATAGCTAGTGGACCAGAATACGCCAAAACATCCACTGTCTATCTAGTCCATTGCCAACAACAATTTTGACAACAATACCTCATTATCTCAAAGGCACAAACATATAGGCGTAACATTCTATGAATCTGTTTAAACGATTACAACTCGTCACAATATACTTTCTTCATTTGCATGCCTGCAGGGTAATAGTGCAACACGTCATCTGTAATTGGATATGGCCTAATTTGATAATTAGTCTGTCAATATTTTTACAACTGAAACAATTATGTACATGCTTTTAGTTAATGAATGTTGTTGCCTCGAGATGTAGGCGCTTAAAGTAGTAATGTCTTAGTGTGCGGAACAGGATCAGTAATGTGCAAACTTTGCCCATCAAGTATTTCTTTATTCAAGAAAAAGAGAATATTAAAATACGTACCTTAATATGCTTAGGACTTGGATACTGGAGCTGCCAAAAAACATGACTTTCATAACAGGGCTAATTATAAAAGAAAAATATCGATGACGTAAACATAACACCATGTTAAATATCTATCTATCTAGCATGAACTTATTCTCCTGGCTTAGACGTATGTTTTCGGTTCAATACCATAACAATACTATTGATTCATGTGCATATAAGTCCAGTTATAAACTTGCGTCTTTAGCTTTATATCTTTGATTTATGATAATATTAGATCAATATCTCTTAACCTGAAGGAACTGATAAATCGGTTTTTATTGAAACATTAAAGTTGAACGGATTGAAATTGCTCTATTTGGAGATTCTGCACTCAAGTATTTGAAGTGAAATCAAGACCCACTGTAAACGCCTGTATAATAAACCTGCAAGTGTTAATTGATATATAAATGGTACAGAAAATATGTATCTTTTCAATGACTGAGTGCCAAAATTCCTAGAAGTCTTTGCGACTTTATCAAAATATTGGCGAAATGCTATTACGAGGGGTGCGGCCACTTCAAAACCGTTCCAAGGGGATATTCCAGAAAGGGTCAATATCATAATATTATTATAAGAACCAATAATAATAATAATAATAATAATAGTAAATTTGTCAAAATATAATTTTGAAATAGATTCAAAGTGCAAGCAATTTAAATTTTAGGCCAGATGATAAAAGGAACTGCCACAATCATGTTTTTTGTGGGGTTTTTTATATTCTCTCCAGGAAGGTGAATTGTCGTACTTTTAGAAGTAGAATGTGTACTTTTGCAGTAGCCGCGCCTTTTGATTTTGCTAATGATAAATCCATCTCTCCTCTCACCGAGACTGAAATGCATTTCCTGTGGCTTAACAACCAAGCAGTGCCTTTTCCCGTTCTCAGCCATTTTTCTAATTAGACGTGTGTATTTTGGTTGCCAACATTATTTTCGACGACAAAATACCATGATTTAATTGAGGTAAAAAGCAACTGTACTTTTGATACTGCGTTTAGCATATTTTGAACAAAGACAAATGATGGAAATATAATTAAAAAACGATCTCTACATATCAAACTTAAAGATGGTGTGGAGTAATTATTTTATATTTGTATCGATGCTCGGCTCTAAATGTATGTTTTGGAGACTGGATAAAGTATTTATTTTATTTAACGAACTTAACTTGTTGCATGAATATGCATTTTACCTATTCATGACGATGATGAAGCTAGTAAAAAAATATTGCGCTGTTTGTTTAACAATATGAGAGAATTTAGGATCGTCAGGATTTTGTATGTTGCAATGTTTATTAGCTATTGTTTTCCTGTCGAAAGCTAGGTTTTAGTTCCAGTTAGATTTCCTCTTCTGTCCTCAACTTGTGTCAACCTTTCTTGGTGTTAAAACTGGACAGGAATAACAATTTGTTACATATTATGAAATAGAACCATGAAAATAAATTTATCTTGTATATATCATTAGTTGTACACTTGTAAAAATTTATCTAATTTTTGAAGATACGTGAGCTAGTTATTATTATCGAATTTTTCCAGGAAAGAATTTCTCCCATACATTTGTTAGGAGAGGATAAGTCAAAATAAGGTGGACAGATATTTTTGAAAGGGATGTAATTTTGAAAGTCTATCACGTCACTTGAAACCTTCCTATTACATCAGTCCCATTTGTGAACGAAAGAGATCTTTTGCACAATATACATTTGGGTGACAGAGAAAAGTATGTATATTGTCCTTGTATTAATTGTAAGGAAGTTGTAAAATTATGTCAGATTCTAATTAAAATTAGGAATGACTTGTTTTATATATGTGTATATATATATATATATATATATATATATATATATATATATATATATATATATATATATATATATATATGTATATATATGTGTGTGTGTGTGTTAGTGTGTGTGTGAGTGTGTGTGTGTATTTGTGTGTGTGTGTGTGCGACAGATAAATTCATGTTCATATATATTTCGAATTCAAATTTATCTCTTTAAAATTTAATGCTCTGTAACGTTAAATAAGATTATCTACTGCGTACAAGTCGAATATCCTAAGTTCTGTAACGTTAAATGAGATTATCTACTGCGTACAAGTCAAATATCCTAAGTTCTGTAACTTTAAATAAGAGTATCTACTGCGTATAAGTCAAATATCCTAAGTTCTGTAACATTAAATGAGATTATCTACTGCGTACAAGTCAAATATCCTAAGTTCTGTAACGTTAAATGAGAGTATCTACTGCGTACAAGTCAAATATCCTAAGTTCCTTAACGTTAAATGAGATTATCTACTGCGTACAAGTCAAATATCCTAAGTTCTGAAAACCACTAAATAGAAAACATAAAACATCGTTGGCTTTTACTATTCCGCCATGAACACGCCCAATACAAAGACACTACGCCCGTGTTTAGCCTTCACTAACTGATTGACACCTTACACAATATATACACACAGTATATTGCAGATTACGTCCCGTGGTCAGCTACCGACCCTAGAAAAAGGCTGATTATCTAGGTGTAACTGTCCGTTTTTATTAGCGATCAAAGACCGTCCGCCCGCCACGAGACAGCGATACTGCAAACATTCCGCGCAATTGAAGTATCTGCCCACCTAAAAGCTCAACAAGAAATCGAATAGAGTAATTACATTGTACACACACACACACACACACACACACACACACACACACACACACACACGCTCTCTCTCTCTCTCTCTCTCTCTCTCTCTCTCTCTCTCTCTCTCTCTCTCTCTATATATATATATATATATATATATATATATATATATATATATATATATATATATATATATATATGACCTTTGCAATGCAATACGCCGGATCTTTTCGGATACACCCTGCGATGATTAATTTTTATAAGCGATACAGACAATAACGGCTACAGTGTACATATTTCATAGTTCTCGGGTTCAAATGTATTATCTATCGTAAAGTTTGCGATAATGGGAGTGTGAAAGGACATTGTGGAAGAGATGTGCAAGGAGAAAAGGGATTGTAGGGCATATTTTATGGAATTGGGTTTTTTTACATAATTAATAGGGAAGGACATTCATCGAGGTTTAACATTCTCCTTCTGTCTTTGAAAACTGACCTGTAGTTTTTGAGATATTAAGCAAAATGTTTTGTTACCCCTGACGGTAGAATAAGACGTTATGAATCAAGACATAATTATCCAGGGGGGTTCCTATCTTTTGTACCTTAGCATTCGTAAAAAAAAGATTCCATTCTTTAAAAGAGTCCGAAATATAGCATAAATGTTAAGAAACTTAGGCTTTAATTTTAAATTATTACAAAGATCACGTGATTCAGATAATACAAACCTTAATTTTATTACATATTACTGAGAAAATACAATCAACAAACATTAATTCTGATAACCATTCTTACTAGGATACCATAAGCTTCCGCAATTTAAGCAATTTTTGTTTTTCTTTTTTAAATTGCATATATTAGAATATTTGATGCTGCACATAAAAAGAAAACTACGTTAATCAAACGGAATCCGAGCAGTTGATTTGATATATTAATATAAGCGAAATGCTATTCATAAGAAAATGAACATGCAACAGAGAGACAGAAGGACGAATAAACAGGCGGACAGACAGGCCTGTACTGAGAGAATTAATAAACAGAGACAGGAAGGTACAAAAAGGTATAAATAAATCCACTTCAGCTCTTACTACATTATTTATATCCCTCTGTTTTCAATGCTTGCGCACCTTGACATTATTATAGTAACCGCGGTTGTCAGGTACAATAATAATAATAATAATAATAATAATAATAATAATGAGAAGAAGAAGAAGAAGAAGAAGAAGAAGAAGAAGAATATATTCATCATCCACAGTTTGCTGGTGGAAACGTTTACCGGAGTTAGAGGGAAGAGCTGAGCCAGAGGGTGCAGTGAATACCATGTGTAGTCATTATTCTGACATTATTAATTACTAAGAAATATATTACATAACAAATACGTACAAAAACAGCATTTAAAAACGAAAAACAAAGATTTTTAAACAGAAAAAAACCCGTCTCAAGCAGCAGGTACTATTCTGATGTTTAGGTACGTCTGACGTCACAAAATCGCACGCGTCAAACGAGCTAAAACCATTTTCTTGGTCATATTAAAATAATAAAAAATATAGACAACAAAGCTACATTTAGAAAATTAGCATTCTTTATTATAGTTACCCATCGTCAGCAGAGACACAGTAGGTTCTAATTTGAAATACATTCAGGTATGTATTGTTTACATGAGGCTTTCAAAATCTTCATTATCATTCAATTTTAACTGTTGTATGATTCATGTTTATAAGTCATAATAATTAGAGGGTCTGCCGCACGGAACCAATTGCCTCACGATCGTTTCTCATTTTAGGCTTTTGAAGTAGCAGAGAAAAAATAACTCTTCGTATAAGGTAAATTTTGTCTCGGCAACGAACACAAATACTGATAAAATAAAGAATTACTAACAATCCTGAGGTAACTCATACAGTGTGGCAACTGGGGCAGATCCTCTTGCTTTTTAGTACACATTTCAGTGCATTTTTAAGCGGAGGTAACCGATGCACCATTATTAAGGTGTGTCCACTTCCTGGAAATATTTAATTGTACGTTTTTACAAATTCTATAATTTTAGGATACACAAAAATAACATTATCCATGCACAGCAGTGTGCCGATAGAGCAGTGATTCATGATAACAGTCTCTTTTACTGTCTTATTTGTCAATCAGTGATTCATGATACCAGTCTATTTTACTATGTTATTTGCCAATCAGTGATTCATGATACCAGTCTATTTTACTATGTTATTTGCCAATCAGTGATTCATGATACCATTCTCTTTTTCTATGTTATTTGCTAATCAGTGATTCATAATACCAGTCTATTTTACTATGTTATTTGCCAATCAGTAATTCATGATACCAGTCTATTTTACTATGTTATTTTCCAATCAGTGATTCATAATACCAGTGTATTTTACTATGTTATTTTCCAATCAGTGATTCATGATACCAGTCTCTTTTACTATGTTATTTGCCAATCAGTAATTCATGATACCAGTCTCTTTTACTATGTTATTTGCCAATCAGTGATTCATGATACCAGTCTCTTTTACTATGTTATTTGCCAATCAGTGATTCATGATACCAGTCCTTTTTACTATGTTATTTGCCAATCAGTGATTCATAATACCAGTCCTTTTTACTATGTTATTTTCCAATCAGTGCAATTTATAGTTTACTGCATCAATAACAGACTGGTCCGAAAAATAAATCTCATCGAATTAGATTTACGGAATTGCAGTTTCACAGTTAATTATTATGCAATTTTCGTATATTGTACCTGCTTATTTGTAGATAAGTGAAAAAAAAACTGTTACTTAATTAACACATTATTGGAATAAATATACAGACAAGTGCGTTATGCTTTGCTATTTGCATTGTATTACCAAGATGGATATACACCTGCCTTTGTTATGGTGTCTTCGCTGCGAATTGTTTCAGTACATCTAAAACATTCATCTGATAAGTTTCTGCACTTCGGTCGCAAGAAACCCTTTGGAAAAATGTATTTGCTAAAGACTACATTTACCCAGAGAATCAATCTGCTGTTTTTACAGATTGAACATAGTCCGTATTTAATAATGAATTCATTTAAATAAAACAAATTTACTAACCGGAATAATCATGACTTTGCACCAGAAAATCTTTACACTGAAGAAACATATAGGCCCTATAGCATAATTATGCACTTTTTTTCCGTCTGCAGTTACATGTTACAAAAAAATTATCATTTTAATGGTCGGAAATCTAGTTCTTCTAAACTCGGATGTTAACTCCCCCACTCCCTTGCACCTGCATATCAATTGATCTAATTTGTTTGCCTCTTTTTTGCTCATCTGCACTAAAGTGCAGGAAAGCTTATACTACAGCCTGGCCGTCGTAGTCGTCATAGACGTTAAACAAATGTACACCTTTGTGTTAGGGTCAGTTTCACGGACACTATTGCTTGTATTGTCATGAAACTTTATATGTGCTTACATCTTCACTGGGTATACCCGCGCGAATGTAAGGTCACATGATGCAAGTTGCTAGATATTTATGTGAAGTAAGAAAACGGGTAATTATACTTGCTTTCTGCTAACAAATCTGAACAAAAAGCATCCACTTGGGACCTTAAAATGAAGTGAATGTCGCAAAAATCAAGATACTAATATTTTTGTTTCGTTTAAACATATTTCATTACCATAAATGTTGACAAATGGGGTCGGGCTGCAAGTTCTCACAACTTAGAATAAGCCCTCCCCCTACAATCGATAAAAAAGTCACATGGATTGCGGAACAAAATTAATATGATTATAATACAATTATATGTAAGCATACATGATTCAGGGAAAATAGACGAGAGAGAGAGAGAGAGAGAGCGAGAGAGAGAGAGAGAGAGAGAGAGAGAGATGAATAAATTAATGATTATAGCAGAAATTGGATAAGAGTACATACACCAAAATGAAGAACATCATGTCTTTCTTTATCAAAATGGCAGTAATTTACTGAGTAGAGAAATCAAATTTGGAATATTCATTAATTATATGAAGCGTTTCGTGTCTTTAATATATGTTTAGAACAAGTCAAATAAGCGAATATTAACATTGGCCGTAAAATCAGCTGATCCGTATACCAAATTATTTGTAGTCACTGATATATAGAGATGATTTAGATTTTCAACTAATTTCCTACCATGTTCAGTATAGTATTTGCAAGTAAATATGATATTGTCACGAAACTGTATGTACTTAAATACCTTTGTATAATATATGAACGAAGATGTACATGGGTTTCGTTGCCGCGGGTGTATAGTTTCGGCTTCAGCTATTTCAAAATACTGAGTTCAGTTTACCCACTGCTGCACGTAGAAAGTGCCGACAGTAAAAAACCAGATTACCTCGAGTTCTCTGTCTATGGATTTGACTACAACCAGGGTGAGATGAGTCTTGTCAGGAAGCTGTCCATTTTACGGACGGCTTCTTGATGGATGATTATCGTCTGGAAGTCACTCAGAGTTCTTGATATCTGAGTCCATCGCAGTAAATAGGTGGACTCATGTAATAGGATTCTGTGGAAAAAAACTTCAGAACTTACCTCGGGCTCTGCCCAACCAAAAACAAGTTTTTTTGACTGTGTATCTGAAAAGATGCACACAAATAACCACGTTACGGACGGTTTCCTGATGAGGCTTGTCTGAAGGCCTCTCAGAATTCTTAATATATATATCTGGGTTCATCTCAGTAAGTAAGGTGGACTCTGGTGTAGGGGACTTTGGGAAAATTTTAAACTTCGGAATTTACATCGGGTGCTCAACCAAAACAAGGTGTTGACTGTGTATCTGAAAAGATGCATACCAATAACCACTTTACGGAAAGGCTTCCTGACTGATGACTCTCATCTGGAAGTATCTCAGAGTTATTGATATCTGAGTCCATCTCAGTAAGTAAGGTGGACTCATGTATTGGGGATTCTGCGGAAAAAAAACTTCAGAACTTACATTGGGCTCTTCCCAACCAAAACAAGGTTTTTGACTGTGTAGCTGAAAAGATGCAAACCAATAACCACTTTACGGAAGACTTCCTGATGAGGCTTGACTGGGGTGCTCGCAGATTTCTTGATATCTGGCACCATCTCAGTAAGTAAGGTGGACTCGAATGTTGGGGATTTTGGGAGAATTAAAAACTTCAGACTTTACATCGGGCCCTGCTCAACCAAAACAAGGTTTTTGACTGTGTATCTGAAAAGATGCACACCAATAACCACGTTACGGAAGCAATCTTCAGCCGTAGATGTATGTAAAAAGGGAAATGTATTATTGCTTGCTATACGTTCTATGTGATAGAATTGTTTTATATATTGAATGTTTTGGAATTTATTCTAAATTTTATTGAGAGTAAGACTTATGTCACGTAACGCCATGCTATCAGATAGACTATGGTCTGTTTCAAGTTAGCCATTTTTATAGCTGAACAGATAAGTTGAATTCAGTTATATGTAGCATTCATTAAATTATGAGTAGTGATCGAGTTATTGTAATCCAGTGCGATTATTCTTGCCGGAGACGGATTCACATACGAACGTGGTTATTATGATGATAATCTCGTACAGTCGTTTTTATGAAATAACAACGCAAAACGAAGTAAATTAATGTGCGCGCATGCGTAACGTATATCATTGTATTCGTACTTAACTGTTTCTCGTGTATTACACGGTTCATTCATTATATTTTTACCTGTTCACGGGGGAGTCCTTGAACTCAAGGGGTTTTGTGTAACCCGGATACTGCGGTCAGTTGTGACCTTGGTCCGAAGGACGGAATTGGTTCACTCATTGTGAAAGGCTACTGATTCTGGGTCAGCAGTTCTGCGGGATCAGAAGGCTCACGTTGGATCCTTCGGCAGGCTGGGAGGAGCGAACCACGTGAGGTTGTTCCTTCACCATTGGAAGGGAGCTGTGGAATCGGAAATCTCCCGTGATCGTCGACTGGACGTCACGAGGTAAATATCATGCGTTCCACTTTTGAATCCAATTAAATTCAATATCACTATTTGTGTGAAAATTAAATTCAATGTCATTATATGAGTGAAAATCAATTATACACTCATCATACATGTTGATGAACCATATATTAATCATACTTGTTTATAAATTTCACACAATTATCATAGTGTGTTGATAGAGACACATGTCAACCATACTTGTTTATAATTACATATATTAGTCATATTTGGTGATAGTTCTATACGTTGATCATATCCGTTCATATACAGGATAAGTTGTGTTTATTTGTGGAAAAATTCCAGGTTTTGATCGGTTCCATCGAGGAACGATATTTTTTATATCCATTGTTGAACTTTGTGAGCATCATCTCTTTATATCCACTGTTGGATCCAATGCGCCTGCGTAAGTTGTCAGATTCATTCATTATTCATATGCATTATAAATAAACATCTCATTTACGTAATTGTGTTTACTGTATTCACTTGATCCAATCGCACCTGGCTCCAATCCTGTTACAGTAATGATATCCATTTCTATATCACGACAAGCACACAATGGATTATTTCTCAAATGATGATGAATATAAATCATTATGTAAATCACTACAGTTATTTCTAATTTAGTATGCACAATATATGATTTCTAACTAAAAAATGGGCAGGAACTTGTGTTACCTTAGCCTCTATTTTACTTCTGAAGATATAATAGTTACTTTCACCTTTTTATTGAATCTAGAAGTGAATTCCAAATATGAATAGAAGAGTGTAGGAATGAGTTTCTACTTATTTCGAGTCTGGCATTAATCAGAACAAAATTATTCCCATTTCTAATATTATACCTGTTTGTCTCACCAACCAGTGGAGGTAGAAGGTCAGCAAGATAAGGCGAGTCACCGTATACAATGTGATGAAAGTAACATAGTTTATGAAACTTTAGTCTATCTGCCAAGGTAGGTCAACCAGTTTCTTCATAAATCTTTTGACACGAAACACTTCTAGTAAGACCAGTCACAATTCTCCCAGCTTCTAATTGTAGTTTTTTTCCTTCTAATTTATGAGTCTTCAGCAGAATAGCCATCCCATACAACATCAGCATATTTTAGTAACGGGCACATGTATGTAAAATATATCATTTCTAACGTTTTTTCGCCAATTTATATTTAAGTATTTTAAAGGCAGTTATCATTTTTGAGGTCGACAGAACTGTTATCAATATGTTTGGTACAGTCGCCTAGACTACTGTGAGTTACGCCAAGATGTTTGTGGAAGTCAACAAAAGAGAGAATTAGTTTTTGGATGTTAGTTCAGGAAAAACGGACTCTAGCTTACGCGAGAATAACATGATCTCTGTTTTGGTTGGATTTCAAGCGTTTACTGTTATTGGTGTCATCAACCTTCACTTTAGCAGCGAATAAGGAATTAAGCAATTCTCCTGTTTCGACATCGAAAAATGCTACATGTAACGAACCATTCGGAATCATGCTCCTTAGTGGACGTATTGAGGTTGAACACTTTCCTTTGACAAAATGACGCACACATTTCCAGTAATCTTTCGAGTTTACGCCAATAGAATCAATATTCTCCAAGTTACGAATACATTTTTCCTTTGCTCTTTGTTTTGGTCATTGGTTTTGTTAAGTATTTTTTAAATTTTTTAAAAATGTTTCCCAATGACTCGGATTATTACTATTAATAGCTAATATTTGTTTTAAGCGGTCGCGCTTCCTGTTTCTTCTGCGTATTGTGCTATCATACCAACAATTGTCCCTCGGCCGAACGGTTACTGTGCGAAATGGTATACAATCTTTAGCAAACTGAATATACGACGAAGTAATATCAACGGCATCATTGACATCATCACAAGTCTCTAACTTAGTTGTATACCTGTTATAAGATTATTAAATTTGTCAAAATCCGCTTTATTATAAAGCCATACTTCTCTTTGATAACAGGTGAAAGTTCATAAAGCAGCCGAGTAATTAAATAGGAAGCCTCGTGATCACTTAACATTTATATCAACAGAGATAATTCCAGAATGAAGAATGTCTAAGGTTGTAGATATAATAATATGATCTTACAGAGTTGTAGAGCTATCTGTTACTGTGGTTGGATCAGTTATTATATTTTTCATGTCACTAAGCATCATCACCTCTCTGAGACTTTTGAATTCAGCACTGAGTAAGTCCTAGTTTAAATCGCCCATTATTATAATATAATCACAGACATTAAAGCCCCGCTCAGTGATGATATTCAATGAATCCCAGAGGTGTAATGACAGATGGAGGACAGTAAATTACAAGCAACAGATATTTCATACCTTTTACACATATTGCTATCCCTATCCCTTCAAGGTTACGTATCAACATATCGGTACATGGTTTGAAATAAAATTTTCTGAAATATAGACCATTACACCTCTCCCACGATTTGTTCGATTATCCCTAATTGGTTTATGATAACCGTCTAACTTAAGTTTATCATCAGTAATGTTATTATCTAGATGAGTCTCTGTAAGTGCAATAATGTCAAAATCATCAAAATAATGTTGCGACAAAATCTAATTTATGGCGAACAGATATAATATTTAAATGTACACAAGATAACGTACTATCCGTTGATGACGTAAGTGAAGTATTGTAGCAGTAGGAATCAGATGAATCTGAATCTGATATTAGGCCTAGATTCAGCTCATTGTCCCCAGATAATATAAGAACTAGAAACATCCATAATATACAAATGGACAAATTTGTGAATACTAGATTGGCAAAAGTATGACATCTTAGATTAATTTTATCAAATCTATTATTAATGCTGACATGTAGGAAAAACTCTGATAATCCAACATGACAACATATGAACGTACAAGAAGAAGCCAAATAAACATTATTATAACAGTGTCTTTACCCAGTGTAATAAGGAGATTAATAAAAACAACATCATTACAGTTCAACCTTTTCTTTACTAGGTACACTTCTAGCTCTACTGAGGAAAAATCCGATGCTTATCCCGTATGAAATAACAGAGCAAGCCATTACATACAGTATGATGTAACGTAAATGATAAGACAGACTTTGCTTCGTGCTTTAACTCTTCCAAAGAATACATTTCATATAGTGTAACATATAAAATGCAACCTGCCACGGTCAAGAGTAGAACGAAGAAATGCAGAGTAGGAATAACAGAACGAAGGAAGAATTAATGCATGGATAGGGGGGATTTCAGGGTATGCATGTAATGAATAGTGAATGCACGTAACACATGTGTATTAATACAGGAGCCTATGGTTAAAGAAAATTAATATATATTTCTGTCAACAGAAAAAAGAACAAAATCAGTAAATAAAAGTTAAGAATATCTGATTTTTTTCTTTTTCTTTACCATGAACAAGGCTATTAGGTCAGTTAAGGATCGTGTTTCCACACCATGATCAAGGTTATTAGAACAGTTACTTACACGAATAATTCGTGCGCACCTCTGACGATAGTACAATGTAGGATTCTGCGTGTAACACAAATAACACTTACAGCCGTGAGTTATTTTAGAACAGTTACCTACACGATTAATTCGTGCGCACCTCTCAAGACAGTACAATGTAAGGTTCTGCATGTAACGTAAATAACACAGATAGCCGAGATTGAGAGAAAACTGAATGAGAATAATGGAGATTGTAAAAATAAAAAATAAAAAATAAAAATAAATTAAAGGACATTGAGTTTATATATATATATATATATATATATATATATATATATATATATATATATATATATATATATATATATATATATGTGTGTGTGTGTGTGTGTGTATATGTATATATATATATATATATATATATATATATATATATATATATATATATATATATATTGCCATAATAGGCTAATTATGAGTATGAACGTGAGTGTAAACGTAACTATTAGGTAAATCTAATCAAGATGCACGTGTTAGACTCAATATAATACAACAGGAAATATAGACCAATTCAAAATACAATCAAGTAACTAAATAGTCGATAGATAATGAAGACAGATAAGAACAGGTGGTAGAAGCGGAGATAAAATGAGAGATTTAAAATCTACATGGCTAATTTAAAGCCTGATTATAGCCAACATTGCTCAACAATTTACTGTTTACTACCATTCCTTTTTGGGGTTGGGTTAAACAGGAGTAGACAGCATTAGTTCTTTACTTGTCATAGGGTAACATTTATATTGGTAACTATGTCTGTATCTTCTTAATCATTTACCAGCGACTTTTATAGGTATCCATCTTAGTACCCTGAGAGGGAGGGTGGAATTGTTGTGGGATGTTGTTGAGGTCTGACACAATGTCTCTCTCCATCTGAAGTTTCTTTGTAGAAGACTTTGCCATCAAATGTTTAGAAGGAATCAATCTTTTGGTTTTTTTTTTATAAAATTGGAATAATTTCTTAACCAGTTTGTGGCGTTGGTTAGTCAGATCCTCCAAGATGAAGATTTGGTCTTCATTTCCCTTCAGCATTTTACGATTTGCTAGAATCTAGGGCCCTCATTTTGTATGATCTGAATTGGACTATTATCGGTACCTTCCCATCTTTAACTTTTCCACAAAGGTGTGATCTGTCCAGGTCCTCTGGATTACAGTCAAGTTTTAGAATTTTCTGAACTGTTCCGCGCAAAAGACACAAGACTGTCCGAGTTGATTTTCCCGTTTTGGGATCAGCTTTCATCGGCACATTATGTGTCCGAATATTTGTTCTTTGTGAGTACTGCTCTAGGTCGTCCCATTTTTTTCCAAGTGTACTTATTGAAGTCTGGAGTTTGGAGATTTGCTTATTCTTCTGTGCCAGTTTATCGTGCAACGGGGTCAAGGTATGGTGAACACGTATGTGTACATGTCTAGCCAATGCCTGGTCAACAAAGTGAGTGAGCGATTCTTCAATAAGTTTAAAAAAGCTGGATTTACGGCCTGAATAAATGCTGGCAAGATTTTGTATAGGAATTGTTTACTTTGTAGTCAGTCTCTCATATCACTACTCAAATCCACATTTAAAGAAACACATTCTTTAGAGAGATTCATGTATATATTTTTCCTTTTTGCAGTATGAGTACTATCAGATGAATTGATTGTTCAAGCTACAGTCACTGTTATCACTGAGAGCACGTTTACGATCAGACATGTATTTGTACGTACTGCGTGTGCAAACAATGAAACGTCAATTAAACAACTTAAATCAGAAAATCAACAAAACTTTTGACTCAGTTCATCTCAGTCATACATCAAAACCATCTTACTCTGAATCACACGAATTGAAAGGGCACTTATATCATTAACACAGTAGATTTTCGCTGCCACTACTCACTGATGTTCACTATTTTTGCATAACGGAAGATAATTCTTTGAGAAATAGCTTTCTAAGTCAAATTTAAAAAACCAAACTTTGAAGATGAAAAGATAGCTAAAATATACGCCTTTTGATTATCTAAGATAAGACAGAAGAGAGAAACAATTTCCATCGTTTCACCTTCTGTCTTTCATTTTTTAAAGATGAAAAGATGGAAGATGAAAATTATTTCCATCTTTCCATCTTCCGTTTTTAAAGCTTCAAAGATGAAAAAATGGAAGATTAAATCGTTTTCCATCTTTTCATCTTCCATCATTGAAATTTTAGAGATGAAAAGATGGAAACCTTTTTCCGTCTTTTCATATTCCATCTTGAAATTATCAAAAACGTAAAATTAATAGTGAAAAAGCGTTACAGCGACGGCTGTGTCGTCATTGATATGCGATGATAAGATATGAATCATCTGAGAGTGAATTCTTCGAAATAATTTGTCATAATGAATCATCGGGTATTTTAAACTTGATTATTACTTTTCAGCGAATCCTTATGTTCATTGATGTATGGCAGAAGGATATTAATGACGCACAACGGTATGGTGCAGAAGGTGATTTCAGTCGTTACCGTTTTGCAATTCACAATTCAGAACATCACATCTGATACAATTACTGTTTTTCCATTTCAAATTCACATTGACAGTTTAATTTCCTTATGTTGAGTCCAATAATTTTGGGATTATTGCAAATAATTTGTAATTTCTTTATACCTGATAAACAATGGTTGATTGGAGCAAGCAAGAAATCACACCGGTTTACATCCACTGATTGGTAATTGCACAGTCCTTCTAAAGGTGTTAGTCCTTATTCTGCTTCATATAATTTGTGGATTAATGCAAACAGACTTAAATTCATTCTTACCTAACAGGCTTAGACATGAAATGTCAATGCAAATAGATGTGCTGCGGTTTGCGATTTAAGCAGAATTTGTGTAAGGGTTTCATTTTACCAGCATAAGTATGATCCTTTCTTTATTAAAACCGTTTGTTTGCATTAATTAGAGCTTTTAGTTCACTAGTAAAATTTCATCCAATTATTAACTGTATTTTTTTTTACAATCATGGATCTGTAGGAGTCTTCCATAAAGTCTTTGCGAGACTGAGGTATAGATTTTGCAGGTATTCTACTTTAGAGATAACAACCTTGACTTTTGCTCATCTACATAGGCGATGCTTTAATATTTGATAATACGTGTTCTCCTGAAATACAGTTGGTGTGGGATGTACTCAAACTCATCCCTGAAAAACAATTGGTGGAGGATGTATTCAAACTCATCCCTGAAATACAATTGGTGGGGGATGTATTCAAACTCATCCCTGAAATATAATTGGTGGGGGGATGTATTCAAAACTCATCCCTGAAATACAATTGGTGGGGGATGTATTCAAACAAAAACATCATGGTTTCAAATGGGTCCCACAGACGTTATAACCTGTGGTGGGCAGTTTTTACGCGCTAATAATATTTACTAATTTCCCAAGCCAGGTCTTTGCGGAACAAGTAAACATTCTAACCTTTATGCATAATGATATAACGTTATTGGCTCCCATAAGCGACAAAAAATTAACACATAATAATTTTAGTAATCCACTTTTTTCTGCTATTTATAAACATAGCGACAGTCAAGTTACGCAGTATATGGTATTATATTATTGTTTATATTTTTTAGATTATCGACTCAAAGTTATTTAAGTACCTGCACAACGTCAAGAATTGTGAAAGACAATATTTGCAGCCGCTTTATCTTCAAGAGGGCTTAATGCATTTGCTCTGCTGCAATCGGTGGCTGAAAATTGGTAGCTTGACATATTATCCTGAAATAACTGCGGATACCATTACATGTAACGCCTTCAAGAGTAGTTTTTTGCCAATAGATCTGAGAGAAGCCATTAAAAAAAACCCAGAAAATGTTTGGCACTGGAGATATCGGTGGCAAAATTTATTTAAAATATTATTTATACTGCACTATAACAAAGCATGCAGAAAAAACCCTTTCACACGACACAAAACAAATGAGACAGCATTCTCCCGTATCTTTCTTTTCTCTGAAACCATTCCACTTTAGATTTACCTCATTTATTAGTCTGTTTCATAGGGATAAATTTCTTTAACTCCCCTTCTACCACTAGAGTCAACACTTATTACAACGACCAAGTTCGTTTCAAGTCATTATATCGTAATAACGAATCAGTCGTTGTACAGATGATGCAATTAAATGAGAAGAGTTATTGTCCTTGTCTTATGGTTGTCAAACCAGCATGCATAAATGAAAAGAATGAGCCAGAAGTATAAATCTATACTTCTTATTTAATTTTATTGCCATTACATTTGAAATCTCATACTATATTCCTACATCTCAAACTAACTTTTATAAAAAAAAAATGTTTACATACTATCCTGTGACATATTCTCGTACAATTCCAAGGAATGACATTGTAAAGAACAATATATCCAGGAAATATGCATGTTTCTTACGGAGAAATTGCTTTTGGAGTCGCAAGCTCAATATTCCGTTATAAAGATCAAATTCCAGTTTTTGGCGTGACCCAATAATATTCCATTATAATAAATGTTGTTGTAACGTGAAGTTACTGTGCTAAAGGCTTTTAAAAACACATTTTGTCTTCAAATGTTAGAAATATGCTATTATTTCAAGTTTAAGACGATGCTACAATTTGTCAAGAAAACATTTCCCAGTACTGATAAAAAGTTCTGCAGCTGAAGATAATATAAATCATGTTTTCAGGGCAATATGCATGGGGTTTGTAAAATTCAAACTCAACAAAAGTGTTATGGCGTCTGCCAGTTATTGTAAATACAAGCCTATAGATCATAAAAAACTGAGGAGAAAAGATGATCAGTGTCTAATGTCAACTTGAAAACTTGTGCCCAGGATAAAAGTTAGAAGCGCTGCCTATTCCACAATTTTATTATAAACTATGAATATACATGTACTTTGAATGAAGTCGGTCAGGTCAGAATGGCTCCCTTTGCGTGATTCTTTTCAAATTAAAACAAAGAACTTGTTAGGTACTAATGCAAAAATGACAGTTATAATGAGACCCATTGGACAAATAAAAATCGGTACATATACATATCTTTGCCCAAGAAACACCTGGAAATTATTAATATTTTCAGCCGTCAGATTTGATTAACGCAGAATCTTGACCCATATTTCAAATTACTGTTAAAATTACAAAAGTAGTGTTGTACATCAAAATGGCAAGAAATGAATATAGTGAATCCCTCCTATTTCTGATAAAATTGCAAATACAAATATCAGAGTCGATAGAGTAAATACATTTTTTTAAAACGTGCATAAGTATTCCCAGTAGAGGATTTCGGCACTCTCATGTGCCAGCTTAGTACTTAAGAATTTTTTCTAATACAGAAACAAAACCCTGAGGAAGCCCCGCACGTGCGCGCAGGTCACAGTAACCCGCGAGGGTTTACTCGATTTTTACCGCATGTAAGTTTTGGTTCTATGACCCGGTCCCGTATATGTGCGCGGAGTCGTCGGAAGTTTTCCGTTTCGGCTAGCACCGCCTCAAACTCCGTTGTGGTAATTGTTTTATCTTCGATAGCTACCGAGTACAGGTTGGTAATTGTGCTGAGACTACTTTGGGTTCTCTTGGTGATTTCACCTCGCAGCTTTTATCCCGCTTCGATTATCTTTTCGCGTCGATAGTTCTGAGGGTCCATCACAGTTCTTCTATTAATAACGTCACCGCAGAGTATAATTGCTCGACAGGCTGGCCTTGTCCAGATGCATCGCAGCCGGTTGCAAGATGCACACGCATTTCCAACCAAGCATTTTTCTTCATTGGTACAACTGCCATACAATCATGGAAAATATCTTCCTGGGAAATATTTATATCTCTGGCGATTGTACGTTCCGGGGGCTTGCCACCACGTTCACCTAAAACTGTGTTTAGTACAGTTAATGATTGTTTTTGCCCAAGAACTGTTACACGATCAAATGTCTTTGGTGTGAATATCAGTCGACTAGGTCTTTATTTTTCCTGGCCGAGTCAATGTTGGTGGATCAATATAATTGATGGAGAATTTTATCGCGTTGGATGTGTCGGTGAATTCCACTTCATCGTTGTAGACACATTCTCTGGATGTTTTAACGCCTGAGGGAGATGTGGTCAACGACCGAGCGTCTTTGCGTACCAATTAGATGATTCCAAGCTGACCTCGAGCTGATATTGGTACATCAGAATGATCCCAACGACTGATGTCTATCTGGCCCTCACGTAGATTATATTTCAGGGTATAAGAGGATTAGTTGACGCCGTTTTGGTGCAGATATTCATTGACAAGCGGCACAAAATTACCATCGATGTTGGCATGCTCTCCCAGCTGATTCTCCAACTCATTGGTAAATTCCGCAACATCATCATTGCGTGACTGTTCAGGATCCATCATGTATATGTAATGATAAATCTTAAACACAGACGCCAAAGACGTTTAAGTACCCATCCGGATAGACGTTGAGTCCTTCAAACTGAATTTCATCTCCGGCGGCCAACGGCCACGATAAAGCATATGTGAAAGATTATGGAACACTGTCGGTGAAGACACGCGATATTGGAAAACCATTACCCTGGTTGTACCCCACCCATGTCTAGGTCCGGTTAAAATGAACAAGTATGACCCGGACTGCGCACCTTTTAGGATGTGAAGTTTAGGTGTATCAAAGCTATCCCTTCCAGTACTGAAAATAAGTCGGCCATTTGCTACGCCCTCAGTTTTTTCCTCTGCTTCGCTAGTTAATATTCCTTGAACTATAGCCCATAAAGTTTCTACGCGTATTGGTGAGGGTGTAGCTGATAGCACCTGGGCGGCCTTTACATCCACGTATTGTTTTGCTGCAGAATCAGCATCGTCGATGGGCTCCTGCATCCGTTGGATTCGATTTCCGTTCATGATAAGGTCTCCTCTCATTTCATCGCCGGATTTTCTAACTTTCAATTCTGTATTTACGAAGTCTTTTGATAAACGCAACCGACACACTATAGTCTCTGATTCACTGGTTCTCTGTGATCTCGGCCAGGTTTTTCGCGACGGCGCCTCACGGCTTCAAAACAACGTCGTTGATATCCACGTTTGATGTTTGCAGTTTTTCAGTTTAATCTTGAAAAATCACAAGCTCGCCCGGGTCGATGCCAACGACAATCCTGTTGCTTAACTCAACCAAATCAGCTTAATGGCAAACCTGGTCAGATCCACATCGGCGCCGCGTCAGTTCACTGCGCTCGCGTGTCCGTAAATGTCAACAAGCATTGTATACTAACAAGCGTAGTTTCTAAGTGACAACGCAGCGTCGACAAGCCCTTGTTGTGTAGGTGAACGTTCAAGTGCATGCAGTGCTCCAATGACGAGATGTCATCATATTGGGTCGTCTGTTAGAGTTTGCAACTGGAGCGTTGAATAAAATAGCGGTGGCAAAACTTTGTTTCTCGAAGTGAGGCGTCTGTGTAAATAATCAACAACTTCACGTGGCGGTGCAAGCCCGTACGAGTCAAAATACAAAAGATGTTGAGGCGTTTCCGCGTACTTGACCCAATGAATTCCAGGTCCTGTTGACGAATCCAAGTTGACGATGCCGGTTTCCCACGCGCGGGGGCTTCATCTCTAGAGAGTCTTTGGCTCCGAGTTCATCCCGTATAAGGACGCCTCGGAAGCGCTTGATTGATTTTGTCATTGCGAGTAAATCAAAATGTGTCAACGGACCCTCGGTCATCAACGGCGAGGCCACAACTGAAGACCTTGGCCAGAGAGCATTATGCGACATTGAGACGCTATGCAGCCTCCAATCGCCATTTTCAGAGTCATCCCGGATGCGGTTCCGACGGCCCCTAACGCTTTTGCAACTTCATTCTTTTGCAACCGCAGGAGCTGCAGCCGCCAACAGTTCTGGAATCGCCGCGAGGAATGGAAATATTCAACCGCTCTTTTGCATCTGCGTCACCTCTGACTTTGACAACTTTAATGTTACCGAGGTGTTCTTTTGTTTTGCCGTATTAAGCTAATTAAGTTGCGTTTGGGTTAGCCACAAAGGGACACCTCCAGTTAACTTTGTTAGAGAATGTTTCAATGAGACCCCACACTCATTTCTTATTACGCTTTTATTTTCGCAAGCTGGTTTTTGCTAAGGACAATCTTAACTTCGTGATATGACATTATTTTTAATTGTGCTGTTAAATTACGAGTTTGTGAAAACAATTACGAGTTTGTAAAAATGTTACTTGTTTTCCACTGGCGATAACCCTCATTCGACCTACCAAGCCTCCAGCAACAGAGTCTTGTCTGAGAGAATCACAGCAATGCATCTGTAACCGCCGGCGGGGACATCAGTTACACGTGCATCAAGTGTATGTCAACCACGGACTGCCTATACAGGTTCAAGTGTTCCAACGAAAAGTAATAAATCGGGTACAACGTAGTGAAATCCTTTTTGAAAATCTGCAGACCGGTGTCAAAGTTTTGAGCCCGGTCCATGTACGACCACAGCTTGTGATATGCACGTGCGACATTGTCGTTTGCGAAGTCAAGCAAAATTTCTTCGAAGGGTTTCTGATGACCATTTAACCCCAGAGAAACTTCAGACACTCCTAACCGGTCAAATATCATCACTCGAGCCATATCTTGAAACGCCACAAACACGTGTTTTGGTGCTCTAATACCTCGTTGGGTAGTTATTTGCCATGAAAACTGCTGAACGTTGTTTTGTATCAAGTCGATAGTGAGCATGTGAAACAGCAGAGTTGACGCGCCTCCGGAACCCATAAACGACTACAAGCGTATTTCTCCAGCCAATGAAGGGGTTATCACAGGCATCCATACTGTTAATTTTGACAACTCAACTTTGACATGAACACCTCCATCTCGCCAAATTGCATCGTTGGCGTTGGGTTTTTGGTATAACATGACTGTCTCTTTGGCTCCTATGATAGCCTTGCGGACATCTCTACAAAACTCGAATATGTTACTGAGAGGAATCGCACACGAAAACGCCAACGAGGCTCCGTGAAATTGTCCTCGACGCTGCGCAAATCCAAGGTTGAAATTTAGGTTTAGACTTTGAATAGTGGCGCCGCCAGGAACAGGTCTGGCAGGCATACCAGTGGGTTGCGGGTCCTCGAAAGCATCCTGCGCAAGTTGATGTGAGATAATCTGTATATGATCAGCATGTTCGTTTGTGTCCTTGTGAAACATCATAGACGGGCCAGAAGATTTCGCGTAATCATCGCTGTAACGGGCGAGTCCGATAATCGTTGTACTAATGTCAACATTGTCCAAATAGGCTTTGATTTCCTTTCCGTTGATGAGAAAACGTGCTCGGCTGAACAACGCCATGATGCCGTTGTTAACAAATCCAACCTTGGCATTGGCAATGTAATTGGCATTGTCGCTTTGGATAAGTTTTCCATCGATTTGTAAGAAAGCCTCACATGGGAAAAAAATACCGGGACGTGTCCTGCACTTGTAATTATATATTTTGTTCATTGGGGTTCCTAGCTAGGTACGAATAATACTGAAAATCTCGGACGCTTCGATCTACCATCACGGGCGCGTTAATGTCAAATACGGTATCGGATACATCTTCAAATGTTGCCATAGTTTTCACTTATACATTATTGGTTTCGTCTAATACCTTTTGCGGCCTGTCCACAACCATAATCCGCTTCCCATAGCCGCATTTGCAATCATCGAATCGGTGCTGGCTTGCGCCAACTCAACCAGTCGTCGTTGATCAGCTTCGTTGATTATTTTACTGATCGGCGCTGGCATTGTTGTCGTGGACGGGAGTGCAACCGCCTTTGATTGTCGAGTCACCAATCGTTGTAGTCGATGTCGAATTGATTGAACCGCCTGCAATCCAAGATTTGTTTTAACAGATCCGCAACGGCGCTTTTGACGGTGTCAATGAGTCGCACTGGAACTTGTTTAGCGATCGGTACAGTGCGCGAGGCTAGGCCCGCGAGAACCTATGGTGCACATGTGAACAAGCTCTGGACGGCATCGCCGAGGCCATTTCCGTAATATGTCACGTAAACAGGTTGTCTCGCGTTGACAACACGAACAGGTGCCACACGTGCGCGTGAAGCGTAGCTTCCCACTATTGTCATTTATTAAATATCAGGTCATCTCTAATGTACAGATGTATCGTCAGAGTTTCCCCGCGGAGGTCCAAAGCGTGCCTGTCCTGGTCCACGAGGGAAAAACGAAAGTGTGTCAACCGAGGATTGCTGCATGGATGATACATGGGCACCGCGGGAGCTATCGACAGCAGATCACCCGGGGGTGGCGCATTCGGCAAAAACCCGAACAATATGTAACCCTGCGACGCGATACTTGATGAATCTGCGTTCTTGTGTCGGCCCTGAGAAAATATTCTCGCGGGGTTGTCTTGCCGGTCAAGCATCACATCGTCGTACACGACAAGATTATTCACGTCCTGGTCAAGGTCCTCGATGGCGCGGGTTTCATAGATCGTAGAAATAACTGGATGGCCCGCGACGAAGACGTCTCTGACGACTCAAGCGCGCCCGCGAAATCCCTGAATATATCATAACACGGCTGATCTTCCGCGGATGGTGCAATCATGTACAGCCGATCCCATTTTAACCATCGCATGATTAGATGCAACAATGTTTGAGTTTTTCCAGATCCGGCCGGACCAATGATCAGCGCAAGAACCGAATTCGGAAACACGGAACTGTGCTTGGGTGGTCGGGGCTTCGCCAACGTCAATGACGTTGAAAGCAAAGCTTTTAAAATTTTCGGTTTTTCTCCTTCGTCACGATGACATCTTGAATGTCAATTGTTGTATACTTATTATCATGCCTTCATATTGCGTGCGATGCAGCACAAAAACACGTATCGGAAATCCAACTCGGGTTCGAACGCGTAATGGTCAAGCCGCCATGGCTGGAACTTGTATCTGGTGTGGAGGATAAAAGGTTTACATTCGTGAGAACCTCAAGTTGACGACCTTCCAGGTTCATCGGGTCCAGGTCAAAAAAAGAACTCGGCGGTGATATCGCTGCCGCGCTGACAAAACTCCCCTGCTAGACTGAATGATAACTGACCAAAGCTTGGAGAAGAACCTGTAAACCGCGTCGATGCTGCATGTTACCAACATGTTCTCGCATATATAACATCAAATGACGTGAATCTCATCCAGGACTTAAATGCGTTTGCGGGACCGGCTATCGGAGAAAGAATCGCCAGATGGATTGCCAAAGGAGGCATGAAGGCTAGGGTTGCACTTGGATGCAAATCCTCGATATAACAAACATGCCCCGAAAAAGTGCAGCTTCGGAACGGACCATGTCCGCGATATACTAAAGTCCGCGCGGTTATTGGAAGGGCGAAGCAGCGGTGGGTAAGTTAGCGAGCGCAGCAAAAGGTACCCACAGTGTTGCCAGAGCGTGGCTGGCCAAACTAGCGCTGTGGCAGATTTACCTACCCTTCCAGGGAAAATTTCCATTGGATGGTTTGATGTGAGAACGCCCGACGAAGTTTACCAGGCTGATCTTTTGTTTCTCCCACATTTACGGGTACGTGCGCGTTCATATAAATACGCGTTCACCGTCGTAGATGTTGCCAGCAGGTACAAGAAACCCGAGCTGCTGACGTCCAAAGACTCAGTAAGTGTCGCAGACGCGTTCAAACGTATTTACGCACGTGGACCGTTAACATGGCCGCGGCTTTTACATGTGGCTCTGGGTAAAGAATTTCTCCGAGCCGTTGCTGTGTTGTTGTCGAAACACCATGTGTGGGTTCGTCGTGGGCATGCTGGCATGTATCGCGACTAGGCCATCTTGGAGCACACTTGCGGAACGATTATTCGGGCATCAATACTGGCAGGAATTTCTGATTCATGATCGGTCTCGAACGTGGATGATGCTGCTTCGATCAGTCATCACAGCGCTGAATAATGAAATTACACATACGATCGGGTTAAGACTCGCTGACGCGATTAGACAAAAGACTGTTGCGGCCCAGAACCGTAAAGTGGTTTCACAACCACCCGCATTAGACTTAGTCGGGAACAATCTGGTTTGATATCTGCATGCACTGAGGGAACTGGAAGGTGGACAACATCGTACTACTGACCCAGCATGGTCCGTCGATGCATTCACGATCTCGGACTTTATCGACATTCCGGGACAGCGATGCGCTAACATCTGGCGCCAGCGGACGAATGAGCGGCGAAGTCACTGGGTAGAGCATTTGTGCGAGAGGTATTACAAGTCATTCGCGCAAATACGAAACTACCACCAAGATCTATTTTGGGATCCGCGCGTGCCCGTACGCGTAAGTGCTGATCCCGTCAGGAAAATCCACCGCTTTGTGTCCAGTGGGGACAAACTCAGCTTGGTGGAACAATACACATCCATGCGATGTTTTCGCGACCAGATAGTATTCGCCGCGTGCATGAATTCACGTCGTTGCCTAAGACACTCCACGTACATGTCGAACTTGAGATCCTTTTGCGTGGGTCTCCTTTGGCTTTCTTAGTATTCTTATCAGTTCCTACCACAATCGAGTATATTTTGGGTCGCAGTCCACAAATTCCTCGATGGACTTGCACGCGCATTCGTGTTTGAATTCCCCTACGACTATCTTGTTGATGCTGCTGAACAGCGGATGGTCCTTTTTCTGCACCTTTTGGTAATCTTATTCCATGGTCTCGCGCGAATTTTTTGAGTTGATTCACAGTAGGCATACTCTTATAATAAAAGTTTTTCTAATTGTTTATTCAGCAAATGAATTTTTGTAATATTATTTTTACTTTACCAGGATCAGAAACCGCAATCGCTTCAATCCCGGATATTATTTCATTGACTTCTGTGTCTTTTTTGACGGCGTTGACGTCAACGACATCATTAGCAATTTCCTCAACAGCATTCACGTTGGAAATTCTTTGCCGGCGCGCGCGATAATACCCGAATACAAATCCTCCTGGTCTGCATAGCTGATTACGCGACTTGACTCCGATATCGCATTTGAGGCATGGCTGAGTGCCTGTGCCAATACGTAACGCGAGCGAGTGTGATTTACAGTATGCTTAATGACATGTTCTGCCGCAGAGTGAATATTTTCCAAGACATACATCTTTGCATTTGTTATGTCCCTGTGCCATTGAACTTTCTATATATACATGAAGAAATCTTGAATTTCTAATTGAATTCCTGCTTGCTTTATTCTTTCTGCCTTTCTATTATTTTCTATTTTATAAGCTTTGGTTGCCGAGAGATCACAGCATAATCCAAAGGATGGTAAGAGACATGAAACGTATGCTACTTTTTTCTGATGGTGTTGAATAATGTCACATCAGGCTCTGCTAAATAAGCAGACCCATCTTCCTGTTCCCAACCGAATGTGTTAGGTCTCAACATGGATAAAATTTTCTCTAACCAGACATTGGACCAAATTACCCCTAATGTTTCGTTACTAAGTTTCACACCAGCTCGTACACCATTCCTTGTACGTTTGATCCAAAAATACTGAACGCATGGGACTTGTGGTGTCTGGTTCTTCATTGTAAAGCATATCCTGCTAATCATCACGTAAGGTCAGCTGCAAGTCGTTGTAAAGTTTTTCGTATGTCTTCTCAAGGTCAGTGAGTGTAGATTATTACATGCTGAAGGCATTTCTTTAATTGCAGTGATCTTCGCTGCTTTTGCTGTCGTCGCTGTCATCACTGGTCATTTTGATGTCGTCGCTGTCTTCACTAGTCATTTGATGTCGTCGCTGTCTTAATTGACCATTTCGATATCTTCACTGGGCGACTCGGTCCACGTCAGCGATTTGAAGTTTTTTTGCACAATATCATACAATGACTTTTCAAGCTTTTTGTTATATTCTTCGCCGATCTTTCGTCCTTCCCGCTCGAACGCAATCCCTAACCCAGTCAAATTTTTCAAGGTGATCCAGATACGTATTTGAAAAATCATACAGCATCTTTTTAGCCTTTTGATAAATCGATATGATGCATTCAAGCTAAATAGCGATTTGATCTTTTCTGTGACGTTACAAAAGCACCATTGCTTGGGAAATTTAATTCCTGCATCAGCCACTGATGCGTATTCTTTCATAATACTGTATGTGTCAAACGGTGGTACTTTCGAGGAAATTATATAATATTTTACTACAATTGTTTAATAGTGAACGTAATGTATGGCGCGGCGGTGCGGTTTAGACGAGTTCGGGTTTCGAAACCGTGCGGGTTTAGATTTTCGAAACCTGGTACCGCGCCTGCGTTTGTGTGTCCGGGGCAATCGTACGCACTACACTCGCGTGTGATAAAAAAGTAAAGTAATGGGGGATAGAAGGCTCGAACTCGTATCGGTAATAAAACTCTCAAATTCCCATTTTCATACTACTACGTAATAATGCATTTATAACATGCAAACTGACTTATAACTAGGACCTCTAATTTCTTTGACAAAATGTCACCGTTTTTAACATTTTTCTTGTATTCTGAGAGCCTTACCTCACCTAATTTCGGCATGTATTATGACGAGGTCGAAACACACACACACACACAGACACACACACACTCTCTCTCTCACACACACACACACACACACACACACACACATATATATATATATATATATATATATATATATATATATATATATATATACATGTTACCACTTTCAAAGGCTGCGTTTAAGTTCTTATAAAATAATGCCTTGCTCATCATACGTTGAGTGTTAAATATTATTGAAATATCGCTGCAAAGTCGATCGTGATCCAATTTCCGAAAGCCATATGTGCATTACAACATTTCGTCTTTCCTGATGGTCAAATTCTTAAAATATGAAGAAGAATGAAAGGACAATAATAACAACGAATGAAGTGGTCATAGAGTGTTAGCGACATCACATAACTATCAAAGTATATTTTAGAAAAGGTCAAGAGGCAAAGGAGTCCGTAAGACTAAGAACAATGATGATCATTCACTTTTCTTCTTCTGTATTTAGGAGTTATGGAAGTATCAGCAGAATTTTAGAATTTTCAGTTTCAAAGCGCTATATTACAGTAACCTAATTTATAGAAATGTGTCAAACATTATATTGAATATATAACTGAATTAATTAAGGTCTGGCATTATTTTGATTCAACTGAGAATAAAACACCTATCTACGAAAACATGATTTTTGTTATAATCAGCAACACATTTAGCAAGTATAAATTGAATACACCGATACTGGATGCCTTGTCATAATAATGTCATACTTTTATTCCAAGCTTTAAAATCTGATGATATGCGGAAGTTACAACTTACAAAACCTCTATTTGTATACCATAGCTGCATACTGCATGACAAAGTATGCTGCATACCGCAGAAATAACTGAGCTTTCGTTGTCAATTACACCCACTTGTAACCTTTTACCTAGAAGATATTGCAGTTGCAGCTCATCATCTGCGTTAAATAACATAACGTGTGGGCTTATTGGAAAGCTATCAGTGAGGAAATCCACAAAGAGTTTATGAAACTCGATATATAAAGACATACAACACAAATATGATGTATCAAGTCTGTATAAACATTCTCACATCAAATACACGTGACAAGCTGTGTTTGAGGAACAGCAGCCCAAAGTCTATATATATATTAGTAAATACCTTACTGTCTGGTCTTATTTTTTTAACATCTCTGCCTATTTATGTCCTTTCTTCAGACATAATGACAAACTTCATAGTGTAAAGACATGGACAAGTGACCGAATTACTTCGGAATGTACAATTTACGTTCTTACATTCAATTAATAAGTATGTAACATTCAATATCGTCAAGAAATATGTTCAACCCAATTAGAAACTGACGAGAATGGAAATTTATTTACTATTTTTCATATATTCTTCCAACATCATTCTAAAGAAAATAATGATATGGACGTGAGAATTGAAAGATGAGATTATTTGTTTCTTTTTTCTTTTATGAAATTCATTTAATATGGTTTTTATCAAAACAAATCCCCCAGCTATTGTTACTTTTAATAGCACACATTATATCCCATATATATATATATATATATATATATATATATATATATATATATATATATATATATATATATATATATATATATTTTATATATATATATATATATATATATATATATATATATATATATATATATATGTGTGTGTGTGTGTGTGTGTGTGTGGTGGAAGGCTAAGTGAATCGATAAATCCATGCAATAAGGGCTCTCTTAACGATAGTATATCTCACCAAGTTCAAGCAGAAAAAAAATTAAGTTTCGAATATTTTTAAAAAAAGCAACAAGAGATCAAGAGACAAACATATCAAATAGACATTTTTGTTATCGTTGTTTTAACCCTCTATTGTGTACGCACACTCTCAAGTTATGGAAATCAGTTTGGTATCTTAATTAAGGACGGTGGATAGAGATAGATCTACCAAAGAGATTTGTTTGCAAGTTTTTTCCATGTGAAGAGATGGTGAAACTTTCTTCAGGGAAGCTCACAACTAATATGATGCCCTGGTGACTTGAATGATTGTCCAGAATAGAAATTGTGACACATGGTAAAAACAATGAAATCAATTCCATAACGTCTTGCACAGGGATTTTTGAAGCATTTTACTCATCTATCAAATAAAATTCTCTGGTTCCAACAATAGCATAAAAGAAAAATTCCCATAACATATTTATTGGGATGGCTAATATGATATTACACTGGGTGGAGTAAATAATTGTTAAGAATAGAAAATTTAAGACATTATTGGAAAAAAAAAAAATTAAAATTATTTCTACCAAAGAGAATTTAAAAATATTTCTCAATATATAAAGTGGGTCCGTGATTTCCAGATTTAGCATAAAAAAGGACAATCAACGTTGTTTTGTAAACAAAAGAACTTCTATTCCATCTATAACATAAAAGAAAACAATATTTTATTAATTTCATAATTGCAAAGCATTTTCAAATTGCAAATGCTTTACTATTATTAATTATATTATGGTAAGAATGAATTTTTCTCAGATGAAATATTCCCCTTTGCGTTTGTTTTCATACGCTCATATCGCTGTTTTGTTGATTCAAAACACCCACTGTTTAAATTGTTGCTGTATGTCGGTCTATTGTTGTCGTTATCGATAGGACATTGTAGACCGTGGCTAAAATTGAATTATGTTTAATATTTGTATTTATAAGGACGAAATTAGTCCCAAACATTTACATTTATATTTAAATTCTTTGATCTATCCAATTTTATAATCAAAATTTTAGCCCAACAACATATACCAGATTGATGAGCGGAAGTATGCGCATCAAAGTGTACCAAAGGATGGCAAAGCAAACATGTGTGATTTGGTCGGTTTTTAAAAGAGTATGTGCACTAAAACTTCCAGCCATTTCATTCAAATGCAACTATTTCCAGAAAAAGCAACATAACCTACGCTGAATTTTGTACAGGTTGTGTCCATGTAAGTACCTAAGAAAATTAAGATAGTCTTGGTGCATCTTAAAATGTAAATAATGCACAAAATGAAGGAAATATATAAGGAACTTAATTAGTGAAGTAATTCATTAAGAAGGTTTTAGTTGCATTTACAATCACCAATGCTGTCATTACCCCTGATTTTATTAAGCATACCGGCCATTTGATGGAAATAAGTTCCATTCTTTTCTCACAAACTGTGAGTTTTCAGTTAGAAATGTTATTGGTTTTAGGTATTATTTTCCCTTTTATTAAACTAACCAAATATATAAACTTTATAGAAGTAACATCAGCGTTGGATTTTAAACACAATTATTGTAATATTCATTTAGATATATTTTTCCATTTTCTTATGTTTTATGTGTTTTATGTTTTTTTTTGTGAGTGTAAATCTGTCTGCACGTCCTCATTTTGATGCCAACAAAGGCTGATATATATATATATATATATATATATATATATATATATATATATATATATATATATATATATAATAATAATAATAATAATAATAATAATAATAATAATAATAATAATAATGATAATTCCGGTCAAATAGGTACAAGAACATGTCGTTTCGGAATGTCCTATTGATCTTCAAAAATGCCCCCCCCCCCAAAAAAAATAAAAAAAAATAAAAGAAATAAAATACAGTGCCAATCGCAAGCATATTTGGCGCAGCGTGGCAACAGCAAAATTGCAGATACTTGCCCAGACATCGAAATCTTACCATCGTACAATGAAAGAATTTAAGTTCTCTGTCATTCAGTCTGTACTCAGGTGCAAATATAAATCGTCTATGTTGCATAAAATTACCCCTTCCCTGTTGAACAAACTGAATTGATTTCTGAAATTAGGTTGAAAATCTTGAGACCAAATTTCTTTTGTCTCTAATGAGTTACGTATTGAGTCAGTTTGATACTGTGCGAGGAAACAAGTGATTGATTCTAGGTATGGATGAATGTTGGTTTACAAAGCTCTGTCGGTCACACAGTATTATAGAAAAGCCTTTCTGTATGCTATTCTAACGCTGAATCAGTTGCTATCATATAGTTTGAATTGAAGCAAATAATTAATGGTTGAATTGGAGCAGTACGGACAGTGTCGGCGCGAGGGTTCGAGGCGCCTGGGGGCAATGTTCTTTAGTCTCGCCCCTACCGACCGAGGCGCCTGGGGGCATTGCTCTTTAATGGCGCCCCTACCTTGCCACAAAGAACAGTTTTTAAGTCAGTTGCCAACCTCCATCCCCTCTCCCCCCCCCCCCCCCCCGTCATCCTAAGGTGAGGTGAAATACTATGAAAATTTTAGCTGGAAAAAAGAAAAAAGCTCCCTCTTCGCCTGGCGCCCGCAGACCCCCCCCCCCCCCCCTCACGCTGCCAATGACTACGGAATAGTAAACTGCGATCTCGGATTAGAAAATAATGTGAAATTTGCTTTTTCAGGGGCTCCGTAGTGCAGGAGGATTTGAAAGGCCAGAGTACATTGTACGTTCAACCTAAAATTGGTCAAATGGATGATAGTGTGATAAATAACCGGGGATTTAAGCTAGACGACATTGGAAAAAATTGACTAGTGTTATGCAAGGCATAACTAAAGACTTTCAACCAGTGAAATAGTTCTTTTAGTAAAGACTCTACACCCTTTCTAAGATCCTTAAAAAACAGACAATATAAAGACAAATATAATGGATAATTGTAATTCATTGTTGACAAGTTGTATCAGGATTTATCTTCTAACATGCAAATCGAGAGGATCTCAAAATATATTTGACCTATTTTTAACCAAACGCTTGTGATCAACCAAAGTCATCACTAAATCCAATTTTTAAAAGAACTTAGGACGTTCCGGAAGAAAGAAAAAAACAACAAGAAAAAATAAACAGTATCTAAGCCGCTTTTTACCTACTTACCACGATGTGTATTTCTTTTTTTTTTCTTTTTTTTTTTTTCTTCTTTCGTGTTATATTTTGTTTCGTTTCATTTATTTATCTACTTATTTATTTATTGTTTGTTTGTTCCTGAAGAAATACTGTTGCATGACTTTTATTTAAGAAAATGTAAACTTGTCCATTAGATAATAAAAGATAACTATGATTTAGCTTCTCATGTTACACGAGATCTAAATCTCTTTATTGAACTCTCCATCTTGGTATTGTGATCCATGAAATGGCGAACGTGACAATTACAGTGTGAATAACAACTTCTTCGATTTCTGTCTAGGACAAGTTTATTTTACATGGATTTTCCTTCAAAACTCCCCTCCACCCTAATTCTTTGAAAATGGCGATGACGTCAGTCTTTGCAATATAATTGGGATTGACAGAATACAAAGACACAAAATTACACTTTCATTTCAATTATGGGGAAAGGTCAAACTTGATTATCCAGTATTAAATATTGATTGCTCTGGAGAGACGGGTTAATTTTAAAATTTGCTTTTTCCTTATTATGTTATATAAACATAATAGATTTGATACAGTTTTATGTGGAAGGAAAAATACTTTATAGATCGGATGTCCGATTTGCTCTAAGCACACGCAAAGGAAGTTTATCGGAGGAGAAGCATCAATTAACTTGATTGTATTCCTTTTCACCTTCATTAACCACACATCCTTTGCTGAGTGTATTCATTTACGTGTATTTTTGCCTTGTCAAACGAAGATTGGTTTACATTAGGTCATACGCTCGAAAACTCCTTTTATAATCCTTGTGTATACAAAATCGGAATAATCCTTGTGTATACAAAATCGGAATAATCCTTGTGTATACAAAATCGGAATAATCCTTGTGTATACAAAATCGGAATAATCCTTGTGTATACAAAATCGGAATAATCCTTGTGTATACAAAATCGGAATAATCTTTGTGTATACAACATCGGAATAATCCTTGTGTATACAAAATCGGAATAATCCTTGTGTAAACAAAATCGGAATTTTTTCTGTTGACAAGTACAACTAATAAATAATTAAATGTTTTATTAAGTTCAAAATTTTTCTTTGTACTTTTCACTAACCGACTACCAAATAAAAACCTTTTTAAAAATTTGAATACAAGTTGTATGTATGTATGTAAGTAGGTATGTAGGTAGGTAGGTAGGTAGGTATGTAGGTAGGTAGGTAGGTATGTAGGTAGGTAGGTAGGTAGGTATGTAGGTAGGTAGGTATGTATGTAGGTAGGTATGTAGGTAGGTAGGTAGGTAGGTATGTAGGTATGTAGGTATGTAGGTATGTAGGTAGGTAGGTATGTAGGTAGGTATGTAGGTATATAGG